>LR812539.1:55042098-55074598 GCA_903798195.1 Danio kyathit | reverse complement strand
CTATATTTTACTGTCCCTTTTTTTTTTTTTGAACAGTGTCTTCTGACATTTCCTTTGTTTGTCATCCATCTTCTCTGCTGTCTTAAAATATCTCCAAAGATGCCATCCAGACCTACTGGAAGAAGAAGAAGAAGAAGAAGAGAAAAATGCATCGTTCTTTTGACCGCAGTTTTGAAATATTTACTAACTGAGCACTTGACTGAGAGTGCAGATTTCCATCTCTCCATGTATCCTCTCCATCTTCTTTGTGCAGTGGTACTTTTCACCCCCCATCTTTTCACTGCTGACATGTTTGCATGGCGTTCGGCTCACTCTTAAATGCCCGCAGTTCCGTTACTCTCTCTCACACACACACACACACACACATCATGATGAGAGAGAGAGAGAGAGAGAAAGAGAGAGAGAAGGAAAACGTACTTCTGGAGCGAAAGGGGGGGGGGGGGGATGGGGGTTCGAATGGAGCCATTTTCCTGTGCGCTTTGTGAAGGCAACCAGCAAGAATTTTCCCAGGAGATGTCAAAGTACATTCATTGGCTAGTTGTAAACAGTGAAGCCTGAAATCTCCCGCACGCTCCTGCCGCTACATATTTTTTTGACCAGGGTTTTTCATGAAATGAAGGAACATTGGAGAAAGGCCTTCCATGCGCGTGCAGCTCAAAATAAAACCACTTACCTGTGTCCAAGGCTCTTAGACTGAAAGTAGGTTTCGGCCTGCTCTGATCACTAGGAAGTGCTGTTAACCCTCAGCTGTTGAAACCTCCAGTTTTTAGTGACCCAGGATCATTCTCTACCCTTTTCTTCATTCATTTTTTAAAAGTTAGACTTCAAGATTCTTAGCGCTCATTCACAACGAATGCATCTTTGCTTTTAAAAACATGAGGCACAATGAAAAAAGTACATCCTAAAGTACGATGGTATCTGTGCACAGCCACTGAGCGTTTGTAAACAGAAACTTGCAACTAAACCCAGTCTTCGAGCTCCTCTATTTGGTCAACTGCTATGGAATTAACAGTGATGAGCAGCCCTATTTTTGAAAGTTGAAGAGCCCTATTGTATACCCGGCGCAATAAGGCGCAAGACGCGTTTGCCCCGATGTGTTGCAATTTTCAGACCAACGCAACCCCAATTTTCCTGTTTTCCGCCACGTTGTTTAAATAGCAAATCCATTTGCCCCATTTTGTGGACTCATGGGTGTTTCGATCTAGAAAAGAGGTGTGTTAAGGCGGATTGTTGGTGCGTTGCTATTTTGAGGAACTAAAATAGACTGCAATAGACCAGCTGAAAGCAGGTCCAATGTCCAGCGCAGAGCGCGTTAGTTGTGCGCCTCGGTTACACATTGCTTAATACACACAGGATGTACAGCAACACACAAATATCTTTACAGATGAAAAAGAATTAAAGGAACAAAATATTACAAAAACTATTATTTTCTACGTAATTATAAAAACCACAGCCTCTATGCCTTCATCTCAGGGGGCTTTTTCAGTTTATTCACGACAACTTAGTTTTGTATAATGTTATTATTATTAGGAGTATTATTTAATATATGCATATTTATATTTGTTTTATTAAAACAACCTTAAATTTGTCCGCCTGTCAGGTTTTGGACCATATGAGGCATAAGAACAGGACGTGTGTTTGGATATAACTCAGTTGTTTGACCACACTTCATTATTATTGTTCATTTATTCCTTTGCTGGAAATTAGAACTGAATTTAGAAATAGTTTTGACACAAATCTTTGCGGTTAACAAAGGAAATTAAATATGTGGCCTAATGGATGTCTTCAGTGGAGCGAGTTTACACCGTTTCCTTACTCCACCAAAGTAAAGGAGTAAAGAGTAAAAGTAAAGTAAAGATAAAGTAAAGAGGCTGAATGGAGGAGGCTCGTTCTTTATCCTCGCGCTGCAGATGCTCTGTTTAACTGTCTTCTCATTAGTGAAGCTTAAGTTTTTCCACCTACAAAGTCTGCCAAGTAAATAGCAAATGCGCCATAATAAGCACAACACTGTTAGACCATGCGCCCCGGTGCAGAGCGCATTTTACAGTCCTTAAAATAGCAAAAGTGGATTCAGACATGCCCTTAATGCTTTTGCGTTATATGCTTTAGACTTTGTGCCTAGATCATTAAAATAGAGGCTGAAGATTTTTTAACTTGAACTGAATCTTTATCCTGGGCGTCACAGTGGTGCAGTGGGTAGCACGATCGCCTTACAGCAAGAAGGTCGCTAGTTCAAGCCCCGGCTGCGTCAGTTGACATTTCTGTGTGTGAGTTTGCATGTTCTCCCCGTGTTGGTAAGGGTGCTCCGGTTTCCCCCACAAGTCCAAAGACATGCCCTATAGGTGAATTGGGAAGGCTAAATTGTCCTTAGTGTATGTGTGTGAATGAGTGTGTATGGGTGTTTCCCAGTAATGGGTTGCAGCTGGAAGGACATCCACTGCGTAAAACATATGCTGGATAAGTTGGCGGTTTTTTCCGCTGTCGCGACCCCTGATTAATAAAGGGACTAAGCCGAAAAGAAAATGAATGAATGAATGAATCTTCATCCTTGAAAATGCACTACTTTACACTCGGCTGTTCGTGAGGTGTGTATTTTAGTCTGTTTTATGATTCTAGATATTTAATGTTTTATCTATTTTGAATGTTTTACTTTTATTGTCATACAAAACTGTATACATTTTTTGTGTGAAGCGCTTCAAGAATTAAGTGTTAAAGGCACTTTATAGAAACAAGTTATTATTATTACTTTCCACGGTGTCCTGATAGTGTTTTCTACCTGTCAGATTATGCTACCAACACTGTATTCAATGTGGTTAAAGAAGCTTGTGACCATGTTCTAATGCAATACGCCAAGTGAGAGAATATCATTGTGTGCATGTAGAATTTTGCAGTTTGATATATTAAAAATCTAATAAAAATGAAAACAGTTTAGACTTGGCTTAACCTTCTTGCTTATATTTTTAACATGGCTATCAAATTTTAAATTAATGTGTGGAGTTATGCCAAGATACTTCAATTCATTCACTTCTTTAATAACTTTATTTTTTAATCAGCACCTCAAATTTATCCCTTACAGAGCTATTTCTTATAGAGAAGCACATAGAAACTATTATTAACTTATTTTTCATGAGGAATGTTTTAATAAGCAACAGTAAGATTTTGTGAATATTAAAGGTTTTACATGAAACTATGGATGACAATAAATAACCTTTATTTTTAAGAGTCCATATGATTTATATAGACAATAATAATAATAATAATAATAATAATAATAATAATAATAATAACAACTTTTATTAAACAAAAAATCTCCAACTTACATAATCAACCCATTGATAAAATACAGTATCATGGAGGTATACTGTAAAAATGACAAAGTCTTGACTACAAATGTTTTTAAGCTACTTAAACTTATTTGATTACGCTAATCAGGTGTCAACTACATTTTTTAAACTTACACAAAGTTGATTTTTTGATTGAAAAAATTGATTGAAGTTGAGATTACTAAAAAAGTATACTAAAAATATCGATTTTTACAGCGTATTTGGTGTAAAATGCTTTGTCATGAGTCGTTTTTGTCCTGTTTTCATGGATTTCCTTGTTGTAACAGTTGTTTCGTTTCCAATTTCTGAGACTTGTTTAACACAGACATTCTCACTTGCACCCACACGCAGAAACGGCAAATTCTGCCAATATTTACAGGGTTGATTTTCTCGTAGTGTCAGACTGAACACCCACAGTCTGTTCACTGACCGTCTGATGAAGCTTGTTTTTTTTTTGTTTTGTTTTTTTGGCAAGCTCGATTGTGATGAAGTGAGGACACATGAGTGAGTCTGTCTGAAAACAAGACTGTTACAAGGTTCCCAATTAATACAAGCTGTAGAGATTTAAATAATCATGAGATCTACAAAAGTTCACCTGGTTATTTATTTATTTATTTTTCATTCTGAAGCACTTGGTACCAAGTAAAATCCATTCATGCATTCATATTCCTTAGCTTAGTCTCTGATCTGTCAGAGGTCGCCACAATGGAAAGAACCGCCAACTATTTCAGCATATGTTTTACGCAGCGGATGCCATTCCAGTCGCAACCCTGTACTGGGAAACACCCATTCACACTCATTCACACACACTTATACACTACGGACAATTTAGGTCATCCAATTCACCTATAGCGCATGTGTTTGGACCAGCACCGTCGCAAGCTTAACTGGCGCTCTAGGCAAACGATGATCGTGCCGCGCTCATAATGTTCATGCCACCCTTTTTGCAGACGAAAGTGAAGACCTGTGGAGGGGGGATATATGTGTCATGGACAAAATCAAAGAGGGTGGGGGGAGGGGGGTTGGGTTGGGATGGGGGCGATGAAAGCTCTCTGGCCACCCTGGACGATCGCCCACATTGCCAATGCCTAAATCCGCCACTGGTTTGGACTGTGGGGGAAACTGGAGCACCCAGAGGAAACCCACGCCAACACTTGGAGAACATGCAAACTCCACACAGAAATGCCAACTGGCCCAGCCAGGGCTCAAACCAGTGACTTTCTTGCTATGAGGCCACAGTGCTAACCACTGAGCCACTGTGCTGCCTCACCAAGTAAAATATAAAGTATAATTATCAAGAAATTTATGTCATAAGGGAAAGGTTTATTACTATTTTTTTTTTCTTAATTCAGTTTATTTTTGGAGTCTTAAACTAAGGAATGAACAGAACATGCATAATCCTTTGACCTCATGGTAATAATGATGTTTTATTAATGCCTTTTTTCTCTTTTTTCTTTGTGTTTTCTTTAGGTCCTCCAGTCATCGTGGGAATGAGTATAAATATCGCCAGTATTGACTCCATTTCAGAAGTCAACATGGTTAGTAACACTGATTTTGCTTACTTGATTTTGCTGATTGGGTTTGTGCTGACGTCAGTGATAATATAGTTCTTGATTAAAAGCATCATTGTGGTTGACAAATAAAGCACTGCTGAACAAAAAATTACAAGTGCATTGGGACATTAGCATATTGTTTAGTTTAGCTTCTGTGTCATCTTCTGTGTGTTCACTATTAACCGGCTTGTTACCAGTGTTGGGGAAGTTACTTCGAAAACATGATTATTGCTAATGACTTCATTAAGATTGTATTTAAATAATTAATTTGTGTGAAAAGTAGCCTACTTGCTGAATAATTTGTTTAATTAATTGACTAAATACTAAAAAAAAAATCACATAAAACTCAATTCATAAATAATAAAAATGAAACTTTACTTTTGCGCCAACATGACATTTTAGACTTATTTTAATTTTTTTTTTATACTAATTTTAAATGTTACACATTTGACATAAAACATATTTCATTTGCATATATATCATATATTGACAATTGACATCTGAAATGAACAAAATTTGGTCCATATTGACATGATAGCATCACGCAGTTGCTGCAGATTTGTCGGCTGCACATCCATGATTCAATTCAATTCAATTCACCTTTATTTGTATAGCGCTTATACAATGTAGATTGTGTCAAAGCAGCTTCACATAGAAGATTATAGTGAATTGAAACAGTGTCAGTTCAGTTTTCAGTGTTTAAGTTCAGTTCAGTTTAGCTCAGTTCAGTGTGGTTTATTCACTACTGAGAGTCCAAACACTGAATAATAATAATAATAACAATAATAATAATAAATTTTATTTGTAATGCGCTTTTCTTAAACTCAAAGCGCTACAAGGTAGAATAGTAACAATACAAGGCAAGCAAAACAGCACAACAATAAAAAGATGCAATAAAACAATAAGAATATAAACCATAAGATAGAATAAAAAGTTAACAA
This sequence comes from Danio kyathit, assembly GCA_903798195.1. Taxonomy (NCBI): domain Eukaryota; kingdom Metazoa; phylum Chordata; class Actinopteri; order Cypriniformes; family Danionidae; genus Danio; species Danio kyathit. The sequence goes on along the minus strand of LR812539.1, from coordinate 55,068,781 downwards.
ATTGGTCATCCTAAGTTAAAAGCAATGCTAAAAAGGTGAGTCTTAAGAAGTTTCTTAAAAAGAGCAAATCCATCGATGCGCAGCTCTACAAATCCCGCACCATGCAAGCCAGTGGCGACAGCGGCGAGGAAAAAAATTCACCAATTGGCAAAAGTGAAGAATAAAAAGAATTAAAAAACTTCGAGAGATACTAGACTTAGTTGGGCACGACCATTTATCCTATGGCCAAACGTCTTGTGCAGAGCTGCAGTCTAGGCGAGACTGGAGAATGCTGGACCTCAGCAAATCTTCAGTTCCATCACATCCCAAAGGTGACTGTGGAGGCCATTTGAGTACAGTGAACTCATTGTCATGTTCAAGAAACCAGTGTGAGATGATTCACGCGTTATGACATGGCGTGTTCTCCTGCTGGAAGTAGCCATCAGAAGATGATCCATGCTTTCATGTTGTTGACGCCAAAATTCTGACCCGACCATCTGTGGAATGTGGCAGCAGAAATTGAGACTCATCAGACCAGGCAACGTTTCTCCAATCTTCTTTTCTCCAGTTTTGGTGAGCCTGTGTGAATTGTAGCCTCAGTTTCCTGTTCTTAGCTGACAGGAGTGGCACCAGGTGTGGTCTTCTGCTGCTGTAGCCCATCCGCCACAAGTTTGGATATGTTGTGTGTTCAGAGATGCTCTTCTGCAGACCTCAGTTGTAGCGAGTGCTTATTTGAGTTGCTGTTGCCTTTCTATCAGCTGGAACCAGTCTGGCCATTCTCCTCTGACATCAACAAGGCATTTGCGCCCACAGAACTGCCGCTCATTGGATATTTCCTCTTTGTCAGACCATTCTCTGTAAACCCTAGAGATGGTTGTGCGTGAAAATCCCAGTAGATCAGCAGTTTCTGAAATACTCAGACCAGCCCGTCTGGCACCAACAACCATGCCACGTTCAAAGTCACTTAAATCCCCTTTCTTCTCCATTCTGATGCTCGCTTTGAACTGCAGCAGATTGTCTTGACCATGTCTACATGCCTAAATGCATTGAGTTGCTGCCATGTGATTGGCTGATTAGAAATTTGCGTTAACAAGCAGTTGGACAGGTGTACTACAGGTGTTATTATTTTTATTATTTTTATTTTTTTTCATGAAATAGTTTCTTACTCATTTATTTTTGTTTTATGTGCATGTATTATTGTCTTGATAAAAAAAAATGATATTCATAAAAAATATAATTATTCAGCAAAATATATTTGTATAACAAAAACTACAATTACTCTGCTTCACTGAATTGATTTATACTGTTAAAAGTAATTCCTTACTTTACTTTTTTTAATCAGAAACGTTATTTAATTACAATTACTAGTTACTTTGTAACTAATTACACCCAACATTGTTTATTACCTCCCTATTATTAAAGAGCATGATGAAAATCATCTTTTGTAAGCTGTTTGGACAGAACTGTATGTAGGTTAGAGTGATAGAAACACAACAAGTCTCTTTTTTTTTAATTTCTGACATTAAAATAGAATCTAAACCCTCCCATTTTGAGGCCCACCGCAATGTGACGTAGGAGTGAGGTTTCCCCGCCCACCGAATTGATTGACAGACTCATATTAACATGTCTCCGTAGTAATGTGTGTAATCATTTCAACAAGACAGGACGTGCGCAAAGCAACTGGGATTAAAAGATCTGTTCAGCTCTCTGTGATCAACAGTCGTCATCAAATGTGATTAAGAATGAGCTTCACAAGTTTAAAAGGTTTTTAAAACAGTGCATGTTTGTAATCAATTACAGCGATTTTACCCTCTTTATCACCACAGCCGCATGTCAGTACAAGTATAGAAGAAGACGCTTCAATCCTGGTTTGTGGACGTTTATTTTGTACATTAACATAACGGATATCCACACAGCAGTGGAGATTAACGTGTATCCTGTCACAGTTACAGCACAAAAACAGTGCAAAGCTAAATGCGCGCCCGTGTGTGTCTTTATAATGGCATTGTGTGTGACTCATCCTTGCAGAAAGGCTTGAATTAACTCCAAAACAAATATATCAAAACACCATTGGGAAAGTTCTTATTGTAGTAAGGAAGATCTGATTTATTCTTGTCTGTCACTGTGCTGTTTATCTACGCGAGATGCAGAAGGTGAGGGCTGGCAGAGCATCTCTGTGGCTCTGACATGCATGTGGGAATGGTAGGCGGGGAGAACCAGCTCATTTGCATTAAAGGCACAGGAAACGAAAACAGCTATACTGTCCTAACAGCTCAAATTTCCCAGATTAAGAAAGGGATAATAAATAATCTGATGGGTGTTTTGAGTTGAAACTTTACAGACATATTCTGGAGACACAAAAGACTTATCTTAAATCTTGAAAAGGGGGTAAAATAGGTGCCCTTTGAGATATTAACGATGTATTAGCACTTATAATTTACACATTCTGCATAATCATTAGATCCTTAATCCCAAAACCTAACTACAGTGTTTCCTTAATAACTAAATTACTAAATAGCACAATAGGAGCTGAAAGTCATAGTTAATGATTTAATAATAGCAGGAATTGTCCCATAAAATAAAGCGTGACCACGCATTACTTTTTAAAAATTAATTGATTTCACTAAATCAACATTTTAAGTAACATCCCACTTGCGTTCGGCTTCTTGAGAAAACATACAGCGCTATTTTATGAAGTCTTCACGGTGTTCAGTAGGAAAAATGATCAGTATGCATGATTATGTATAACCGCGGTCATGACCAATTATGTAGCACCAGTAGACCTTTTGGCTTCGGACCATCACCTCAAGTTAAACGCCACCCTGGAGCCCTTAAAAAGCAGTTTACTTAAAGAGCAGTCGTCTACATTTCTGCTGACAACTCCCTATACGTACTTACCGCGGAGACCCCATGCGGACTCAGTGCATTCATCATTTCTTCATGCAGAGTCAGGGACTTTGCTTTTTTTATTAGTGCCTGGGCTTCAATGACTGCGGCCTGAATCCAGAAAAAAAAAAACACCCCAGAGAGGAAAAAGCTGCACCTGGATCAGTTATTATTGTCTGATATTAATGGTTTGGCGGCAGGAAATATGATCCCATATTGGATTTCTTATAGAGTAAAGGTAACTGCATATTTTTAAGTCAGAATTGTTTTGTAAGCATTCATTTTTTTCCCCAATGCATATTAATTATTTAGTTTAAATTATATCATATATTTTTTACACTGGGCTTTTGGGTTTTAAATCAAGTAAGTACACATAAGCTAAAAGCAAGGAACTCCCTATAAGAAAAAAAAGGGTAAGGTAAGAGTGACCTGTTTTGGTGACTGTCGCTTTAAATTCAAATAAGGTTGCAAATGTGTCAGCATAGTGGCAGATTTCTCCATCTGATGACATGTACAAAGGGAGAATGTCGATCAAAGTGTTTCTGCAGACCGTTTTTATCAAGTCTGATTATAAATAAAGATAATTAATTAATGTTTACCATTAGAAGCAATTCTAATGCAATTGTGTTTAAACCTGTTATAAAAGTTCTTTTTGCATGATAGGTCCCCTTTAAATACCTGACTCTATGTGTTGTGAAACTCTGGCGCAGGCTCGTGGCTGCTGTACATGTGATCTGCTGTCAATCATGTTTTATACTAGATGGCAAAAGCTGATTCTGCAGCCAGTGAGATTGATTACACATTAATCTTCTCTGGTTTAGTGCTCAGTATGAGCTGATCCTGCAGATCTTATACTCTTATATCCAACACAGGCTCATTGGAAAAACATGCTTCAGCATACATTTTTTGTTAAACACACTTTTGACTGCAGTTTGTAGGTAAATGAACACTAGGGGGTGGTATGATGATGCCAAGATAAATCTCTTGTATCTGCTTGTGAAAACACTATTGGTTGGGAAAAGCGAAGGTTTTAACTTAGTGGTTCGCTAGTTGATCTGTACAAGCTCCACCTTCTCTTGAATGTGTGCGAGAATGACGTGTTTCTAACTAAACATACCCAAAGTAACCTTTTTCAGTCGCAAAAATGTTTACAGTGGCCTCAAGTGGATTTGTCATCTGAAACGTACAACAAAACATACCTTAAATACCCTATTTTAAATCTACAAAATTGTTCACAGCGTTTTAAATTTTTTATTTAAAATGTACAACAACACGCACCCTAAGTGACGTATTTCAGATACTCAAAAATGTAGACAGCGCCCTCTAGTGGATTTGTCATTTGAAACCATAGACTGTAAAAGATATGGACGTAGTGTCCGTGACGTCACCCATAGGTTTCTGAACACTGCAAAAGAAGCCACAAGTAGGCGCGGCCAACCGTCGCCATTTTGTTAGCGCGTCATCGCACCAAACGCGGCATACCAAATAAGGGCAAAGAGGCGGAGAGTGAGCGGAGCTACAGACGCATGCTTGATTCTCAGCATTTTGCTTGGACCTGGATTAAAACAGACTTATTACTTTGGGAGAACGTTTAATACTTCATTACCTGTGACTCGTTTGTGTTCTGACCACATGTGCTTGGTTGTACACTATATTAATAAAGTGTTTAGACTTTTAAAAACACTGTTGTAACACATTGAGCCCTTAAACATTGTTCTTATGACGTTTTTCGACAGGAGGAAAACGCGAATTACTATCAAACACTTCAGATATAGTCTGTGTTAGTAAATGCAAGGCTGTTTATAAAAATCCAGCACTAACACTGTATGACAATGCTTCAGATGACTGTTTTATAGCCTACAACTAATCAATCTGTCAGATTCTGGAGTGCAATACTGGTCTAAAGAACATTTAAATGATAAATGATCTTAAATAAAACAAATACATTTATAGAGATGGTATATAAGCATATAAATTCCCTCACCTGTGAAATGGAGGCAACTTGAACGGTTTGTAAGCACAATTAAGTCCACACAGCATGCCATATCATCTGATAATTGCAGGAAATAATTCCTTGACGGTGTAAAGAAACATTAACCAAAACAAATACACGATTTATATGCCGAGCTCAGCGACTAATCAGCCGGAATCAGCTGAGGTGACGAGAAAGCGAGCAGCGAGGGCTAGCTGTCACTCAAGTGGCCACGCCCTTAATTATGCAAACTTAATATAACCTAATAAAAACGAAACGGATGAGTTATAAAAAAATTCACCCCCCTCACAGTTGTCATGAAGGGTATTCATAGCTATATGCACCAAAGCCATCGTTTGTACCAGGCTGTAAACATGTTTTTATCAGCTGTAAAAATGGCCAATTTACCAATGCAGAAAGAAAGCCCTTGGACTTCCTGGAGCCAGCCCCCCAGGCGAGTCGATGAACTGCAGTTTTAGTTACTTCCGTATTGGCTTCCCGAGGGAGAGCGGGAGGTTGCCGCTTGTTTGAAACACACAAAAAACGTACCCTAAGTAACGTATTTTATGTTCTCAAAAGTGTAGACAGCGCTTTCTAGTGAATTTGTCATCTGAAACGTCACAACAAAACATCCCTTAAGTAACATATTCAGATGTGCAAAAATGTTCACAGTGCCCTCTAGTGGATTTGTTATCTCAAATGTGCAGCAAAACATACCCTAAGTAGCATATTTCATTCACAAAAGTGTAAACTGTCCCCTCTAGTGGATTTGGCATCTGAAACGCACAACAAAACATAACCCAAGTAGCGTATTTCATTCACAAAAGTGTAGTCAGCACCCTCTAGTGGATTTGCCATCTGAAACGTACAACAAAACATCCCTTAAGTAACATATTCAGATGTGCAAAAATGTTCACAGTGCCCTCTAGTGGATTTGTTATCTCAAACGTGCAGCAAAACATACCCTAAGTAGCATATTTCATTCACAAAAGTGTAAACTATCCCCTCTAGTGCATTTGGCATCTGAAACGCACAACAAAACATAACCCAAGTAGCGTATTTTCATTCACAAAAGTGTAGACAGTGACCTCTACTGCAGGGATGTCAAACTTAATTCCTGGAGGGCCGCAGCCCTGCACAGTTTAGTTCCAACCCTAATTAAACACACCTGATTAAACTAATTGAGTCCTTCAGGCTTGTTTGAAACCTACAGGTAAGTGGGTTGAAGCAGGGTTGGAACTAAACTGTGCAGGGCTGCGGCCCTTAAGGAATTGAGTTTGACATCCCTGCTCTAGTGGATTTGTCATCTGAAATATACAACAAAACACACCCTAATTAACGTATTTCAGATTCTCAAAAGTGTAGACAGCGCCCTCTAGTGCATTTGGCATCTGAAACGCACAACAAAACATAACCCAAGTAGCGTATTTCATTCACAAAAGTGTAGACAGTGCCCTCTAGTGGATTTGTCATTTGAAACGAACAAAAAACATACCCTAAGTAACGTATTTTATATTCTCAAAAGTGTAGACAGCGCTCTCTAGTGAATTTGTCACCTGAAACGTACAACAAAACGTACCCAACGTATCGCATTTCAGTCGCAAAAGTGTAGACAGCGCCCTCAAGTGGATTTGCCATCTGAAACGTACAACAAAACATCCCTTAAGTAACATATTCAGATGTGCATAAATGTTCACAGTGCCCTCTAGTGGATTTGTTATCTCAAACATAACCCAAGTAGCGTATTTCATTCACAAAAGTGTAGACAGTGCCCTCTAGTGGATTTGTCATCTGAAACATACAACAAAACACACCCTAATCAACGTATTTCAGATTCTCAAAAAGTGTAGACAGCACTCTCTAGTGGATTTGTCATCTGAAATGTAAAACAAAACGTACCCAAATTAACGTATTTCAGATTCTCAAAAAAGTGTAGACAGTGCCCTCTAGTGGATTTGTCATCTGAAACCTACAACAAAACGTACTCAAAGTAACGTATTTCAGATCTGCAAAAATGTTCACAGCGCCCTCTAGTGTATTTTTCATCTGAAACGTACAACACATACCCTAAGTAACGTATTTCAGATGCTCTAAAATGCAGACAGCGCCCTCTAGTGTATTTGCCATCTGAAACGTACAACAAAACATACCCTAAGTAACGTATTTCAGATTTACAAAAATGTTCACAGTGCCCTCTAGTGGATTTGTCATCTGAATTGTACAACAAAACGTACCCAGTAACGTATTTCAGTTGCAAAAGTGTAGACAGCGCCCCTCTACTGGATTTGCCATCTAAAACGTACAACAAAGCGTACCTTAAGTAACGTATTTCAGATTCACAAAAATGTTCACAGCGCCCTCTAGTGGATACTATATCTGAAATGTGCAACAAAAAGTATCTTGAGATTAACAATTTACATTGTCATATTCAAACCCATTGTAATTGTGTCTACTTATCTCCACACAAATACACTTAAATTAGTACTTAAAGTACAGTGTTCTCATTTATTTATTTATGTTTATACCATCGCAGCTACACGAGAACTCAGCAGAGTGTTACTGAACTGTTTATCCCTTTGGATTTACCATGAAAACTTGATGAAGTCTGCCACTGATACAATGAGCACATGCTGCAGTTGAAGCTGACTTCCTTCTTTTTTTTCTGAATCAAGCTGCAATGAGAAATTCACTATATTAAATGTACTGTGCATAGTACTATTAAGTGTGACTGGATGCATGGAAAGCAGTAAGTTATACACAAGAAATAGCATTTTACACCTGTAATATTGGAACGATGAGGACAGCATACAGCATATAACCTTTACAAATGCCTAAGTTTGTGTGCGGTTCATCACTATGTGTCAAATATTTACACGGCTGATCTGAAGTCAGTGTTGTGGACTGCAGTTTTCATCAAGACAGGTTCAGACATGGTTTTTTCACAGGCAGCGTCTTCACCTGACTAAAATAAACCCAGTCTAGAAGACGTGTGAACACTGACACTGCGCTCAGAATACATTAGCTCCTCATTTTTAGGGAATAAAAAAAAAAGTCCCAACTAAACGCTTCTTTCAAAGAGGCACTTTGAAGATTATGTATTGGGCCGGTTCATTTTACAGCTCTGACATTTCTCACTGTCCAGTTTCGCCTCAGAGAACAAAAAAAAAGGTTGATGAGGCAATCAAAATGAGGCCGAAAATTTGGCTACCGGTTAAATATATGCTTCGCTCAAGTGTTCCAAGTTCCTAGAAGTTCCTAGAAGTCATTAAAGTGAGACTCCAGATGATCTGTTCAGGGTGAGAGTCCAGTAAACAATTCACTGATTCAAATGATCAGTTCAGAGTGAGTCTTCAGCAAATGATTCATTGATTCAAATGATTCATTTAGAGTGAAACTCCAGTAAACGATTCACAGATTCATATGTAATTTTCAGAATGAGACTCCAGTAAACAATTCACTGATTCAAACGATCTGTTCCGAGTGAGACTCCACAATTTACTAATTCAAATGATCTGTTCAGAATGAGATTCCAGTAACTGATTCACTGATTCAAATGATCTGTTCATAGTGAGACTCTAGTAAACAATTCACTGATTCAAAATATCCATTCAGAGTGAGACTTCAGTAAATAATTTACTGATTCAAATGATCTGTTCAGAGTGAGACTCCAGGAGTCATTGACTAAAATTATCCATTCAGTGTGAGACTCCAGTAAACGATTCACTGACTCAAATGATCTGTTCAGAGCGAGAATCCTGTAAACAATTCACTGATTCAAATTATCTTTTCAGTATGAGACTCCAGTAACTGATTCGGTGATTCAAATAATCTGTTCAGAATGAGACTCCCCGATTTACTGATTCAAATGATCCATTCAGAGTGAGACTCCAGAAAATGATTCATTAATTCAAATGATTCATTCAGAGTGAGACTCCACTAAACGATTCACTGATTCAAATGATTCACTTAGAGTGAGACTCCAGTAAATCTTTACTGATTTAAATGATCTGTTCATCATGAGACTCCACTAAATGATTCACTGATTCAAATGATTCACTTAGAGTGAGACTCCAGTAAATCTTTACTGATTTAAATGATCTGTTCATCATGAGACTCCAGTAAACGATTCACTGATTCAAATGATTCATTTAGAGTGAGACTGCAGTAAAAGATTTACTCATTCAAATAATCTGTTCAAAATGTGACTGAATGTGTGATGTTTACTGATTCAAATGATCTGTTTAGAGTGAGACTCCAGTGATCGATTCACATAATTCAAATGATCAGAATTCTCCAGTAAGACTCCAGTAAACAATTCACTGATTCAAATGATCTGTTTACAGTGAGTCTCTCAGTAAACAATTCACTGATTCAAATGATCTGTTTACAGTGAGACTCCAGTAAACAATTCATTGATTCAAATGATCTGTTCTGAGAGAGATTCCAGTAAACAATTCACTGATTCAAATGATTTGTTCAGAATGCATTTTCAGTGTACGATTCACTGATTCAAATGATGTGGTCAGAGTGAGACTTCAGTAAAAGATTCACTGATTCAAATAATCTCTTCAGAGTAAAACTTCACAATTCATTGGTTCAAATGATCTGTTCAGAGTGAGACTTCAGTAAACGAGTCATTGATTCAAATGATTCGTTCAGGGTGAGACTCCAGTAAACGATTCATTGATTCAAATGATCTTTTCTGAGTGAGTCTCCAGTAAACAATTCACTGATTCAAATGATCTGTTTACATTGAGACTCCAGTAAACAATTCATTGATTCAACTGATTTGTTCAGAATGCATTTTCAGTGTACGATTCACTGATTCAAATGATGTGTTCAGAGTGAGACTTCAGTAAAAGATTCACTGATTCAAATAATCTGTTCAGAGTAAAACTTCACAATTCATTGGTTCAAATGATCTGTTCAGAGTGAGACTTCAGTAAACGAGTCATTGATTCAAATGAATCGTTCAGGGTGAGACTCCAGTAAACGATTCATTGATTCAAATGATCTTTTCTGAGTGAGTCTCCAGTAAACAATTCACTGATTCAAATGATCTGTTTACAGTGAGTCTCTCAGTAAACAATTCACTGATTCAAATGATCTGTTTACAGTGAGTCTCTCAGTAAACAATTCACTGATTCAAATGATCTGTTTACAGTGAGTCTCTCAGTAAACAATTCACTGATTCAAATGATCTGTTTACAATGAGTCTCTCAGTAAACAATTCACTGATTCAAATGATCTGTTTACAGTGAGTCTCTCAGTAAACAATTCACTGATTCAAATGATCTGTACAGATTGAGACTCCAGTAAACTATTCATTGAATCAAATGATGTGTTCAGAGTGAGACTCCATGATTCATTTTTTCAAATGATCAGTTCAGAGTGAGACTCCAGTAAACGATTCACCGATTCACTGTTCAGACTGAGTTTTCGGTAAAGTAGTTTAGAAAAAAGTTTCGGGTTTTTATTTTCACGTGCACTTTTTTATTTATTTATTAATTTATTGCTTTGTTAAATATACATATGTATTCATTGATTTATTTAAATAGTTTTGTTAAATATAAATATTGCTTTTAACTGAACATAATAAAAAAGGTAAATATAAAAGACGAAGGCAACAGAAATAGTAAGGAGAGACATAAAGATCCGATCCGGTTTTCTTCCAACTACAATCCCTCCATTTGTGGCCACTGGAGAATTTCCATCCTGTTCCAGGCGGAAGGTTTTGTTTTAATTTCTTCTGCAGTATTCACTCAAGCATGAAGTTCCCTTTTCTTTACTTTTTCTCCCTTCTTTTTCCTCTACAAGAACGAGTGTGTCTCTTTGATTTATCCATCATGAAGGCACTGCTGAAAGTCTTTGTTCTGGGCTGTTTTGAAGATACAGTAGCACAAGTTCCTCGGTCGGATGTTTTGTTGTACTTCCCTTTCCCTGGACATTCAAAATGCAGAGAAAGTGCTGTGATAAATCTGAAAGAGCCAAAAAAAAATCTTCAGAACTAAAGATTCCTAGCCTAAAGCTACAGCTATCTAAGAACACAATATATACAAAAACCCTTGGAGAGAACACAAATATGAATCAATATATATTAAAAAATCACGTTTCCCATGTACAAGAAGCATTTTGCTACAGTAAAATGTGGTGTATTGTAGTACAATATATCCTATGGTTGTAGAAAAATACAGTGTAGTGTTATTTCAGCAGGCACACAACATCATAAGACGTTAATATTAGGTTGAATATTTAGGTCATGATGTCAGGTGACCAAAATACAAAGTCTAGTCAGCGTATAAGGACAATGTTATTTTGACGTCCAAATGACGTTGATATTTGATTGATATTAGGTTGTGTTGGAAAGTGACCAAAATCCAACGACAAGCCAACGCCATATTGACGTCACATAGTGAAGTTTATTTATAAACTAATTTCGAGAGGATCACATGCTTATGATTGCTAGCGGCTGGACCCACATTATCCAAATCACCGTGCACCAATCAGATGATCCCTAAGCTACTATAAATACCCCGGGTTTCTTATCATCGCTATCTCCGCTTTGAAGAATCCCCCCTTCCACCCCTACTCCTCCTCTTTTTTAGATGGGTGACACGGTGGCCCAGCACTTAGCGCTGTTGCCTCACAGCAAGAATGTCAATGGTTCTAGGCTTTACCAAACCAGCAGGCATTTTCTGTGCGGCGTTTGCATGTTCTCCCCGTGCTCACGTGGGTTTTCCCCGGGTCCTCCGGTTTCCTCCCACCGATTAAAAACATGCAACCTAAGTTATTGATTAATCAACACTATAGATTCGCTCACAATCTAGTACCTATCTCATTAAAGAGAACTACTATCTGCTCTTCAATCACTACGATGGGGGAGTTCTCGAGATCTACCTGAGCTCAATCTCCCCTCTCGCCTTGCAACGGGAGGGAGCCCTGGGCTCGAGGATCTCATGAGCTCAGGGCTCTCTCCCGGGACAGCATGCCAAACAAGATTTATAATTAATCATCAGCTAAGTGTGAACTCTTGAACTGACATTTATTCGTCAAGTATGTCAACCAAAATCTGTCTGAGACATCATAGTGGTAACGTCCACACAACGTCAAGCTGTAACCTCATTAGACGTTGATATTCGGTTGATTTTAGGTTGTAATGAATTCAACGTCGAGCCAACATCTTAAACCAACGTCATATTGACATCAAATACTGACATTTATTCATCAGGTATGGCAACCAAAATCCAACATCTAATAGATGTCATAGTGGTATCGTCTACACAACAAGCTGTAACATCATTAGACGTTTATATTTGGTTGATTTTAGGTTGGACACTGACGTCGACCTGACGCTAGGTTCTGACATCAACTTGATTTTCATTTCCAAACAAAATGCAACATCCCCTGATGCTGGGGTACCAGGGCTTAATTTGAGCTGGATCTTGCCGGATCCTGTCCCGGGAAATGTCAGATAACTTTTGCGTGATGAATACCTGCATATGTGTGTGTGTGTGTGTGTGTGTGAGAGAGAGAGAGAGAGAGAGAGAGAGAGAGAGAGAGAGAGAAAGAGAGAGAATGTATATGAGTCTGAGTAAAAAACGGTGAGCAAAGTTGTGTGGATTGTGTTCGCGCGCGCACACACATAAAGGTAGTCATTTTCGGCCAATCAGCTTTCTTACGTTTACAATCACTCTCATTGGTTGGTGATTATTGTTTTGCACGCAGTGAGCAGCGAATATAAATAATGCATAGTGGCCTACATAAATAATATCTGTGTTTTCAAAGGCGACGCAGTGGCGCAGTAGGTAGTGCTGTCGCCTCACTGCAAGAAGGTCGCTGGTTCGAGCCTCGGCTGGGTCAGTTGGCGTTTCTGTGTGGAGTTTGCATGTTCTCCCTGCGTTCACGTGGGTTTCCTCCGGGTGCTCCGGTTTGCCCCACAGTCCAAAGACATCCAGTACAGGTGAATTAGCTAGGCTAAATTGTTAAAAACCACTGAACATGAGCCTGATCAGGATAGCGGGAGACAGAAGCAAAGCGATCTCAAGTCAGCCAGAACTGTGGGCTCTTCTTGAAGATAAGACTGAGTGAGTCATGTGAGGAATCTGATGCTTTTTTCGCTATAACTTCTAATGTCATGTTCGGGAAAAAAACTGAAATTGTGTGGCGGATGTCGGTCACGGAAACTTATATTTTGGTTTTGTTCCTGAGATTATTCCTTTACAAATTAAGCACTGTGGGGTACAACGTCAATCTGACGTCATGTTGACGTCCTGTGCCTGTTGGGTTGTTTATATTACTATAGTTGTTGTGTTGTCATAGCAACAGTAGAATCGCCACAAAAGATTAATTTAAGTACTTTACTTCAGTATAGTTAAAAGATGTATTGTTTCATGTGGGCAAATCACTGAATTGCTGCAATTCGATTGGCTGATGGGATATTTGCATTAACAATTAGCTAAACAGGTGGAGCTTCAGAAATTAAAATGTAATAGATGTTTTGATGTCGGATGAAAAAGGCTCATTCTGTGTATGGTTTTTAACCATTCTCGCTAATGAATCGTCATGTAAATAGTGTAAAAATCTGTCATGTAAATAGTGAATCCGATGAAACTGACTCTTAAGTGGATTGGGAGATTCCAATTGATTTAATGCACAATATACTTAAAACACACCCATAACTCATTAAGAGAATAAGAATAACCCTTTTGCATCATGCGCCTGGTACACCAACTATTGTTCCTCTCCATAAAATTGCAAAAGTGGATTCAGAAATTCTCTTAGTGATTCTGCATTAAAGTAGAGCCATAAATTTTGACCTGTATGTGAATATTTTGTTTCTTATCAATTGTTTACCGGTACATAATTGAGCATATTCAATTAGCTGATGGGATATTTGCATTAATAATCATCTTAAAAAGGTGGATCTTCAGAAATTAAATAGGTAGTGGATGTTTTCAGGTACAATGGAAAAGGCTCATTCTGTAGACCGTTTTTTCGCTAATGAAGCATCATGTAAATAGTGTAAAAATCTGTCATGCCAATAGTGATTCCACACAGCAAAAATTACAGTGTTAAATATACAGTGTGATTTTCTTTTGGTGTTGTTCGGTGTTAAAACCAGAGTACATTTTAATCCACGAGTGTGAAAGAGCGTATATTTAAGAGCTTTTTTTTTCAGTGTTAAACTTTTAACCCAATATGCAGTGTATTTCCCACTAGTGATGGGAAGTCCAGTTTTTTTTTTTTACTCGAACCGTTTCTTTCAGACAAACAGTGATCAAACCAGTATGTTTTACTTAAACTTGAAACATGTCATGTTGCATTTTATGAAATTATTTCTGAAAAGATTAATGAACATTTAATAAATTAAAATGACATTCAACAAATTTGATCACGGTTATCTGTCACACACCAATTGATAATATAGGAAGAAAGGTAATATATTAACACTTTGAAGGGTAACACACACTCCAGTTGGATGTAAGAATAAACTCTTACTGTGTTAAAATGAACTGAGAGTAATGTACAAATTTCACACTTAAGAAAGTGTTATTTTAACTCCAAAATGGAGGGAATCATATGTACACCCAAGGAGTGTTAAGTTAAACTCAAATTGAGTTAAATGTACACTGATTGTTTTGCTGTGCACTATAATGCAATACAGTTGACTCTTAAAGGGAATAGGAGATGAGACTCTGATTGGTTTATCCTCTTAAGACCCAAGGTATTTTTTACATGCATTTTTTATTTCTCTTTGCTATTTAGGTTTATTGGAACCTAATTAAATTAAAAATCTAGGTATCATCTTTTGATATGATGTACTTTTAGAGAAAAATCATGTTCATATATGTGGACTCGTGGTCCGAATTTACATAAAACACTTTTTCCTGAATTAGTTTTAATGCATATATAACATAGAAAAATTTTTTTGACCTTGCTTTGATTATCAAAGATTAAAAACAACATTTTTTTTCCCATTTTGGACAGATAAAAATAGGGTTTGGGACATTTTATATGCTGCAAAACAGTTGCAGGATGACACTGTATGTCTGTAACAAAATATAAAACATTCAAAGTATTTTAAATAGCCACTTAAGAGCTAAAATGTGCTGTCCACGTATGTGGACACTCAAGCCCTAGGAGGTTAATGCACATTATGCCCAAAACACACCCATAACTCATTAAGAGAATAACGACGACACTTAGATCATGCGCCTGGTGCACCGTCTGCTGTTTCCCTTCTTAAAATAGCAAAAGTGGATTCAGACATGCCCTTAGTGATTCTGTGTTAAAGTAGAGCCCTATGTTTTGACCTGTATGTGGATCTTTTGTTTTTTTATTATTTGTTCATAGGTACATTATTGAACATATTCAGTTGGCTGATGGGATATTGCATTAATAATCAGCTAAACAGGTGGATCTTCAGAATTTACTGTAGTGGATGTTTTCAGGTTGAATGGAAAAGGCTCGTTCTGTAGACCATTTTCTCGCTAATGAAGCGTCATGTAAATATTGTAAAAATCCATCATGCAAATAGTGATTCCACCAAGGTGCGATGCAGGTGACTTTTGATGCAGTTAATGGGAGATGAGACTCTGACTGGTTCAATGCATATTATGCCCAAAACACACCCATAACTCATTAAGAGAATAAGGTCAACACTTTTGGATCATGCGCCTGGTGCACCGACCACCGACCAGCAAAAGTGGATTCGGACATGCCCTCAGTGAATTTGCCTTTCTATAGAGCGCTAAGTTTTGACCTGTATGTGGATATTTAGTTTTTTTGTTATTTGTTTATCAGTACAAAATTGAACATATTCAGTTGGCTGATGGGATGTTTGCATTAATAATCAGCTAATAAGGTGGGTCTTCAGAAATTAAAAATGTAGTGGATGTCTTTTAGGTCGAATGGAAAAGGCTCGTTCTGTAGACCTTTTTTTTTTTCGCTAATGAAGCTTCATGTAAATGGTGTAAAAATCCGTCATGTAAATAGTGAATCCACCATGGTGCAATACATTTGACTCTTAAAGGAAATGGGAGATGAGACTCTGATTGGTTTAATGCACATTATGGCCAAAACACACCCATAACTCATTAAGAAAATACAGACAACCCTTTTAGATCATGTGCCTGGTGCACCGATAGTTTTTCCCCTCCTTAAAATAGAAAAAGTGGATTCTTCATTAAAATAGAGCACTGAGTTTTGATCTGTATGTGGTTATTTTTGTTTCTTATTATTTTGTTTATCAGTTCCTAAATGCAAAGAACATGTAATGTCTTTGCTACTACTATAACTTGTAAGCAGGGGCCTTGTAGTTTATATTGATGTGGAATCAAATGCGTAATATCTCTAAGTTATTTTAAATCATGCTGCACAATTAAATGTTGGCTTATTATATTAGACTAGCATCTGTGCAAAATGCTGCATCATTAAAGATGCCAATCCAGTCCTCAGACCGTGATGAGTCACATCAATGGATCTTAAAAGTGTCCTAAGACAATCCTGTTTACCGTACATCCGAAAGTCACTGCTCACACGGGCATAATGCAATCGACGCCACATAGTTTTGCTGGTTATTTAATTAATATCAGTGTTGGTACATCTTAATCCATTTTTAGACTGTTTGCATCACCTTCTCATTCAATGGAAATACTTCTGTTCAGAGCCAACGCCGCTGAAATGTCTTGTTTAATTTCTTAAAATTATTTTTAAATGTTATAATTATAATAGATGATATGACGTAATAATAATAATAATAATAATAATAATAATAATAATATTATTAATAATAATAATAATAATAATAATAACAAAACATTATTATTATTATTATTATTATTATTATTATTATTATTATTATTATTATTATTATTACAAATAAAACCGATATATAAATATTTGTATACTATATTTGTATACAAATTATACAAATATGGTATATATAATAATTAATAAAACAACAATGTATAAAAATTATGTAAAATATACTGTATTAGCTGAAGCAGGGGCGTAGCCGACATTTTAAAAGTGAGGGGGACATCTGAATGAGTTTACGTTCATATAATTATTAATCACCTATTTCTAAATGGTCTGGCTCTAAAAGTGAGGGGGACATATCCCCACCCCCCTGAGCTGAAGTACATTTCAGTTCCATTCAATATTACTTTAATATTCAATGCAGTTTTACTTTTCCCACAGTTATCCTACAGTTATACACCATTTCAAAATGTTAAAACAAAATGCTGACTAAAATGTAATAAATAGGAATGACGATGTAAATATAAAATAAAAATAAAAATGTAATAAAACACTAAAAATGTCTGTACTAATTGTGTAACATTGCATTCACATCAACTGTACTGTATTATCCTCTATCAAATATTTTTTTTGTTTTATCTTTGCCAGCTGCAGTTACACTGTTAGACATTTGATTGTATTTTTGCAGTAACTTACTGTCAGTAATGTTGTCAGCAATGTTGCCGTAACTGCCCCTTTACAGTAACTTTCTGTAAATGTGTTTTACAGTAGCAGGGCCTTCCTGCAATTTCATTTTACAGTAAAATAGCTCTACTGCAACTTCTTTTTATTGTAAAATGCCTTTTACCACATTGTAATTGCAAAACACACCCATAACTCATTAAGAAAATACAGACAACCCTTTTAGATCATGCGCCTGGTGCACCGATCGTTTTTCCCCTCCTTAAAATAGAAAAAGTGGATTCTTCATTAAAATAGAGCACTGAGTTTTGATCTGTATGTGGTTATTTTTGTTTCTTATTAATTGTTTATCAGTTCCTAAATGCAAAGAACATGTAATGTCTTTGCTACTACTATAACTTGTAAGCAGGGGCCTTGTAGTTTATATTGATGTGGAATCAAATTTACAGTATGACAAATTTTACAGTACTTTTACTGTAATGTATTTACATTTTACACTAGTAATACAAAATGTTTATTTTTAGTATGTGACCAAACAAGTGACAAAATTTTTTCTCATTTTTGTCTTCAACTGCAGTATCAGTACTTGACTCCTTTGATTACAGTACTATAGCGCAAATTCTTATATGCAGTAAGTTACTGTATATGTTTTAAAATGACCCACAATGCAGTGCATAGTACAGTAGTAAACTGTAAAGAATGTATGTGGTATTCTACTTTTGTTGTTGTTGTTGTTGTTGCAGTAAATAACTGTAAAATTGCGCCAAAGTCTAACAGTGTATGATTTCAGAGTAAAATTGATCAAATCAATAGCATTTTTGTAATGTTGGCTAAAATACCTTTCCACAATAAATAAATAAATAAATAAGAATACATTAATTGCACCTTAATTCTCATGCTGTCTGTCCTTCTGTTGATTTTGCAGGACTACACCATCACCATGTATTTCCAACAGAGCTGGAGGGACAAGCGTTTGGCCTACGCCGAGATGGCGTTGAACCTGACTTTGGACAACCGTGTGGCGGATCAGTTGTGGCTCCCGGACACTTATTTCTTGAACGACAAGAAGAGTTTCCTGCACGGAGTGACAGTGAAAAACCGGATGATTCGCCTCCATCCAGACGGCACTGTTCTGTACGGACTGAGGTAAATGCTATTATTAATGTTGTGCTGGATAAAGTACAGGGGTGTATTCCAGAAATCAACTGACTTACACCTAACAACACACAATGTTAAAAGGAGTTTTTGTCTTAACCATCTGCAATGGGGATGTGCAGAATATCTACTTTAGAAATGCTTTAACTACTACAACAATGATCACCTCAGGTACTGATTATGGGCTTTATTCAGGGTTAAATGCTCCCAATGTGAGTTTAAATACCATTTTACAGTGTGCAAATTATACATGGATGGTTGGGGGTCAACTAAGTTACTTAATTAGTTTGTGTAATACATGCTTCAGTGAATCTTCAGTGAATTTATTTATTTAAATTACATTTAATTCATCAATAAAATATTTTTAAGTTTTCAGTGTTTTGTGGGATAGGCTATTTAGTGTATTCTGAACTATTAGCTATTTTCGGCTTACTTTTGGTCAAACTATACATACTACACATCTAATTTGACTTTACTTTTGGGCTATATATAGAAACAAACACCTATTTTCTGAGAAATCCTTCTTGTGAACTCTAAATGCTCTAAATCTGCCTGTTTCAGACTGTTGAATTACTTTTTTTTTTTTTTTTCACATAGACTGATTGGCGTGATTATGCATTCACAATGGTATGAACCGTTATAGGGGTGGTCAAATGGATATCTAGTATTATAATTATTAACATTATTATTTAAAATACAGATCAGAGTATTTTACATACATCTTGTTTTGACGTCCTTTAGGGGGGGATCAAACCCCCCTGTAATTCCCGCTCTGATTTTACGTGACATTTATTGCCATACTACTGAAATCAGCAGCAGATAGTTCACCTCAGGGGTTTAATATAAAATAACTAGTGGACGCTTTGAAAATGAAAGTCAGAACTGTGTTCAGTGCAAACCAACATCAGTCACTCAGTAACCTATCAATAATGTTAAAGAGGTTTAATATGTAATCATTAAATTAAAATCTTTTTTAGAAATGCTTTCTATTTATGTGACGTCACAGCAGAACAACAGCATAAACTACTACAACAATGATCGCCTCAGGTACTGATTATGGGCTTTTTTTAGTGTTGAATGCTTCCAATGTGAGTTTAAACACCATGTCATGTGACATTTATTGCCATACTACTGAAAGCAGCAGCAGATAGTTCACCTCAGATCTTAAAAATAAAATAACTAGTGGCACTTTGAAAATGAAAGTCAGAACTGTGATTCAGTGCAAACCAACAACATCAGTCACTCAGTAGCCTATCAATAATGTTAAAGAGGTTCAATATGTAATCATTAGATTAAAAGCCATTTTTTTACCATTTGTTGGGAGTGGAGTGGCTGGTATTTAAATGTTTCTGTTGTGTCGCATCGCTTTTGGTGCAGACAGACAAATTGCTTGTTGCTGGAATCTTGTCGCATGCTGTTAGAACATGGTGTTACGGGTCAAAAGTGATTCAGACACCATTTTAACAGCAGAAAAATAAACCTAAACAATATGGTTTATCTTGAAGTTTGGTGCCCCTTCCTACAATGACCACATTAGAAAACACATATAGTTTTCTATTTTAGTGTTTTCATGAAGGTTGTACTCATTTAATAGTTGTCCTTCAGGTCAATTTTGACCACCAGCTTCCATTTTTATGCCACAACTGCGGTTCGATTCTTGAAAAACCTGAAAATCCCTGTTTATTTTAGTAGAATCTTTGCTATGGTGTATTCATTTTGTATTGTATTTTGAGTATGTGACAATGATTTTTTTACTGAACATATCATATACCGAACTCTACCAAAATTTCCAAAATCAGATTAACTTTTCTAGTCATCCCAATTTACATCAATCAAACCGACAAAAAAAAAATATATAATATAACTTTATAATATAACTTATAACCAGGGGGTTTGACACCCTAATAAACGCTTGATCCCCCTGAAGGACATCAAAAAAAGATGTACGTATGGGGGCTCAGCCTTTTAATACTCGCCTCACAGCAAGAAGGTCGCTGGTTTGAGTCCCAACGGTGTCATTCGGCATTTCTGTGTGGAGTTTGCATGTTCTCCCGTGTTGGTGTGGGTTTCCTCTGGGTGCTCTGGTTTGCCCCACAGTCCAAACACATGCGCTATAGGTGGACTGAATAAACTAAATTGTCTGTAGTGTATGAGTGTGCAAAATTCATAGTATGAACTTTGCAGCCAATGTGTGTGTCATCATTCCTGAATTAATTGTTGATTATATCAGTATCAAAGTTTCTTGTTTAACTTTAATCATAGTTCAAACTTCGTGCCGCACTTGCCATCACAGTTCTGGGACAGGTTAGCATTGGGGAAGCTTCTATTTGGGGTGTGTGAAAGTTATCTGTTATGGCTCACAGTACTGGCAGACAGTGTTGAAAATGAAGGCGCTAATGATATCTGGATGAAGGTGTGATCACATGAAGAAACTTTGCAGTTACAGCTGTGCTTCCAACTTCATTGCTGATGCTTTTTCTCCTTTCTCTCAGGAAGCGTGACATTGTACTGTAATTTTTTTATTATTAGGGACCGAGCACCGAAACGGTGCGTAGGCCCTATTGGAATTGCTCCGTTTATTATTAGGGACCGAGCACCGAAACGGTGCGTAGGCCCTATTGGAATTGCTCCGTTTTTTATTATTATTATTATTATTATTATTATACCGCCCCTAATCGGGGCACTTTTGAGGGTCTAAACATGCCCGAAAACTCATGAAACTTTGCACACACATCAAAGGCGGTGTAAATGACCGGTTGATATGGGCTTCGGAAGTGGGCGTGGCAAAATGACTCGACAGCGCCACCTATAAACATGAAACGGACGAGCCCCCGAACTACGAATCACACACACGCACGAAAATTGGCACACACCTCAAACATGCCAAACCATACAAAAAAGTCTCTTGGAGCAATATCTTAAACCCAACAGGAAGTCGGATATTTTTAACTTCCTGCGGCGAAAAAGTGGCGATTTTGCCATTTCCAGGCGTTGTATTTGAACGAACTCCTCCTAGGGATTTCATCCGATCAACACCAAAATTGGGTTTTGTCATCTAAAGGCCTTGGCGATGTTAAATTGCGAAGCTTTAGAGTTTTCGTCGATGGGCGTGTCCGTGGCGGCCTCGCAAACTTTGACGATTCGCCATGAAACAGGAAGTTGCTATAACTCAGGCATGCATTATCCGATCTGCCTCAAAATTAACACGTATGATAACCGTCCTGACCTGAACACGTTTACATGCCAATATCCAGTTACAGTTATAGCGCCACCTGCTGGCAACAGGAAGTGATGTGTTTTACAGCATAACAAACTCCTCGCACAAATTTTATCGTATCAGCACCAAATTTGGGTGGTGTTATCTGAAAGCTCTAGCGATGATATATTGTGAAGATCTAGAGTTTTCACCGATGGGCGTGTCCGTGGTGGACTGACAAACATCAACGCTTCGCCATGGAACAGTAAGTACTTATATCTCAATCACACAATGTCCGATCTGCTTGAAATTACACATGGTTGATAAAAGTCCTCTCCTGAAGACATCTTCATGCCAATATCCAGTTACAGTTATAGCGCCACCTGCTGGCAACAGGAAATCACTTATAACTCAGCCAAACAGTGTCCGATCTGCCTGAAAATTCACATGGTTGATAAAGTTCCTCTCCTGAAGACATCTACATGCTAATATTGAGTAACAGTCATAGCGCCACCTGCTGGCAGAAGGTAGTTTGGCTCATAACTCAATCACACAATGTCCGATCTGCCTGAAACTTCACATGGTTGATAAAGTTTCTCTCCTGAAGACATCTCCATGTCAATGTTGAGTCACAGTCATAGCGCCACCTGCTGACAGGAGGAAATTTGGCATAAATCTGATTTTTCTCAGGTTTTTTTTATACATCGGCTTAAATTAATATTGTTCGCTGTTCTCTGTCATCCTGAGGCCACCGGGCGGCGGTGAGCCCGGGTGCGAGGTCCCTATCATCGCTGCTTGCAGCTTTAATGTTTATTAGGGACCGAGCACCGAAACGGTGCGTAGGCCCTATTGGAATTGCTCCGTTTATTATTAGGGACCGAGCACCGGAACGGTGCGTAGGCCCTATTGGATTTCTAATGTTTATTATTATTCTTCTTCTTCTTCTTCTCCGGAATGGATCGCGATTTTGAGGGGCTAAACATGCCCGAAAACTCACGAAACTTTGCACACACCTCAGAAGTGGTGAAAATTTACGTTTATTATAGGTTTCGGAAGTGGGCGTGGCAAAATGACTCAACAGCGCCACCTATAAATTAGAACGGACGAGCCCCCGAGCTACGAATCACGCACGCATACGAAAATTGGCACACACCTCAAACATGCCAAAACCTACCAAAAAGTCTCTTGGAGCAATATCTCAAACCCAACAGGAAGTCGGATATTTTTGACTTCCTGCGCCGAAAAAGTGGCGTTTTTGCCATTTCCAGGCGTTGTATTTGAACGAACTCCTCCTAGGGATTTTATCCGATCAACACCAAAATTGGGTTTTGTCATCTAAAGGCCTTGGCGATGTTAAATTGCGAAGCTTTAGAGTTTTCGGCGATGGGCGTGTCCGTGGCGGCCTCGCAAACTTTGACGATTCGCCATGAAACAGGAAGTTGCTATAACTCGGGCATGCATTATCCGATATGCCTCAAAATTAACACGTATGATAACCGTCCTGACCTGAACACGTTTACATGCCAATATCCAGTTACAGTTATAGCGCCACCTGCTGGCAACAGGAAGTGATGTGTTTTACAGCATAACAAACTCCTCCCACAAATTTCATCGTATCAGCACCAAATTTGGGTGGTGTTATCTGAAAGCTCTAGCGATGATATATTGTGAAGGTCTAGAGTTTTCACCGAGGGGCGTGTCCGTGGCGAACTGACAAACATCAACGCTTCGCCATGGAACAGGAAGTACTTATAACTCATTCACACATGGTCCGATCAGCCCGAAACTTCACATGGTTGATAAGAGTCCTCTCCTGAAGACATCTACATGCCAATATCCAGTTACAGTTATAGCGCCACCTGCTGGCAACAGGAAATCACTTATAACTCAGCCAAACAATGTCCGATCTGCCTGAAAAATCACATGTTCGATACGGGTCCTCTCCTGAAGACATCTACATGCCAATATTGAGTAACAGTCATAGCGCCACCTGCTGGCAGAAGGTACTTTGGCTTATAACTCAGTCACACAGTGTTCGATCTGCCTAAAACTTCACATGGTTGATAAAAGTCCTCTCCTGCACACATCTATATGCCAATACTGAGTCACAGACATAGCGCCACCTGCTGGCAACAGGAAATCACTTATAACTCAGCCAAACAGTGTCCGATCTGCCTGAAAATTCACAAGTTTGATAAGAGTCCTCTCCTGAAGACATCTGCATGCCAAAATTGAGTCACAGTCATAGCGCCACCTGCTGACAGAAGGTAGTTTGGCTTATAACTCTACCACACAATGTCCGATAAGCCCGAAACTTCACATGGTTGATAAAATACCTCTCCTGAACACATCCACATGCCAATATCCAGTTACTGTTATAGCGCCACCTGCTGGCAACAGGAAATCACTCATAACGCAGCCAAACTATGTCCGATCTGCCTGAAAATCAACATGTTCGATACGGGTCCTCTCCTGAAGACATCTACATGCCAATATTGAGTCAGAGACATAGCGCCACCTGCTGGCATTAATAAATCACGCATAACTAGGCCAAATAGTGTCCGATCTGCCTGAAAATTCACAAGTGTGATAAGAGTCCTCTCCTGAAGACATCTGCATCCCAATATTGAGTCACAGTTATAGCGCCACCTGCTGAAAGAAGGTAGTTTGGCTTATAACTCTACCACACAATGTCCGATCGGCCTGAAACTTTACCTGATTGATAAAAGTCTTCTCCTGAAGCCATCTACATGCCAATATCCAGTTACAGTTATAGCGCCACCTGAAGGCAGAAGGTAGTTTGGCTTTTAACTCAACCACACAATGTCCGATCTGCCTGAAAATTCAGATGTTCGATAAGATTCCTCTCCTGAAGACATCTACATGCCAATATTGACTCACAGTCATAGCGCCACCTGCTGACAGGAGAAAATTTGGCATAAATCTGTGATTTTTCTCAGGTTTTTTTATATATCGGCTTAAATTAATATTGTTCGCTGTTCTCTGTCATCTTGGGGCCACCGGGCGGCGGTGAGCCGGGGTGCGAGGTCCCTATCATCGCTGCTTGCAGCTTTAATTATTCTTCTTCTTCTTCTTCTTCTTCTTCTTCCGCGGAATGAATCGCTCTTTAGGCGGTCTAAACATGCCCGAAAACTCACGAAACTTTGCACACGCCCCAGAAGTGGCGAAAATTTACGTTTATTATAGGTTTCGGAAGTGGGCGCGGCAAAATGACTTGACAGCGCCACCTATGCGCTTGTGACGGACTAGCCCCCCAGCTACGAATCACACACACGCACGAAAATTGGCACACACCTCAAACATGCCAAACCCTACAAAAAAGTCTCTTGGAGCAAAGTCTCAAACCCAACAGGAAGTCGGATATTTTTGACTTCCTGCGGCGAAAAAGCGGCGTTTTTGCCATTTCCAGGCGTTGTATTTGAACGAACTCCTCCTAGGGATTTTATCCGATCAACACCAAAATTGGGATTTATTATCTAAAGGCCTTGGCGATGTTAAATTGCGAAGCTTTAGAGTTTTCGGCGATGGGCGTGTCCGTGGCGGCCTCGCAAACTTTGACGATTCGCCATGAAACAGGAAGTTGTTATAACTCAGGCACGCATTATCAGATCTGCCCCAAAATTAACACGTATGATAACCGTCCTGCCCTGAACACGTTTACATGCCAATATCCAGTTACAGTTATAGCGCCACCTGCTGGCAACAGGAAGTGATGTGTTTTACAGCATAACAAACTACTCCCACAAATTTCATCGTATCAGCACCAAATTTAGGTGGTGTTATATGAAAGCTCTAGCGATGATATATTGTGAACATCTAGAGTTTTCGCCGAGGGGCGTGTCCGTGGTGGTCTGACAAACATCAACGCTTCGCCATGGAACAGGAAGTACTTATAACTCATTCACACAATGTCCGATCGGCCTGAAACTTCACAAGGTTGATAAAAGTCCTCTTCTGAAGACATCTACGTGCCAATATCCAGTTACAGTTATAGCGCCACCTGCTGGCAACAGGAAATCCCTTATAACTCAGCCACACAATGTCCGATCTGCCTGAAAATTAACAGGTTCAATGAGATTCCTCTCCTGAAGACATCTACATGCTAATATTGAGTAACAGTCATAGCGCCACCTGCTGGCAGAAGGTAGTTTGGCTTATAACTCAATCACACAATGTCCGATCTGCCTAAAACTTTACATGGTAGGTAAAAGTCCTCTCCTGAAGACATCTACATGCCAATATCCAGTTACAGTTATAGCGCCACCTGCTGGCAACAGGAAATCACTTATAACTCAGCCAAACAGTGTCCGATCTGCCTGAAAATTCACAAGTTTGATAAGAGTCCTCTCCTGAAGACATCTGCATGCCAAAATTGAGTCACAGTTATAGCGCCACCTGCTGACAGAAGGTTGTTTGGCTTATAACTCTACCACACAATGTCCAATCTGCCTGAAACTTCACATGGTTGATAAAACACCTCTCCTGAAGACATCTACATGCCAGTATCCAGTTACAGTTATAGCGCCACCTGCTGGTAACAGAAAATCACTTATAACTCAGCCAAACAATGTCCGATCTGCTTGAAACTTCAGATGTTTGATAAAAATCCTCTCCTGATGACATCTACATGCCAATATTGAGTAACAGTCATAGCGCCACCTGCTGGCAGAAGGTAGTTTGGCTTATAACTCTACCACACAATGTCCGATCGGCCTGAAACTTTACATGATTGATAAAAGTCCTCTCTTGAAGCCATCCACATGTCAATATCCACTTACAGTTATAGCGCCACCTGAAGGCAACAGGAAATCACTTATAACTCGGCCAAACAATGTCTGACCTGCCTGAAAATTCACAGGTTCGATAAGATTCCTCTTCTTAAGACATCTACATGCCAATATTGAGTCACAGTCATAGCGCCACCTGCTGACAGAAGGTAGTTTGGCTTATAACTCATTCACACAATGCCCGATCAGCCCGAAACTTCACATGTTTGATAAGATTCCTCTCCTGAAGACATCTACATGCCAATG
>LR812539.1:54927098-55039598 GCA_903798195.1 Danio kyathit | reverse complement strand
GTGCTCCACTCAATCAAACTATCAATAATGAAAGATGACAAACTGTTTCCTCTTCTTGGAGGCTTCGGCACAGGTGCAGTCGAGGAATAGCAGTCGGGCCACAGGTTGCGAGCTATTTTCCCTCAGGGTCTCTCAAACCTGGAGAATTTAAATCAGGGGGAAGCACAGCCCGGATGGCTCGCAGTATTGATACGTCCGCTCTTTATAATGTCTTAAGATGGGCCTTTGCTGGCCGTAAATTATTCATGAGTCAGGGCTGTTGTTAATGTTTAATTATCATATCATGCCCCTGCTGTGTCTAAAAAAAAGGGGATTTCGAATTAATGTGCCTTAGTCAGCTTTAGTGTGACTACAGTATGTATGCAAAAGCATCCTCAATATGACCCACAAATGCAACGTTTTTTTAATATATATATAAATATGCAGAGGTCTGTGATTTATGAGGATTGGGAGGAAAAAGCTAATGCACATATTGAAGGGTTTTAAGCTTGAAAACAAAAGTATTTTATATGGTCACAATAGTGCTGGGATTAATCGCAACATATATATATATACAGTTGAAGTCAGAATTATTAGCCCCCTCTAAATGTTTTTCCAAATCACGTTTAACAGAGCAAGGACGACATTTTCACAGTATGTCTGAAAAAATTTTTTCTTCTGGAGAAGGTTTTTGTCACGATCACCAGCGATCTTCTCCCCTTAGATCGCTGGTTTACATGCACAAACACTATGGACTACAAATCCACCACATAATGGACTACATCTCCACTCCACACTCCACACACTACACTCCACTCTCACACACATGTTACTCATCTCCACTGATTGCACACACACCACCGGAGGCTTGTCAAGACTGATTGCACACAGAACATAAGCAGCACACACACTCATTTCATTGCCGAGTCTTGTATTCTGTTCACAGTCACAATTCTAAGCAGTTCCTTGTCTTGTTTTTGCCGTGTTTGGACCCTCGCCTTGATTATCTGTTTCTGCCTGTCTGCTGCCATCCTTGTGACCTTTTGCCTGCAATATTGACTACGACTCTGGATTATCCTCATACATCTGTTTGCTCCTGTACTGATCATTGCTTACCTGACCATCCCTTAATAAAAACCTGCATTTGGATCCGCACTCCAGTTGTTCGTCCGTCTATCACTGTGAAAGTTTTATTTGTTTTATTTCGGCTAGAATAAAAGCAGTTTTTAATTTTTTAAACACCATTTTAAGGATAAAATTATTAGCCCCTTTAAGCTATTTTTTTTTTTCGATAGTCTACAGCAGGGCTATTCAATTAGTTTGTTATGGGGGCCGGTCCATGAAAAGCATCCCAAACGAAGGGCCGGAGAGACATGACTTGCTATATGAGTGATAACACAACAGCAACATAAGAGCCCATATGTTGTATTTTTGCTCCTTAAGACACCCACGTTGGCTTTTTCTACATTAAAATGTTAATATATTGTATTTTGAAACTACATAACATCAGGGCATTGTACAATAGACTTTGTACAATTTTATTTTTTTTTTTTATTAAACATTCAAATGTTGTATTTCAGAGCACAACTAAAGCAGCGCATTGCTGAAGTAGGTTTCTTCTACATTCAGACACATTCATGTTATTTTTTTGAACTGCATAACAATTAGGGATGCAACAATTATAGATTTTAGTTGTACGATTATATAGTCTGAAGAATAATCATGGTTTGACGGTTTTCACGTCTTATGTAAATTCAAGCTTTATATTAGGTGAGCTATTTAGATGAACTGTTGTTGCCGTCTGCGTTCATGCATACATAATCATCTTAATATTAATTCCTCTAACATATCTTTTGTTTACACTGCACTGAAAGGCATGCAGAACTCTCATCGTGAGATGTTTTCTACTGCGTGCGCCCACAAAGACGCAAGCGCGTTGCTCCGCTTGTGCGCACATATTGTCATATATTCTTACATTAGAAACAACAAACTTGCAAGCGGAAAAGACGTGATATGGGAACGGCCGCTGCGTTAATCCAGTGTGCGGGCGTATTAGCCTCAGTGTACATACTTGGAACTTTAAACTAGGGCACAGTTGGCAACTTGGCATAACTTTAACTGCAGCAGTTTCGTTTTGTTCCGTGCAACAGAAATGCGGCTTAGAGAAGCCTTTACGATTAATTGTGACGAATTAAAGGGCAGTTAATAGTGAAATCGGCTAATCGTTGCATCCCTATTGACGATATCAGTGCATAGTACAAAAGGCCTTTTCTACAAACATATCCAAATATTTTTGGCTGCCCGCGCCACTCCCTGAATGTCAGGTGACTCACGCTCTGTGCAGCTTGCAGCTCATGCTGTATTGAACAGGCGCACCTCACTTCATAACTATAGCGGCCGTTTTTCGACGTAACTAAATTTATTTTTGATGTCTTTTGGTCACACTATTTGGAGGGCCGGAACAAATTGCCTCGGGGGCCGGGTTCGGCCCGCGGGCCGCCAATTGAATAGCCCTGGTCTACAGAACAAACCATTGTTATACAATAACTTGCCTAATTAACCTAACCTGCCTAGTTAACCTAATTAACCTAGTTAAGCCTTTAAATGTCACTTTAAGCTGTATAGAAGTGTCTTGAAGAATATCTAGTCAAATATTATTTACTGTCATCATGGCAAAGATAAAATAAATCAGTGATTAGAAATGAGTTATTAAAACTATTATGATTAGAAATGTGTTGAAGAAATCTGCTCTCTGTTTAACAGAAAAATAAACAGGGGGGCTAATAATTCAGGGGGGCTAATAATTCTGACTTTAACTGTGTGTGTGTGTGTGTGTATATATATATATATATATATATATATATATATATGAGCAATATCACACTCGTACCAGTGCGATATGGCTGTATATCGGCACTGCTGGGAGGTGTGCATTGGCACGAGGCAGCAAGCTGTGCCTTACCGTCCCACCAGTGGCGATATTCAGCCATATTGCACTGCTACGAGTGTGATATTGCGTTTATACAACAGTTTGACGGCATAATCGTGTATATAAAAAAGAAAATCAAACACGGAGAGTCTCAAAAATCCCATTGTATGAGTTACTACTTTCTTCCTCCATTCATTCACATCTGCAGCTGACGTCAGAACAGCAGAAACCGTTGCTACTTCACTAACGTCACTTTAGAGCTAGTGTTTGAATGATTCTGTAGCGTAATGTCTAAAGTGATGACAAAACAGGTGATTTTGCTCACATTTTAAGATTATAAGGCTGAACGGCATGAAATGCCATAAGTCTACAGAGATTTAACAATATTTCTATGTTGCAATCAGGAGATCACAATAATTAACCACAAAAAAAGCCAAAGCAAAGCAAACACTCACCAATTACTATGGCGTAAATACAGCACTACAACATACAAAAAAGAGATCGACTTAGAGTGTCACTTACCAGTTCTATAATGATTTGATCAACTGTAATTTGAAAATTTTTGCTGAGTTTTTCCGCCCCTAAGCACATATTATGCGGTCTCTGTCGCCATCTTGTGGCGGAACGTCAACCCTCTTTGCTTTGCTCAATGACAGGCTAATTTCAAATAGGCACTATATTTATAAATAAACTGCATAGTTGCAATGTAAACAACTAAATTCTCGCCTAAAATAGTCTCAAAAGTACATTATGTTGTCCAACAGCTGCAATATTTGTCAAACTATAGTGAGTTTATTGATCTGCTGTCACTCTATGTGGGCGGAGTAATACACAAGGGTGAAAAGGCTGTACGAATGCTGATATTGCAGAATATCGCACGGCTAACACAAAATCATACATACAAAACAATAATTTTTACATAGATATGTAGAAATAAAAATTCTCACACATATACATGCATGTATTAATATGTACATAATACATATACACAGCACACACACATATAATATACAGTATATACAGTCAAGCCCGAAATTATTCGACTATTCAGAACACCCTAGGAACTGGCTAACAATACCTTAGCAACCACTCAGAACACCTATCAACCACCTTGTAAAACCTTACCAACCACCTAGCAACCACTCAGAACACCTTAGCAACCGCCTCACAACCATTTAGAATACTCGATCAACTTCTGTTTTTTTAGAGCAACCAGCTGACCGCGTACCTCAGTGTGGATGGCTTTACTGCTGTTACCAGTTTGGGTTTGTAACCAATAACTCACCATGTACGTCGGTGGACTTAAGGCGCAGAGAAGAGTTGACCATGATGACTGGGTTCGAGTCCAGCAAGGAACGGTTCCAGAAAGTTGGTAAAACTAAAACAAAAGGCAAAAAAATAAATAAGTAAATAACAGAGTGAGAACATGATAAGATATGAAAATGTGGTAAAAATCAGGCGGCCGTGAATGCTTTTCTTTTTCTGGATTGCTTTTGAAAACACTGTCGGTTGGGTTTAGGGAAGGAGGTGGATGGGGGTTTATCAGTCAGTCGATCAGTCAGTCAGTTAGTCAGTCAGCCGACAGCGGTCTCTGGTGGATTTACGTGAGAACAGCACGCTCGAATGGCACTCGCTAGAGAAATTTGAGATCTGAAAAAGCGTACACAGAGAGAGATATTTTTTGAGAAATTGTTCTAACTTTTCTTGAAAGTCAAGTTTACATACAATAAGATTATTCTGCCTCTGAAAAAGCTCAGATGATGGTGTCAAGGTTTTGGAAGTTTCTGATTGGCTAATTGACAACATTTGAGTTCATTGGAGGCACAACTGTAGAATAGTATTGAAGGAAAACCTCAAACACACTGCTTCCTTGTGTGGCAACATGGGAAAATCAACAAGCCAGAATCAACAAAAAAGCCAGATTACAATTTGTTAAATTACACTGGGAAAAAGACTAATGTTTGGAGACATGTCCTGTGGTCTGATGGAGCTAAGATTGAACTGTTTGGCCATAATGACCAGTGTTACATTTGGAGGACAAAGGGGAAAGCTTACAAGCCTAGGAACACCATCCCAACTGTGAAGTATGGGGGCGGCAGCATCATGTTGTGGGGCTGTTTTGCTGCAGCAGGGACTGGTCCACTTCACAGCATAGATGGCATCATGAAGAAAGAACATTATGTATAAATACTAAAGCAACATCTCAAGACATCAGCCAGGAAATTAAAACTTGGCCACAAATGGGTCTTCCAAACAGACCATGACCCTAAGCATACTGCCAAATTAGTTAACATGTGCTTTAAGGACAACAGAGGGAATGTTTTGGAGTGGCCATCACAAAGCCCTGAGCTCAATCCTATAGAAAATATGCAGGCAGAGTTGAAAAAGCTTGTGTGAGCAAGACAGCCTACAAATCTGACTCTGTTACACCAATTCTGTCAGGAGGAATGGTCCAAAATTCCTGCAAATTATTGGGAGAAGCTTGTGGAAGGATACCCAAAACACCAAAGTTATACAGTTTAAAAGCAAAGCTAAATATATACCAAGGAAGTGTATGTAAACTTTTGACTGTCTAGAAATTAATAAAAAATTCTCAAAAAAAAAACATTCTCTCATTATTCTGGCATTTAGCAAATGTAAATCATTTAGGTAATCCTAACAGACCTAAAATAGTAAATGTTTAGTATGATTTACCATCAGACATTTAAAAAAAAATGGTTATGTTCCTATTTTTAGAGTGTATGTAAACTTCTGGTTTCAAATGTGTGTGTGTGTGTATATATATATATATATATAAAGCACTTTTTACGGATGTTGTTTGCTCCTTAGGCACATATAGAAGTTGCAATTTGAAACGTTTTGGATCTAAAAACAAACACAACCCTGCATGTTAATTATATGGTGCTCAGAGTTAAATGCACAGAAGGCAGTGTTACAGCTACATTACTATGGTACACCCATGCTTCATTACCTAATATAACTCCACTGTCATGTATACGTTCGTGCGTGCTTGCGTGCGTGCGTGCGTGTGTGTGTGTGTGTGTGTGTGTGTGTGTGTGTGTGTGTGTGTGTGTGTGTGTGTGTGTGTGTGTGTGTGTGTGTGTGTGTGTGTGTGTGTGTGTGTGCGTGTGTGCTCAGCAAAAATGAGTGCACTCCCTTTTGAAAAGGTATTCATTCGTATCCATTTCTCAGTGAATATAGGTCAGACATTTTGGTAAATAGTAATGGTAAAAATTGATTAATTGTTTATTTTATAATCAGACTTGATGAAAACAGTCCGCAGAAACATTTTCACATTCTCTCCTTGTATGTGTCATCAGAGGGGGAAAGCCCCGCCCACTAGTGACCATCTCTCCCTCATTAGCATAGGACTTTAGTCTTGTTTTTGAATCTCCCACTATGCTGACACACAGGCATTCGAAGCTCCGCCCTCTTTTAAAAGGAGCACTATCTCATTTGAATTTAAAGCGACAGTCACCAAAAACGAAGCAATTAGGATCAAAGCCTAAAAAGAGAAGTTTCAGACAGTTATGAAACATTATTTGTGTGATATTTTGAGCTGAAACTTGTCATACACACTCTAGAGACATCAGAGACCTGGTTTACATCTTGTAAAAAGGGGCCTAATAGGTCCCCTTTAAACCTACCCATACCACCAAACCTGTCCCTAACCCTACCCATATCCTACATTAATAGCTCTTTAAGTCTTCTGCAATACAATCAGGGCTTTACGTTAACACCCGCCAACCCGCCAAATGCGGGTAGATTTTGGATGTGGCAGGTTAGACAGCCACTCCCACTAGCCACTTTGGCTGGCTGAAACTCATTTTTAAATGGCCAGTGCTGGCTCGTCGTCACTACAGATTAGACTGTTAGTTTCTGATCGTTTGTCAATATGCGTACAAATGTGATCTTAGAATCGAGAAGCAGCACGACTGACAAAAACAGCTTTTCACGCGAGCAAAAGAAAGCAGGTGAATAACGGATGAGAGGATCACGCGCACGGTGAGACAGGCTTACCGCACTCACTGACGAGGGCTTTAGTGTCGCGCGCGCAGATGATTTGATGCGCGCGAGTGTTTAAAAGCTCCTGTGCCGTTTCCTCACTCAAAGCAACCGTGCCTGGAAACGAAACTAGTGCGATGCTCGTGCACTCACAGTCCTTCAAGGGCTCGAGATTGTTTGTAAGCAGCAGCAGTTGTTGTCGCTTTCGCTTTAACCATTCTTTGAACAGATTATTAATTGGCCTAACATTAACCGTGTGCGCAGGATCATCCTTTCATAATTACCCACGGAATGTTTTCACCTGCTTTCTTTTGCTTGCTGTTATTTTTGTTAATACTAGTTAGATAATCATCCTTTACAATAATATTGCTTTAATATGTTGTTGTATGCATAGTTAACTGGTCGATCTTGAGCCAGAACAGACCACTGTGCTTAGTTTTAGATGCGTGAGAATATATATATTTTAAATGTCAGCTGTTTTGTTGAATAAAAAGTGTATGTATACAGCAGTATTTTGCTTGTTTTGACACATTATTTAAAATTTGTGGCAAGGAAATAGTTAGTCTGGTGTGGCCAGAGAATAAAAAGGTAAATCCTTATTGGGTTGAGCCCTGAAAAGTCCTGTGAAAGTCCTATGCGACACTTTTTTATGAAAGCACAACCCATTTGCTCATGCTCATTGAGTACGCTCATAAACAAAAAACAGTTAAATGAATGAGGAGGCAAGTGGAAAACACAAAACCTAAATGAAGTAATTTTAGCATGCCAAAGTCAAATGTATGCATATAAAATATATTTTCCCAACAACAAAATTGTGGCTAGTGAAAATGGCGAGTGGCTAGCAATGGTGGAAAACTACAGCCACAGTGGCTGGTGATCAAAAAAGTTAATGTCAAGCCCTAAATATAAATACAATACTTATTTTTGGATGTAAATACTTGCATTAGCTAATCAGGTTAAGCAAGGGTTTTAGAGTCCTAACCATTAGGGACATCAGAAACCTGTTGTCCATCTTGTAAAAAGGGGCATAATAGGTCCCCTTTAATGGTGAACTATGATTAATAAGTGTTGTACAATTATTGTTCATTCTTAGTTCATCTTAATTATAAAGTGTGACCTTTTTATTTAAATATTAGTGACAGACAGAGCAGGTCATTTGTTACTCGTAACATCGTAGTCGACGTGAGTCATTCTCCATCTTTCAGCAAAATGGCAGCTGTCACAAAAATGTGTTGACGCATCGTGATTTTGCTCCTATTATTATAATCCTTTTTTTTTTTGGTGGCTTAACACAAGAATGATTTCTCATATGTGTTACCACATGGCGTTCTGGAGAAAGACTCCCACCACGTCCACAATGTGTGAAGATTTGAGTCAATTTGCGATAGCATGGTGCAGGGGTGCCATATTCTTGTAGGCCAAGGCGTTTTCAAGATCTGTGGTGAATTATCCATTGTCACGATGATATGCAATCTCAGTTTAAACCATTTTAATACAACGCAAAACCTGATCTTTCAGCTGCAGTGTTGCAGGTAAGCTATTCAAAACAAGAATCCCCTTTTCCTCAATGCATATCACTCTTGTAGAGGGTTAGGACTCTAAAACCCTTGATTAACGTGATTAACTACTGTATGTATTTACATCTGAAATTAAATATTGTATTGCAGAAGACTTATAGAGCTTTTAATGTGGGATACGGGTAGGGTTTGTGACAGGTTTGGTGGTATGGGTACGTTTAAAGGGGATCTATTATGCATTTTTTTACAATATGTAAAATAAGTCTCTGATGTCCCTAGAGTGTGTGTGAAGTTTCAGCACAAAATATCACGCAGATAATGTTTCATAACTCTCTGAAACGGACCCTTTTAGGCTTTGATCCAAATTGTGGTGTTTTGGTGACTGTCGCTTTAAATTCAAATGAGATAGTGCTCTTTTCAACAGAGGGCAGAGCTGCAAATGCCTGTGTGTCAGCATAATGGCAGACTCTGATGCTATGCTAATGAGGGAGAGATGGTCATTAATGGGCGGGGCTTTCCCCTTCTGATGACACGAACAAAGGGAGAATGTCAATCAAAGTGTTTCTGCAGTCTGATTTTATCAAGTATGAGTACAGGAAAATAGAATTAATTAATTTTTACCATTATAGACTGGCTATATACATACACTGTTGTCTCACAATTGTGTTTAAACCCCTTATAAAAGTTATTTTTGCATTAAAAAGTCCCATTAAAGGGTGGGTTAAGGTGTACAGGATGGGTCAACAGTGCAATTATAATTGTAACTAGGACTAGTTTGCAATAATAGGTTTTGGAAAATATCTAGATGTAGCGGAAAAAAAATTAATTAATTAAAATCGAGCCCTAATGGAAAGTCGGCATATGAATTGTTATGAGCCAGTTTTCCAAAAATGTATGATTTTTGAGTTTTCAACAAACTGTCTACGAATGGCAGCCAAAATTGTCTGAAATTCTAGTTTTTGGCCCTGTAGCGCCACCTATTTTCTGGTTTGGATGAGTCGTTGGATCTGAGTAGCAGTGTGGCATACAGGCCTGTCAAAGTTTCAAGTCTCTAGGCCTTACAGCTTGGCCTGACCAATAGCAATTATGGCAGAAGAAAAATAATAATAATAATGATACTTATTGGAGCCATACATTTTATAATGGCATTTGGCCACTAGGTGGCAGTAGGATACTATATAACTGTGGCATCACTGCATTGAGGAAGTGCATTGTTAGGAAGCACGCAGTTTTTGACTGTGCAGACTGAAGAGTAGCGTGCAATACAGATGATTGAATCCCGTTGTTTTGGAAAGCAAATAAAAACGTTTTATTTACATCTGTTTTACCTACAGACTTGCTCATTCTACTAATGATAGTGGCAATTGGACAGCCGCTACAATACTAAAAATAAAAATCATAACAAATACAATAGAGTTTCAGCGCTTCTTGCTCTAACCCTTAATTACAGAATTCAATTTCAGATGTAATTGCATGGATACGTTTAAAATGCAAGTACAATGTATGTACATTTATGTACCAACACCAAATAAACACCATGAAAAAACATTGTGTTGTGCTGCAGAGTGCTCAGGTTCGAATCAGGTGAAGCTCGCTTCCACAAAACAGATAAAAGCAATGTAAAATCAAGGTAAAACTATGTTATAGCACTGCACTTTTCTCTTACGTCTGCTTCTATTGGTCCAACGCAATCTCACGGCAATTCGTAACTTTTTGATTTAGTGGCTAATTCGTATGAATTCGTACGATCTAATTCGTACAAATTAGTACGATTTGCTCATCACCCAATGACGGTTAGGGTTAGGGGTGGGGTTAGGTGCCACGCCTCCTTTTTTAAAATCGAACATTTTCATACGACTGAATGACTGAATTAGCCACTAAACTGGCAAAACGTAAAATACCTACGTTTCCTCGTGAGATCAGGCTGATTGGTCGGGTTTAGGGAATGGTGGTTTGCTAGCTGATCTGTACAAGTGCCGCCTTCGCTTGTATGTGTACAAGAATGCCGTGTATCTGAAATACACAACAAAACATACCCTAAGTAACATATTTTAGATTCGCAATAATGTAGACAGTGCTCTCTAATGGATTTGTCGTCTGAAATATACAAAAAAAGTACCCTAAGTAACGTATTTCAGAGTCGCAAAAGTGTAGACAGCGTCCTTTAGTAGATTTGTTATCCGAAACGTACAACAAAACACACCCTAAGTAACGTATTTCAGGGTCGCAAAAGTGTAGACAGCATCCGCTAGTGGATTTGTTATCTGAAACGTACAAAAAAACACACCCTAAGTAATGTATTTCAGGGTCGCAAAAGTGTAGACAGCGTCCGCTAGTGGATTTGTCATCTGAAACGTACACAAAATGTACCCTAAGTAACGTTTTTCAGAGTTGCAAAAGTGTAGACAGTATGCTCTAGTGTATTTGTCATCTGAAACGTACAACAAAATGTACCCTAAGTAACGTATTTCAGAGTCGCAAAAGTGTAGACAGCGCCCTCTAGTGGATTTGTTATCCGAAATGTACAACAAACACACCTTAAGTAATGTATTTCAGGGTCGCAAAAGTGTAGACAGCGTCCGCTAGTGGATTTGTCATCTGAAACGTACACAAAATGTACCCTAAGTAACGTTTTTCAGAGTTGCAAAAGTGTAGACAGCGTCCTCTAGTGTATTTGTTATCTGAAACGTACAACAAAACACACCCTAAGTAACGTATTTCAGGGTCGCAAAAGTGTAGACAGCATCCGCTAGTGGATTTGTTATCTGAAACGTACAAAAAAACACACCCTAAGTAATGTATTTCAGGGTCGCAAAAGTGTAGACAGCGTCCGCTAGTGGATTTGTCATCTGAAACGTACACAAAATGTACCCTAAGTAACGTTTTTCAGAGTTGCAAAAGTGTAGACAGTATGCTCTAGTGTATTTGTCATCTGAAACGTACAACAAAATGTACCCTAAGTAACGTATTTCAGAGTCGCAAAAGTGTAGACAGCGCCCTCTAGTGGATTTGTTATCCGAAATGTACAACAAACACACCTTAAGTAATGTATTTCAGGGTCGCAAAAGTGTAGACAGCGTCCGCTAGTGGATTTGTCATCTGAAACGTACACAAAATGTACCCTAAGTAACGTTTTTCAGAGTTGCAAAAGTGTAGACAGCGTCCTCTAGTGTATTTGTTATCTGAAACGTACAACAAAATGTACCCTAAGTAACGTATTTCCGAGTCGCAAAAGTGTAGACAGCGTCCTCTAGTGGATTTGTCATCTGAAACGCACAACAAAACACACCCTAAATAACATATTTTAGATTCGAAAAAAATGTAGACAGCGCCCTCTAGTGGATCTGTCATCCAAAAACATGCAACGAAACACAAAAAATGTAGGCTGAGGCATGTATTTCCGAGGAGCCTGGGCTGGAAAGTGACATATTACTCATCTGACTTCTATACAGCTTTGTAGAATCGCACATTGTCACAGAGACTAGATAGTCTTGGAGGATCGTTATTGTCCTTCACAATACTTCATGCATCAGAGGTGTTCATGAAGGTGTGCACGTCTGTCAGCATCAAATCTGACCAGCTGGAAGCTCCCTGGAGAGACTGAGTCAGCACTGTGTATGTGTGTGTGTGTGTGCGTATCCAATCATTCCCAAACCCAGAGAGACTACAGGAATGTGCACAAGGAGAAGTGAATGAGGCCAGAGGACAGGGAGGATGTAACGTTAATGATTAATCTAATGATATGGATGTATTTGACACTTGTTATATATTAATATTCATGGACCCTTTTCACAAGACAGTTATGATGTGTTTACAGTCATCAGCATCTTAAATCCTTGAAAGTTGTTAATATTTAGATTTTAAAAAGTATATTCATATGTTGTTATGCGTGTATTTGCATGAAATTACAACAAACGAATTACCGCTTATGTGAGGGGTTTGAAATGCAGCGTTTATGGATGTGGGACAGTAAATTTGACGTTGTTTTCTCTTCTGGCTGCCGTTATCAGTCTCACACTAATTTATTCCTTTTTCTAAAAGTCTTAATAACACTATCGTAGAGTTTGTGTTTTATTATTTCAGCAAATAGGACTGTAATAAAATGATTTGTTGTACTCTCCCATTCACTGCGCTCTAAGTTTACCAATTATGATGACTTCTGCTGCTGAGATACCCAGAAATGTAAAAAGGGTCCATTAGAATATCAAATATAAATATGTCTGAAAATGAGTTGCTTTAAAGGGCACCTATGATGAAAAAATAGGATCCAAATCCCTCCCATTCTGAGCCCTACCGCAACGTGACGTGGGAGTGCGGTTTCCCCGCCTACCTAATTGATTGTCAACATGTCTCCCAACACGTATAATATCAATAAGCTCATCAGTCATCCTCAAGTGTGATCTAGAATGAGTTTTACAAGTTTAAAACGTTTATAAAACAGTGCATGTTTGTAATCAATTACAGCGATTTTACCCATCATTCATTCATTTTCTTTTCGGCTTAGTCCCTTTATTAATCTAGGGTCGCCACAGCGGAATGAACCACCAACTTATCCAGCAAGTTAATTTCAGATGTAATTGCATGGATACGTTTAAAATGCAAGTACAATGTATGTACATTTATGTACCAACACCAAATAAACACCATAAAAAACATTGAGTTGTGCTGCAGAGTGCTCAGGTTTGAATCAGGTGAAGCTCGCTTCCACAAAAGAGATAAAAGCAATGTAAAATCAAGGTAAAACTATGTTATAGCACTGCACTTTTCTCTTACGTCTGCTTCTATTGGTCCAACGCAATTTCACGGCAATTCGTAACTTTTTGATTTAGTGGCTAATTCGTATGAATTCGTACGATCTAATTCGTACAAATTAGTACGATTTGCTCATCACCCAATGACGGTTGGGGCGCCTTTTTAAAATCGTACATTTTTGTACGACTGAACTCGTACGAATTCGTACGAATTAGCCACTAAACTGACAAAACGTAAAATACCTACGTTTCCTCGTGAGAGACGCTTCAATCCCAGTTTGCGGACCATAAATCAGGTTTATTCATTCATTCATTCATTTTCTTTTCGGCTTAGTCCCTTTATTAATCTAGGGTCGCCACAGCGGAATAAACCGCCAACTTATCCAGCACGATTTTACGCAGCGGATGCCCTTCCAGCCGCAACCCATCTCTGGGAACTTCCACACACACATTCACACTCATACACTATGGACAATTTAGCTTACCCAATTCACCTGTACTGCATGTCTTTGGACTGTGGGGGAAACCGGAGCACCCGGAGGAAACCCACGCAAACGCAGGGAGAACATGCAAACTCCACACAGAAACGCCAACTGACCCAGCCCAGCCGAGGTTCGAACTTGCGACCCAGCGACGTTCTTGCTGTGAGGCAACAGCACTACCTACTGCGCCACACATTTGTACTTAAATTGTCCATATTGGTACCTCAAAAGCATATATTTGTACCTAAACATTTTAAGAGGTACACTTTTGTACTTTATAGGTACTAATATGTACCCTTGAGGTATTAATAGGGACCCTTTAGGTACACATGTGTAGCTTTTATAAAGGTGTCACACCAGTGACATCTCTTGTACCTTTATTTCTGAGTGTACGAAGCTCCAAGAACACTTTTGTGGGCCAAAAATCTGTAAAGATGACTTTGTTCATCTCTTCTGTGTCAGATAAGGGTGGATATTTAGTACAGGCAATACTACAATGTG
This sequence comes from Danio kyathit, assembly GCA_903798195.1. NCBI lineage: Eukaryota > Metazoa > Chordata > Actinopteri > Cypriniformes > Danionidae > Danio > Danio kyathit. The sequence goes on along the minus strand of LR812539.1, from coordinate 55,025,434 downwards.
TTGCTATCGTGTTACATGTGTTATATTGCCTGTAGTAAACGTGCATGCTGATCTGATACAAAAGACATAGACAGTCATTTCACAGTTTTTTTTGTTTGTTTGTTTTTTGGCACACAAAAGTGTTTTTGGAGCTTTTAAACTCTATGAATATGAAATAAATGTATTACATTTTAATGTATGTTTAACAGTAATTAATTCCAGCAATGTAAATAATGAACTTTTAGTTGTTTCTACTTAAGCTTGGTCACATGCTCGGCAGAATGATGAGTGTCTGATAGGTAACTGTTAACTTAGATTTTGTCTCGAGGTACCAGATGCAGCTGAGGAGTTACAAACCTACAACCAATGAGTGAGCAAGATGTAGGCCAAGGGAATGTTCAAGGGAAGGAGTCACAGACCTACAGCCAATAAATGAGCACGATGTAGACCAAGGGAATGTTCAGGAGGAGGAGTCACAGACCTACAGCCAATGAGTGAGCAAGATGTAGGCCAAGGAAACATTCAGGGGGAGGAGTCACAGACCAAAAGGCAATGAGTGAGCAAGATGTAGGCCAAGGGAATGTTCAAGGGGAGGAGTCACAGACCTACAGCCAATGAGTGAGCAAGATGCAAGTCAAGGGAGTGTACAGGAGGAGGAGTCACAGATCTACAGCCAATGAGTGAGCAAGATCTAAGCTAAGGAAATGTTTAGGGGGAGGAGTCATAGACCAACAGCCAATGAGTGAGCAAGATGTAAGCCAAGGGAATGTACAGGGGGAGGAGTTACAGACCTATAGACAATGAGTGAGCAAGATGTAGGCTAAGGGTCTGTTCAGAAGGAGGAGTCACAGATCTACAGCCAATGAATGAGCAACATGTAGGCCAAGGGAGTGTTCAGGAGGAGGAGTCACAGACCTACAGCCAATGAGAGAGCAAGATGTAGACCAAGGGAATGTTCAGGGGGAGGAGTCACAGACCTACAGCTAATGAGTGAGCAAGATGTAGACCAAGGGAATGTTCAGGGGGAGGAGTCACAGACCTACAGCCTATGAGTGAGCAAGATGTAGGCTAAGGGTCTGTTCAGAAGGAGGAGTCACAGATCTACAGCCAATGAGTGAGCAACATGTAGGCCAAGGGAGTGTTCAGGAGGAGGAGTGACAGACCTACAGCCAATGAGTGAGCAAGATGTAGACCAAGGGAATGTTCAGGGGGAGGAGTCACAGAACTACAGCTAATGAGCGATCAAGATGTAAGCCAAGGGATTGTTCAGGGGGAGGAGTTATAGACCTATAGACAATGAGTGAGCAAGATGTAGGCTAAGGGTCTGTTCAGGAGGAGGAGTCACAGATCTACAGCCAATGAGTGAGCAAGATCAGGGCTAAGGAAATGTTCGGAGGGAGGAGTCATATACCAACAGCCAATGAGTGAGCAAGACGTAGGCTAAAGCAATGTTCAGGAGGAGGAGTCACAGATCTACAGCTAATGAGTAAGCAAGATGTAGACCAAGGGAATGTTCAGGGGGAGGAGTCACAGACCTACAGCCAATGAGTGAGCAAGATGTAGACCAAGGGAATGTTCAGGGGGAGGAGTCACAGACCTACAGCCAATGAGTGAGCAAGATGTAGACCAAGGGAATGTTCAGGGGGAGGAGTCACAGACCAACAGCCAATGAGTGAGCAAGATGTAGGCCAAGGGAATGTTCAGGGGGAGGAGTCACAGACCTACAGCCAAAGGAGTCACAGACACAAACAGCCCTGTAGTATGACAAGGACAGTGATTTGACGACTTTTGAAAAATATACAGTGTGTTTTCAGCATAACTGTTAATTGCTTTAGCAAAACTTGACCACTGTATTGACCAATCAGGATCCACATGTACGATATCTTAACCACCAACAAGAGACAAACATCCTTTGCTTACCAATGGCTGCACTTCTCTCCTTTTTCCATTCTTATTATACGGAAATAGATGCCAAACATTAGTCATGACTCACATGTTCACATGGTGCAGTCAAGGCTAAGCTATGATTTCCTAAAGGTTACCAAGGTAACAGTGCCTCTCATTCTCTCTCTCTCTCTACTCTTTTTTTTAACCCTCTGTTCCTTGTGTTTTTCTCCTTTTCCAGAATAACTACAACTGCAGCCTGCATGATGGACCTGAGACGGTACCCTCTCGATGAGCAAAACTGCACCCTGGAGATCGAGAGCTGTAAGTTACACACACAAACACATATACGGCTATCTTTATGGGGACTTCTCATAGATGTAATGATGTTTCTACTGTATATTCTATACCCCTATCCTTAAATCTAACACTAACAAGAAACAATCAGCATTTTTAGATCTTCAAAATACATCATTCAGTGTTATTGATGAGCTGTTTTCCTCATGGGGACCAAAAATGTCCCCACAAGGTCAAAATGTATTGATATTGTCATACATTTCGGGATATTTGGTCCCCATAATGTAATGAAAACAAGGCACACACAAAAAATACAACACAAAATGTGACTTTAGCTGCACATGGTTTATAAACCGTAAAATAGGCAATTTAATAGTCTTATTCATGCAAATAATTTTACATACATTTAAGCACATATAACATTTTTCTTTATGACAGAATTTAGATATTAAGTATCTGACCTTTGACTTAACATTTTCTAGTCACTTATTACATCTAAAATGTTCAATTATTCTAAATCAAGTTTTATGAATGCTCTGTTAATAGTCTGAAATGATGTGTCGAGTCACATTGTTACAAAATGGGCTCTATTTTAATGATCTAGGCGCAAAGTCTAAAGCGGATGGCGCAAAAGCATTAAGGGCATGTCTGAATCCACCTTTGCTATTTTAAAAACAGTAAAATACACTCTGCGCCGCGGCGCATGGTCTAACAGGGTTGTGCTTATTCTCATAATGAGTTCTGGGTCTGTTTTGAGCATATCATGCATTAAACCAATCAGAGTCTCATCTCACATTCCCTTTAAGAGTCAGTTGTGTCGCACCATGGCGCATTTGCTATTTACATGGTGGACTTTGTAAGTAAAAACTGAACGCTTCACTAGCGAGAAAACTATTAAACAGAGCATCTGCAGCGCGAGGATAAAGAACGAGCCTCCTCCATTCAGCCTCTTTACTTTCTCTTTACTTTACTTTTACTCTTTACTCCTTTACTTTGGTGGAGTAAGAAAACGGTGGAAACTCACTCCACTGAAGACATCCATTAGCCCACATATTTAATTTCATTTGTGTCAAAACTATTTTTTAAATTCAGTTCTAATTTCCAGCAAACGAATAAATGAACAACAATAATGAAGTGTGAACAAACAATCATTTATATCCAAACACAGTTATTGCTCAGCAGGCACACAACATCATAAGATGTTAACGTTAGGTTAGATTTAGGTTGTGATGTCAGGTGACCAAAATTCAACATCTAGCCAGCATCTAAGGACGTTATTTTGATGTCCAATAATGACGTTGATATTTAAAAAGTCGATTTTAGGTTGTTATAAAGTGACCAAAATCCAACGTCGAGTCAACATCTTAAACTATATCATATTGACGGCAAATACTGACGTTTTTCGTCAGGTATGGCAACCAAAATCCAACATCTGATAGACGTCATAGTGGTAACGTCCACACAACGTCAAGCTGTAACATCATTAGACGTTGATATTTAGTTGGTTTTAGGTTGGATGTTGGACATTGATGTCGGCCTGACGTTGGGTTTGATGTCAACCCAATTTTCATTTTCAAACAAAACGCAACGTCCCCATGACGTTAGGGTACAACGTCAATCTGACGTCATATTGACTTCATGTGCCTGCTGGATGTTTAAGACCATTTCGGTCATCATACAGTAAACATCCGTCATCTTTCATCAGTGACATGCATCTAAACAGTCTCTAGGGTCAATGCGTGTAAAGATTTTGGACATCGTCTCGGACACTTTGAATGCTTCCAAACAGTTTGCTGCAATTATAAAGTGCCCATGTCTTGAGGTAGTTCATTATGATGCAATTTATCTTCTATGTGCGATTTGATTGGACAGGAATCTCAGGACTGATTTTTCTAATCCACATAGACAAGAAAAAATAAAGTAGTGATGCAGGTTGAAGGAAAGTAGTGGAGTAAAAGTACCAGTACTGCACTAAAAATGTGCTCAAGGAAAAGTAAAAGTACACATTTTTAAAACTACTCAGTAAATTACAATTCCTGAGAAAAACTACTCAATTACAGTCATTTGAGTATTTGTAATTAGTTACTTTACACCACTGGAACACATCACACTGGACCACAGTAGTTTTTGAACTGGTCCGGCTCATCAACTTCACTCCAGCTTCTTATCTCTCTCACACTCCACAGACACCTAATGTAAGCAAACGTGATCATTAAGGCCATTTAGAGCAATCGGCCACATCTGCAGTGCAGGCCGCTCTGTCTGTGCTGTCAGGAGTGATAAATGCTCCTCCAGGTCTCTGACACCCAGGGCTCGTGGCACAATTGACAGATGTGGGTAAGATTGAATGTGTTTGCCGCTTTATCAATGAGGTGCCCTGCTCTATCGATCGCTCAGTGGTGCCCTGTCCGTCACGGGTACATCGCAAAATAACCGGGTGCGTGTTCGGAATGATTACACCATGCACATTGTTGTATTCTTACTGTTGTGTGGATCAATGGGTCAGGGCTGGCCTGCTGAGGCGTGGACGTTTCTCAGATTTGCTTGTTTCCACGTTATTTTACTTTCAGAACATTTGGATGGTTTGCTCATTTTAATGTCTTTGTGTGACTAATCGAACTGTAGGCCCCATTTATGGAACGTAATAACTTTTAAAATCATTCTTATAACCATTACACTCTAAAAATGCTGGGTTATTGTAACTCAACATATGGGTTGCAACAAACCAGAATTTATTTAGAGAGTAGGTGTCACAGTCAGCCCAGAAAGAGTTCATTCATTCATTCATTCATTCATTCATTCATTCATTCATTCATTCATTCATTCATTTTCTTTTCGACTTAAGCCTGGTTTATACTTCTGCGTCAAGTGATCGGCGTGACCCACGGCACAAGCCACGCGCGTAGCCGTGCATTTATACTTCTGCGCGCTGTTTCTGTTTCTCTGCAATACACTTCCGAAACGCTAGCTGGCAGTAGGTGTTTATGTTTCTCTGTGTCGAGTTTCTTCGCTGGTTTGTCGTTTTTTCTGAACACTTCCTTAATGTACAAGTGGCTCAAATTTGCTCATTTTGAGGTGGAAATCGGCAGACGTGCAACAACTTTAATCATGAGGTAAACACAAAACAACAGTCTCCATCCGGAGCTCCTTCACGGGACTCCACACTTGTAAACACTCTCTGCATGGGGCGCGTGGCTCTCACCTCCGCCCACTCTCGTCAGAGCTACCAAGCCGAGCAATCACAGAGCTTGCGCTACGCGTACGCATTACATTTATTGGGAGGTGCGCGTCAACGACGCCGACGGCCACGGTGAAGGGCTATGCGTCCACGCGTAGGCTGCGCCGTAGCATACGCGTGCGCTTGACGCAGAAGTATAAATTGGCCTTAAGTCCCTTTATTAATCTGGGGTCGCCACAGCGGAATGAACCGCCAACTTATCCAGCACGTTTTTACACAGCGGATGCCCTTCCAGCCGCAACCCATCTCTGGGAAACATCCATACACACTCATTCACAACGAACAATTTAGCCTACCTATTTCACCTATACTGCATGTCTTTGGACTGTGAGGAAAACCGGAGCACCCGGAGGAAACCCACGCGAACACAGGGAGAACATGCAAACTCCACACAGAAACGCCAACTGATCCAGCCGAGGCTCGAACCAGCGACCTTCTTGCTGTGAGGCGACAGCACTACCTACTGCGTCACTGCGTCGCCCCAGAAAGAGTTAACTAGTGTAAAACGTTTCTTATTTCTCAGAGAAATAACACCATTTGATGCTTAAATTGTGCACTTTGCAGAAGCAATATAATAATTATTAATATTTTGACATCAATGCTTATCTGTGGCAGAAAAAAATTCATTATTCATTTAATTTATATTTTTAAATTGCAGCATTCTATAATCAATCAATAACTAATATGAAATAAATAAATAAAATAAATAGGAAACTATTGCAGGAAATACAATAGCAATATTATTACTATATTTAAATTGTTATAAGTAATAAAACTTGCAAATATAGCAATGATAGTATTATTTAGAGCATTTACTAGCAGGAAATTCTATTAGTCATTATGATAATTTCACTAAATATTGACCAAATGAACCAAATGTTTTATTTCGGCTAGAATAGAAGCAGTATTTCATTTTTTTAAAAGCCATTTTAAGGTCAATATTATTAGCCCCTTTAAGCTTTTTTTTTTTTTCGTTAGACTACAGAACAAACCATCATTATACAATAACTTACCTAATTACCCCTAACCTGCCTAGTTAATCTAATTAACCTAGTTAAGCCTCTAAATGTCACTTTAAGCTGTATAGAAGTGTGTTGAGAAAATCTCTCTGTTAAACAGAAATTGGGAAAAAAAAATTAATCACTTTTTGATTTAGTGGCTAATTCGTATGAATTCGTACGATCTAATTTGTACAAATTACTACGATTTGCTCATCACCCAATGATTGTTGGGGTTAGGGGTGGGGTCAGGTGCCACGCCTCCTTTTTAAAATCGTACGAATTCATACGAATTAGCCACTAAATTGACAAAACGTAAAATACTTACGTTTCCTCGTGAGATCAGGCTGATTTATTTATACCCTCTCTATTTGAAAACGTTTAAACATTCTTTATTGTGTTTCATTGCAGATGGGTACACTACAGATGATATTGTGTTCTTCTGGCAAGGAGGGGATAATGCCGTAACTGGTGTGGACAAACTGGAACTGCCTCAATTTTCCATTGTGGAGCTACGTCTTGTGTCCAGGGAAGTGAGGTTTACCACAGGTATGGACAATTCAAATACTAAAAGGGATAGTTCACCCTAAAAATGTAAATTTACTCATCATTTACTCTCCCTTAAACATTAATGAGTTTTTTTTTTCTGTCGAACACAAAATAACAATTCTGAAATGTCGGAGGCCATTGACTTACATAGCAGAAACAAAAAAATAATTAGACATTCCTTGTAATATCTTCTTTTGTTTTCAACGGTCAAAGTTGGAAAAAGTGGAGGGTCAGTAAATGATGACAGAAGTTTCATTTTTGGATGAATTATCTGTTTAATGACGGGCTCATTGGAAATATGTCTCAGCCTACATTTTACATATTGTAAAATACGTTACTTACGGTAAGTTTTGTTGTACGTTTCAGATGACAAATCCACTATAGGGCGCTGTCTGCATTTTTGCGAATCTGAAATACGTTACTTAGGGTACGTTTTGTTGTACGTTTCAGATGACAAATCCACTAGAGGACGCTGTCTACACTTTTGCGAATCTGAAATACGTTACTTTGGGTACGTTTTGTTGCACTTTTCAGGTGACAAATCCACTAGAGGACGCTGTCTGCATTTTTGCGAATCTGAAACACGTTACTTAGGGTACGTTTTGTTGTACGTTTCAGATGACAAATCCACTAGAGGGCGCTGTCTGCATTTTTTACGAATCTGAAATACGTTAATTAGGGTACGTTTTGTTGCACGTTTCAGATGACAAATCCACTAGAGGGCGCTGTCTGCATTTTTTGCGAATCTGAAATCCGTTAATTAGGGTACGTTTTGTTGTATGTTTCAGATGACAAATCCACTAGAGGGCGCTGTCTGCATTTTTTATGAATCTGATATACGTTAATTAGGGTACGTTTTGTTGCACGTTTCAGATGACAAATCCACTAGGGGGCGCAGTGAATCTTTTGTGAATCTGAAAAAATTACTTAGGGTACATTATGTTGTATGTTTCAAATACCAATACAAATTGACTAGCGAACTACTAACCTGAAACCAACCAATAGTGTTTTCAGAAGCAGACGTAAGAAAAAAATGCCCTGTAGCCATACAGTTTTACCTTGAATTACAGTGTTTTACTTCATCAAACTCCAGTGCTTTGCAGCACAAGAAAAACTATGTACAAAAACGTATTTGATTGCAAATTATAGACAGCTTTAAGTAGTTTTATGTTGTTTATTTTGTGCACTGCATGAAAATAATCCTTTATTTGTGGTAAATATATCCCTTTAAATATCATTAGTGTGAAAAGGAACAAAAGTTGACGTCATACTGCCCCCTAGTGTATTTTATACCTACAAACTGCAGTCAAACGTATAAGAAATATAAGCCAAAGCACATATTTCCAAGGAGCTTGTGTTGTCAGTTTGTGTAAACTGCATTAAGCAGATATATTTGATCAGTTTGTGTGTTTTTTTATGAAAATGTATTTCATATTCTTGGCACAATCAATGTGGATCTTTTTGGCTGTCAATCTTTGAGTCGTTTTTTTTGTTTTTAATAAATCGTTTAAATTTTTGTTCTCCCCAAGAAACCAATCTAATGGGTCAATTATGCAAGAACTATGACCTATACTTACATTTTAAAGTTAAACGCTGTTTTTTTTTATCTAGCTGGCCTAAAAATAATGGCAGTGTTGTGTATGCCAGGACATGATGTATGACCAATTAAAATGGGGGCTCTTTTCAACACAAAGTGTGGGCTACTTACACTTCTCCACACCTGCTCTTTTTCTTATTTTCGGTTCATTAAATGTACATATACATTATGCATTTGGCAGACCTTTTAGAAAGCAATTTACAGTGTATTCAAGGTATACATTTTATCAGTATGTGTTTACCCTGGGATCAAACCCAAGATCATTGCTCTACTACAACACAAAACTCTACCACCCTTATGAAAAAGTATACACTAAGTTAATATTAAAAAGTATACTTAAGTAATGTTGAAGTATATATTTAGGTATACCTCATGTGGTAAGTACACAGTGCATCCGGAAAGTATTGATAGCGCTTCACTTTTTCCACGTTTTTGTATGTCACAGCCTTATTCCAAAATAGATTAAATTGATTTATTTCCTCAACATTCTACACACAATCCCCCATAATGACAATGGGAAAAAAGAGTTTTTGAAATTGTTGCAAATTTATTAAAAATAAAAAACCTGAAAATCACATGTTCATCAGTGTTCACAGCCTTTGCTCAATACTTTGTTGATGCACCTTTGGCAGCGATTACAGCCTCAAGTCTTTCTGAATATGATGCCACAAGCTCGGCTCACCTGTCTTTGGGAATTTCTGCCCATTCCTCTTTGCAGTACCTCTCAAGCTCTATCGGGTTGTATGGGAAGCAACGGTGTACAGCCATTTTCAGATCTCTTCAGATATGTTCAATAGGATTAAGGTCAGGGCTCTGGCTGGGCCACTCAAGGACATTCACCGAGCTGTTGTGAAGCCACTCCATTGATATTTTGGCAGTGTGCTTTGGGTCATTGTCCTGCTGGAAGATGAACCATTGTCCTAGTCCGTAAATGTGCAAATGACATTATAAACAAAGAAGCTGCGCAGAGGCTTGCAATTACATATGTTGACAGTCAGGTAGGACAGCCTATCATAATGTTCAGACCGAAAGTTTTGATTGGATAAATCCTTTTCTTGGTCCTACGCCTACCACAGAATATTAAAATACATGTAAATATATTTGGGCATCACAGTGGCGCAGTGGGTAGCGCGATCGCCTCACAGCAGGAAGGTCGCTGGTTTGAGCCCCGGCTGGATCAGTTGGCATTTCTGTGTGGAGTTTGCATGTTCTCCCCGTGTTGGCGTGGGTTTCCTCCGGGTGCTCCAGTTTCCCCACAGTCTTAACACATGCGCTATAGGGGAATTGAATAAACTAAATTGGCCGTAGTGTATGAGTGTGTGAATCCAAGAGTCTATGGGTGTTTGCAGCTGGAAGGGCATCCGCTGCGTAAAACATATGCTGGATAAGTTGGCGGTTCATTCCGCTGTAGCGACCCCTTGATTAATAAAGGGACTAAGCCACTTAATGACTGCTATCAGGATGAGAAGAGACTTTTAAAATTGTTTCTGAAGACAATCACTTATTGCACCTTTCACAACCCAGTCATTCCAATATAAAACTAAACAAAGGCTTTTTCTATGTGAGGGCGATATATATGACTTGTTTTCAACTTGTGATTTATCCCCCCTAAAGAAAGCCGCTTGTTTCGAAAGCGTTATACATCACTCCCCTATTGACGACAGAAAAAAAAACAGATCAGTGTTCTTTGTGAAATATTGCTGGAATTTTACCTCAACTTTGCACTGCAGAAGCTAGAGTACGAATAATTGAGCTACAATCACAAAGCTGGAAATGTTGTGCTGCTTCAGTGCTGAACTCTGCTCGGGGTTAACATCAGCTCTAAATTCCACAGCCAGGACGAAATTCACTGAGGGGAAAAAAAAAAGCAGTGAATAAGATTTACTGGAGATTTAAGGTTATCGCAATGCACTGCTTGACTTAAGTTAATTTAGAAAATGCATCTATCATTTTAAGTGCTCTTGCCCTTGTGTGCTCTTGTTTATGTCTCATGAACAGATTCATAGGAACAAGTGTGTACAGAAGAGTGCTGTTGTTGATTCATCAATTTTTTCCAAGCTTTGACTGGAGATGTGTGCTACTTTGCATTCATTCATTTTCTTTTCGGCTTAGTCCCTTTATTATTCCAGGGTCGCCACAGCAGAATTAACCACCAACTTATCCAGCAGCGGATGCCCTTCTAGCCGCAACCCATCTCTGGGAAACAACCATACACACTCATTCACTATGGACAATTTAGCCTACCCAAGTCACCTGCACTGCATGTCTTTGGACTGTGGGGGAAACCGGAGCACCCGGAGGAAACCCACGCGAAAGCAGGGAGAACATGCAAACTCCACACAGAAACGCCAACTGACCCAGCTGAGGCTCGAACCAGCGACCTTCTTGCTGTGAGGCGACAGCACTACCTACTGCGCCACTGCGTTGCCTGTTACTTTGCATTCAAATGCAATTTAAAGGCACAGTATGTCATTGCCACCACTAGATGGCGTGTATTCACAACAAACAAAGGCATAGTTGGATTTTTAGCTAAAACTGTGGACTTCGGTGATTCATTTAACGCGAGTCAATTAGTGATGTAACGAATCACAAATCTGCAGTTTGGATCACACTACGGTTTTTTTAGTCACGGATCGGATCATTTTTTGCATCAGCAAAAAAGTGAGGAGACAAATGTCATTTGCTTTCCATTTATATAAAAATATTACTGCAAAAAAACATTGCTTTAAACAAACAGAACTTAGAAGCTGTAATGTTAATAAAATAAAAATCAAGAAAGAACCAGCTGAAAAAAGAAAAGTATTCCATATGAAATATGACCGTTGATACTGTTGCTGATAATGCTGAATATAAAAAATCTAACATCTTGTACAACAGATCATATTTATCTTCAATTAATGATTCAACAATTCACACATAAAACTTCATGTTTTATCAAACTGTAGGTGTATCATTTTTGAAAACCTATTCAGTGACATACTTTTGATGGTTGTTTGTCACCATCTGTTGGTTACATAATGTAATTGCTTTTATCAGCGTCAAAAATTCACCAGCGTCATGTTTCATTAAACGCTGATTTTTTTTTTGGTGGGGGGGGGGGTTGTTGGGGCGGTGGATGGCGGAGGACTGTCGCAGATGAAAGTGAGGGGGGCGGAGGTTTTGCGGACGAAAGTGAAGAGGGTTGGGGAGTCGCGGAAGAAAGTGAAAGCGAACAGCAGATGGGTAGGAGAGCGGTTGAGAAGGGGGATCGGTAAAATGTGGTGCCGGATCAGATTTCAGAGGTGCCGGATCCGGCGTGTTCCAGCACAGATTAAGCCCTGGTCCCACCACAACTTTTCCATCATCACTATATTATACAGGGAAGGCAAAATGCTTTCATGCACGCGATTTAAATGACACGGGAGGCGATCTCTCTGCTATGGTTATAAATGTTGGATTAACCGACAGGTTCAAAATAAATTATTGATCCGCAGGTCACGTGCGTTCCGAATCGTGAGTTGTGATCTGTATGGATCACGGATCAACAATGATCCGTTTCACCCCTAGAGTCAATGATTAAAAAAAACCAACGCAGTCTCACGGCAATTCGTAACTTTTTGATTAGTGGCTAATTCGTATGAATTCGTATGATCTAATTCGTACAAATTAGTACGATTTGCTCATTACCCAATGACGGTCGGGGTTAGGTGCCACGCCTCCTTTTTAAAATCGTACATTTTCGCACGACTGAACGAATTAGCCACTAAACTGACAAAACGTAACATACTTACGTTTTCTCGTGAAATCAGGCTGAAAAAAACATACAGGCAAAACTAATTTGCCAACTGTGGCTGCTGATGTGCACTGAGATCAATTACGCAGTTTTCTTTCATTCATTCATTCATTTTCTTTTCTGCTTAGTCCCTTCACCAACTTATCCAGCACGTTTTATGCAGCGGATGCCCTTCCAGCTCCAACCCATCTCTGGGAAACATCCATACACACTCATTCACACTCATACACTACTCACACTCATACACTACTCACACTCATACAATACTCAATTTTAGCCTACCCAATTCACCTGTACCGACTGTGGGGGAAACCGGAGCACCCGGAGGAAACCCACGCCAACACGGGGAGAACATGCAAACTCCACACAGAAACGCCAACTGACCCAGCCGAGGCCCGAACCAGTGACCTTCGGTCTGTGAGGCGACGGCACTACCTACTGCGCCACTGCGTCACCTAATTCGAATAATCAATCCTGTGAATGAGTGTATTAAATCATAGCACACATGACATTGAGCAACGCAGCTTTCAAACTGGCGTATGTGCAAGAAGACGGTCTTGGAAAGGAAATGCGCCACTTACAGTTTTATTAATTTGCACACCAGATTTTACACATTACCTAGACTTGTTTTTCAGTTATATATTTTTTTCTTCTCAAATTCCCTGTATTGAGAGTCTAAATGGGAAAAAAGACACTGCGGGCTTTTGTGACAATCCTCAGAGGGATATAGACGCTGCCTGCTGAGAAGGGGCTTTCAGAAAAATCTGCCATGTTTGCGACTTTCTGCCATGTTTAATTGGAATGGAACTAGTCCCTGGGAAGGAATCCATTGCTTTGGGGAAATTAAACGCTCCGTCTGAACAAATGGGAAAATGACTATCTGTTGTCAAAGTGCAGACTATGACAATTGCAAATTGTAGATCTATTTTTCCTGCGCTTGCTCTTTTGTGTTTTCACTTACATGTTGACATCTCTTTCTCTCTTTTGGCTACTCGTGTCTCCCCAGGTTCATACCCTCGGCTGTCGTTGAGTTTCCGCATCAAGAGAAACATCGGCTACTTTATCCTGCAGACTTACATGCCCTCCATCCTGATCACAATCTTGTCCTGGGTCTCCTTCTGGATTAACTACGATGCCTCTGCGGCTCGGGTGGCCCTGGGTAACCTTTAGTGTTTTGTTCAAAAATCATACAATCTTTTTTTTTTTTTTTACAGGAATTAAATCCCACTGTGATTTTGTCTACATGTGTGTGTGTGTGTGTGTGTGTGTTTTGATGTTACCTTTTGCTCCAAATACTCTTCTTGTCAACCATGATTAAGAAGTGCCCTTGCTCATGACCATGAATGTGTCTCATGAAGAGTTACATACTGTACAGTTGAAGTCAGAATTATTAGCCCTCCTGAATTATTAGCCCCCCTTTAGGTTTTCCCCCAAATTTCTGTTTAGGAGAAAGAAGATTCAGATTTTTTTTCAACACATTTCTAAATATAATAGTTACACATTTCTAATAACTGCTTTCCTTCTGATATTTTATAACTCATATATTTGCCATGATGACAGCACATAATATTTGACTAGATATTTTTTAATATACTAGTATTCAGCTTAAAGTGACATTTAAAGGCTTAACTAGGTTAATTAGGGTAAAGTTAGGGTAATTAGGCAAGTCATTGTATAACACTTTTTCTTCTGGAGACAATCGAATACAAATATTGACCTTAAAATGACTTTAAAAAAAAAAGCTTTTATTCTAGCTAAAATAAAACAAATTAGACTTTCTCCAGAAGAAAAAATATTCAAGGAAATACTGTGAAAATTTACTGAATCTGTTCAACATCATTTGGAAAATATTTGAAAAAGAATAAAATGGGAGGGTGAATAATTTTGACTTGAAATGTAACCATATTTTTATTTTTTGATATAAAATGTGTGGCAGTTTATCAGGAACTGATGATTTTGTTCTCTTGGACTTGCACTATTTGCAAACTAATTATGCAATGTTTCAGTTTTGCACATAAATCTAAGGCCCAATCCCAATTCTACCCCTTAGCCCTTCCCCTTAAACCTATCCCTTGTTTTACACTTTCACGTGAAAGGGTAGGGGTGTTCCAATTCTCTTTAACTTGAAGGCATAGAGCTAAGGGGAATACCCCTTGATACACCTTGAAACTGAAATTTTTCATGACTCAAAACCAAGGGGTAAGAAACTTTCCCAAAACAAACCATCTACAACAGCAGCATGGCTGCAGATGGAAGTCCGGAGATGCACAAATTAGTATTGTTTGCTAATATTATGAATTTTTATAACAACAAGCACATGTTTTGGTCACTTTATTTTGATGGTCCGTTTGTTGAATATAAGTTACATTGCATCTACATGTCAACTAATTCTCATTAGATTATAAGTAGACTGTTAGGTTGGGGTTAGGGTTGGGGTTAGTGTAAGTTGACATGTACTTGCAAAGTTTCTTATAGTCAGTTAAATGTCTGTTGAAGGACTGTTAAATGTCAGTATCAACAGATATTAAGCAGACAGTCTACTAATACTCAAATGGACCATCAAAATAAAGTGTTACCCATGTTTTAATATATAAAAATAAAATAAATATATATAAAATAAAAACCGCTAAATTTCGCTATCTCTCCTCTATAATAATAACTCCGGTACAGCAGTCCCACAACAAACTCACATCTGACACTCGAATCCCCTGTCAGAAAAGTTCTGTCTGGGAATGAGCTTTTCACAGTGTCTGGTATAATATTAGTTGTTTTTGGTGTGTTTATATAGATGAATATGGACATGGTGTAAACCACAGTATAGTTACGATCTTATTGCCACATTATATCATTATGATAACATGATATATGCCTTCAGTGATTTCCTGAAGATAAATACCAAAAAATAACACAACTGGAATAACTACAGCAGTCGCAATTGTCGACCTCATATTTAGTAAGAGGTCTTGATGACGTGTGCAGGTATTGTAGTCGTGTCCCATTCTTAGATGTAAATTTGGAAGCCCTTCCCCTTCACACTCTGTTTTAAGGGCCAAGGGGAAGTGGTACAAAAATAGAACTGGGATTGGGCCTAATTTGCATCTATGCATAGAAACAGGAACATAGAGAGTAGCTGATTTTAGGGGTGTGGTGCACAACATTTACACTAAATATCTACAATTTTAGGTCACAGTTTGGTTCAGTTGCTGTATGCTAAGGGAGAAGAAATGCAAAAGTTGTTAGGCATGTTTTTTTCTTGGACTCATTGGATGGAAACTGTGCATTATATGCAATTTTTTTCAACAAAGGCTCATGTGAATAAGTACCCCAGTAAACATTTTTGGAGAGCACGAATTATGTAGCCAGAGCTACATATGGCTGCATTTCGTCTTTAAAACAAACCCTACAGGGTAGTAGGATGCTTTTTCTGGATTGCTTTTCAAAACACTGTCGATTGAGTTTAGGGAAGACGTGGGCAGGTCAATCGGTGCTTTTGAAATCTATTGGTTAAGTTTAGGGAAGAGGGTGGGTGGGGTTATTGGTCGGTAGGTTGGACAGTGGCCTCTGGTGGATTTTCACAAGAAGAGCAGGCATGAATAGCACTTGTGAGAGAAATTTGAGATCAGAACAAAAGTGTACACAGTGGCCTTCATCTCCTTGGACGTATTTTGCAATCTCCAGAAATGTATGCAGGGGTACGTGTCCACAATGAGCCTGGGTCTAATTTTTTATGCGATGTTTCAGTTTTGCGCATAAATCTAATTTGCATCTTTGGATAGAAACTGAACCATAGATAGCTGCTGTTGGGGGTGTAATGGTACACAACATTTATGGTAAATATCTCTGATTTTAAGTCACAGTTTGGTTCAATCGCTCTATGCTAAGAGAGAAGAAATGATAAACTTGTTTGGCTTGTTTTTATTATTAGAATTTGTTAACGTCAGCAGTTCAAAATGACTTGATTGCATTAGGTATCATTATGTGAGGAATGCAGGTACAAAAACTGAAACAGGATGGATAGAGTAACTTTATGAATATGCAGATCAACAATCTCTAATATGCTTGAAAAATCTGTCTGTAAGCATTCCTGTTCATCTCACTGACAGTTTTTTTTAGCTGACAAATACCTCTCTGGATATATACAATTATTAATCACAGGTACAAGACTATGCATAACAGCTCTAAGCATTCCTGGACAAACACACAAAACAGCCTTTTTCCTCTGTGAAGAGCATTTAAGTAAGGGATAAAGTATATCCAGTTGGTTGTTATCGCAGAATAAAACTTGGCAGGGTTATTGTTGGTTTTGTTCTTGTTCTTGGATGTACTTTACTCCACTTATTAAACTGACACTAGCCAGAAAACGTAGTTAGATAGAAAACATTGTAATAGCTTATTAATTATTTAATTAATGACTGACAGAAACAAAATATGTCTGAATAGAACATACACTAACCTACATTTTATTAACTTATTTATTTATTTATTAATGTTGGCGCCAAGCAGTCAAAAAAAAAAAAAAAAAAAAAAAAAAAAAAAAAAAAAAAAAACAGTGACGAGACAAAAAAAAAACATGTGTCTGTGAATGTGAACATATTGACTGACAGTAAAGATGATTCGAAGTACCAGGATGAGCTGGTGTTATTAATTTCAGTGGTTGTTATCTGGGAATAACATACCTTGGAATGTTGTGATTGACCAATCAGAACCCAGTATTCCAGACAGCTGTGTAATAAAACACTTTAACCCAGATAAAAGTTATTGATTATTTCACTTATTCATTGGTCATTTGCCATGGTAAAGACCAGTGTTTCTCAACCCTGTTCCTGAAGGCACACCAACAGTACACATTTTCAACCTCTTTCTAATCAAACACACCTGAATCAACTCATCAGAACAACAGAAGAGACTCCAAAACCTGAAATGAATGGCTCGGATAAGGGAGAAATCCAAGATATGTACAGTTGGTGTGCCTGCAGGCACAGGGTTGAGAAACACTGGTATAGACTAATTAAAACTAGCAATGCTCTTTGCAGAGCAGTATTTGACAAAATTGGTATCAGTTATGACACGTGTGCTCGAGAGATATAATGTATGTGCATGTAAATGACACAGGCGTATCTAATAGCTCATAGTAACGTGTGTTAGCTACCTCATTGCAAATATTCTTGAGCATATTTACAAGTAGAATGATCCTCGGTCCTCTGATTAAGCACACTTTGGCATCCTTGAGATTACACAGGGGAATGAAAGCTCAGGCAACTGGGTTACTATGGTCACTACTAATGTTTGAAAGTAGCGCATTTATTTTGAACTGTAATAAAAAAACAGCTGGAACTGCCAGCGCATTCAATTATTTTATTGCACACCTTCCAATTTACTTAATAATTATTATGCTGCGTTTACGCCAGATGCGGATGAAGCATCAAGTGCGAGTGATTTACATGTTGAGGCAAATATGCGAATAGATATCCTGTGGCGTGTTTCACATGAAGGAGGCGACGCAAATGACGCAATTCGCATGAATAAAGTAGCGCAAGTTGAGCGTTTTACGTGTTTGACACGCTTAACGCACGTTTCTGAACTTCAGCGGACTTTAACCACCACATTAGTGCCACATTAATCAATAAGGAGCTTGCTCTTGAAGGGGCGTGATTATGACGTAGTGCCTGTGGTTGGTGTCCTGAGGGGAAATCCTTATGCCGACACCAGACACTAGTTTGTCAAACTGGGCTCAGCTCAATCCGAAGCACCGCTAAAAGCCTCCATCATCCAGGTATAGTTTCTGGAGGAGTTGATGAACTCACAGAGCTGGGTGCACCTCAGAAATCAAGATCTAGTGGACTCAGATACAGCGCCGAACGAATCTACACTGTTTTTCAGCCTTCATAAAGAACATAAAACACAACTACTATCGCAATAAAATCTATGTTAGTCGTTTAACAATGAAGCTAGAGTCACCGGGCAGACGGAAGCCCTGCCCATGACGCAAATCTGCGTCTATTGTGAAGTGAATTTGATGCGCGAATGAAGCGAATTTGAGGTGCAAATGAAGCGAGTAAACTCAAAATGTTCACGCGTCTATTTACATGCGAATAGCGCGATTTATCCACACATGCCGCGTATAGTGTGAACACAGCATTAAGATTTCCCAGTACTGGGTTGCGGCTGGAAGGGCATCCACTGCGAAAAACAAATGCCAAATTAGTTGGGGGTTTATTACACTGTGGCGACCCCTAATAAATAAGGAACTACGCTAGAGGAAAATTAAATAACTAATATGACAAATTAATTAATTAATATGATTTTTTTAAGGGTTTTTGCATAACATCTTTTGAAGTCTTGAACCAAGTCATGGCAATGTGACATTTTCGATGATTCAAATAATTAACATGATTTTTTTGCAGGTGTAACTACGGTGCTCACAATGACAACCATCAACACCCACCTGAGGGAGACCCTCCCAAAGATCCCCTATGTGAAAGCCATCGATGTCTACCTCATGGGCTGCTTCGTCTTTGTTTTCCTGGCCCTGCTCGAATATGCCTTTGTAAACTACGTGTTCTTTGGACGGGGACCACAGCAGCAGAAAAAGATCAACGAAAGGCTAAACAAAGCCAACAACGAGCGTCCCCGATACGAAGAGAAGCGTCTGAGGGAACAGGTACGCAAGGATCTCTCGTAAACCGTTTATAACAGTTGACTCTTGTGCTAATTAAAATTTCATTTAATTCAATATAATAAGCATCGACAATGTTCATGCATGTCCAAATTAATTTGAATTCGCTTAGTTTGTAAACAGAACAACTTTTGCCTGAATGAATCGCTTCACGTCACTGCTAAAAACGAACATTCAATAGCCCATTAACCATCACTTTACTTAATCACTGACGTATTTCATTTGATTGAAGCTGCATTTCATTATTTAGAAGGGTTCCTCTTGCTTGGAATGTTACAAATTACATTGTCATTATCTTATTAGATTGTAGTCTGCTTTTCTGCCGCAGGCTTCTCTTCAATCCAAGCCCCGTAATGTACGATTCATTTCTTCCACCTAAAAAAAAAAAGTGTCAGCCATTTTCATACTTGACAACTGTGTGGACCGAGCTCGGATGCTAAAACAGAGTAAACAGAGTTTGATTGAATTAAGGCGTTTGTGTCTGTCTTTTATGCCCGTTCTTTCTTATTCCCCCTGGTATTTATGCACTCTTGTATTCTTCGAAAGTTGTTGCTTGATTGTCAGAGTTTATATATGGGCGTTTTAATGTTCTCTTCATTTTTTTTTTCTTTCACATCGCAAGGACTCCATTTCAGCGCCGTTTCAAAGCAACACCCTCAGGTCATATACCAGCGAAGAAATCTGTATCTCGAGGACACAAAGAAAAGTCGGGGTACATGCATTTAGAAATCTAAAGGAGTGGAGACTTAGACTGAGAGCTTGGTGACATATTGGGTAACACTTTACTTGAAGGGGTGCTCATAAGACTGTCATGACAACCTTATAAACATGACATGAACATGAAGATTTTATGCATGCTTATGAAAGATGTCATTAGCATTGTTGTGCCATTTGTACTGCAAATATGACAATGTTTGAGATTAAATGATCAAGAAAACATAACTAGTCATAAATCTGTCATGAAGCCATTTTTAATCACTTTAAAGTGTCAATAATCTATCAAATAACTTTAAACTGTTATTAATATTTAATTAATGACCTTTTAATGACAAATTCAGGTTGTACCACTATATAGTTGAGGTCAAGACAAATATTAAAGATGCTGTTTTATAATTTATTACACAATTATAATAGCCTCATAACAATCATGTTTATAACAGGTTTATGACAAGATATGTTGTCTTGACAATGTCAAGTCTTTATGACAAAGACATCCCAAATGATCTCACCTTTGCATTTAAAATGACATAACTGAGCTAATGACACTTAATGACACATTGTCATAAGCATAAATAAATATCATTCATATCCATGACGTGCCATACCATGATGATAAAGGTTTCACGACTCTAATGAACAACCCCTTCAAGTAAAGTGTTACCAAATATGCTCATTAGTTACTGTGTGTGTGTCAGCCATCGCATTCTGAATGAAGTCTTGTGAAGTTAACGTTTGTTACAACTGTGGCATCCCATCGTCATTGCATCTGCATGAAAAGTTGCTGTTTGTGGCTGTTTATGACCGTCAGTTTCCAGTGACTCCTTGTGACCCCCGTGTCTCTCTCTGTTTTGTTATTATCCCCAAGGTGGACGCTTACGGAAACATTCTTCTCACCACACTGGAGATGAACAATGAGGTGATGCCGTCCGACGTGGGCAGCAGCGTCAGTGACTCACGGAACTCTGTCATGTCCTTTGACAGCTCCGGAGTGCAGTTCCGCAAGCCCATGGGTTCACGGGATGGGTTCAGCCACCACTCGTTGGACCGCAGTGCCATGCGCAGTCGTGCCAACTGCCGGCTAAGGAGGCGCTCGTCCAAGCTGAAGCTCAAAATTCCCAATTTGACGGATGTTAGCACCATTGACAAGTGGTCCCGGATCATTTTTCCTATCACTTTTGGATTCTTCAACCTTATCTATTGGTTGTATTATGTGAATTGATACGCGTTCCCTTAGGAAACATGGGCCATATTTTGAGAGCACATTAAATTGGCTTTGATACAATTGGTAAATATGTGTACACATATATGAAAAGTTGATACATATGTATATGCATATTTCTATATATTATATTTCTATATACACACACATGCGTGTGTAAAATCTAAAGGACTTTTCTGATGTAAAAAACAAAAAAAAACAAATATTATATAGAATGACTTGAATGTTTAAGAATAATACAAGAGAAGCATTTCAAGTATTTGAATTTCTTTTCCTTCTGAAACAAATGACAAGCACCAGTCCCCCGTTCGAGGGTGCGGAACTAAAGAACTGCATGATATTTTTGCTAAAAGAAAAGATCGCAAGAGAAAAAGGACACATCTGAACGTCTCATCTGCTTTTTACTGATACTGTAATCTCAACCGCAGCTCATGAAATCAGACGTGGCTTGTGCATTTTGGGGCGTCAGCAGAGCAGGACCCTAAACCCGATCCCTCGCTTTCCCCAGACCCATGGAAGAGACTCACGGAATCGTCCGTTTCTACACTGTACAGCAACCTCTTTTGGAATTAAGTGTCATTCCTTGATTTTGCAAGTGACAAAGCATTCTCTTTATCGGACCTCAGCTCTGGTCAATGGTTTACACTGGACGGCCATCTTGAGTTTTAACCAATGCACCCTGCCCAGAGTCAGTACGTTTCATTTTCTCTCTTCCCTTTTGGCAGATTCTCTTTTCTTTTGATTGTGGGCTAAAGATATAATCGTATTTCTGGAGGGCGTCACTTAAACATGTTCTAGAGGTAGTTCATTAATAGATAATAAGCCACTGGTATGCTTCATTCGTTGGGAATTTAAGAAAATGGGGGGGGGGGGGGGGGAGGAGAATACATTTATTCATTCATTCATTGGGTAGCCTTATTGACATGGTCAGGTAGTATTGTTGTTCTTTCTTTACTCTTGTTCCTAGTGCATTTTCATCTGTTCTATTGATACAGTATTCATAAACATCTTGTGAAGCTTTATGTTGTTCGGATTGGAGAGGACCCCTTAGTGAGCTGTAACGTTTCTTTAGATCTCGGATTTAAAGTTAGTCCATCAACTATGTGAAAACTGTACAAAATAAGGAAAGAAAAGATTACTGTGTATTCGAGGGGATGTGACCATGTTTTTTTGATCTGTTACATGTTTAAGTCGACCACTCTGACCATAGTGTGATCTGGTATTGTACATATTGAGTCATTGTAGTGATCCATACCGAGAATGATATACGCTGATCTTTTTCGTTTCTCTAAAATGTGCCTGTCTGAAACCTGAAGGATGTGTCCTCAGTTCATCAATCAGTGAAAGAGGGCCGAATGACCCTTGATCTTTGACCTTTCACTTTAAGCACTGCAGACCCACCCACAGCTCTGACGTTCTGCATCTTGGGATTGAATCTCAAAGATGAATGACATCAGCATAATCAGGAAAAAGAAAACAACAAAAAAAAAAAGCTTCTGAGTCTTTTCGGGGCAAAATGACATGTACGATAAAAGCCATGAACTGAAGTGACAACCAAAAAGGCCTATAATCCATTTTTCTTTTTAACATTTGCCTCTGATTCACCTTTGTTCAAGGGGCTTCGCCTCATTATAATTTACCTCGGCTTTACTGAGGTGACCTCCAGGTGACCACACACTCCCGCTCAAATCCATTTATCAATTCATCTACATGCATATTCATTCCGGTAGTCGCTAGATGTCTCAATGCTCAGTATAGCTTGGCTGAGTAGTCGCAACCCAACAGATGCTTGTTGGATCAGTTCTCGAGAACGTGCATGAGAACCGAGTTGCTGAACAACTGGGCAAGGAGACATTTAAAAGCGAGGAGGTCTGTCGGGCGGTGTTTGGGGAACTCGAGAGCCCTGGACTAGTTTGAGTCCCCTGAGGATGATGATCTGAGCAGGCCTCAGACCTCAGAGCTTAGCGGAGTCCCTTGGCTCTCGAACCCCTACCAGACCTCTGACACTTGCAAAAGTGTGAACCAACCACCAAATCTCCAACAGAGATCACTCATTCCATGAAGAAAACAACCGAATCAGGGATAACTGAAGGGACAGGATTTACCTCAAAGTACTTCCGAGGTCCAGTGTTAAATGTCAGCAGATGACGACAGAAGCATGTTGGAGGGGGATATCCATTTGTTGTG
Source organism: Danio kyathit (assembly GCA_903798195.1). NCBI lineage: Eukaryota > Metazoa > Chordata > Actinopteri > Cypriniformes > Danionidae > Danio > Danio kyathit. Next base: position 55,002,318 of record LR812539.1, on the reverse strand, counting down.
TTATTATTTGTTATTTTCCACACCTGTGCAAGGGAGCCAGTCTCTCATGTGCAAAGTGGGACATGCACAGTGTAGCAGTTAAGTTATGCGCAAATCTGCACTAAACGTGGACGGAGGTCCGAGTGCTCTTCATGAGTAACCCTAATTATTGTGAGTGTTATGGGGTGCCTTGACTAGTTACAAGTCCCAGTAGGCATTCAAGATGCTGCAATGCTTTGCCGTTGAAAGGTTTAAAGCAGAGTAGTTAGTTACTAATTTAATCTATTATGTTTAGATTTGAATTTAATAGGTAGACCAGATCTTTTACGCTACACTATCAATCCATCTCCACCAGTGCAGTCTTGGCAAGGTATGACATCAATTGAAAACGTCACCATTTGCCAAAAAATTGTATTTAAAGGGAACCCAATCAGTTAGGTTATGCAGTTTATTTCTTGAATTCCAAATAAGAAAGGTCCATATGCATTTGGAGAAAGTGGCAAGACTAGGCAGCATGTACTTTTAAGTGTAAGTTAATCTGAGTGCCAGCCACTGATAACCGGTAGGACTGCACACTTGATACATTTTTTGCATCAGATTTTTCAGTTATCAAACAGTGTCAATGGGTGCTCTGATGTAACTAATAACAGAGCAACTGCATACAGTATATCATTACCCTAACATGAGGTTCAGCGTTTGATCCATGAGAATAATTAACAACGATCAGAAGTAGTTAGGATAAGGGGTGACATAGTTATATGCATGTAAGTTTACCCCCTAGTTACTTCATAGACAGACTTGCTGGCACTATGCAGTTTGTCTCACCAATGGTCAGTTTAACGTAGTACAGGGTAACCTAAACCATTGTTGGTCCATGCGTACTGACCAATCACAATAGGCAAGGATTGAACTCTTTTCGACAATGTAGGCATCAGCAACATGTTAACGCAGCCATACTGTGCCACTGAGACATGCTGGATGTGGATACTGTGTTGACCATCAACATGTTCTTGTAGCACCAGCACTCTCTTTATTCACAGTGAGCTTTCACCTAGAACTGATTTTAGCTAAGATTCTGGTTTGTGGGCATTTGCCCCTGCAAGATTTGCCTTAATAAGATCACTAAGCATTTTCATGAACTATATCTGAGCAATACAATGCAACAAAGTTCACGAGAGAGTGAATCTCTTTCAACTCAATTCAAGCCTTAAACATGGTTATAGAGCATTATAATTTGATCATTGGACATTCGGGTACGATTGAGTTATCAGTTCTAGGTCCCTTAAAGAAAATATAGTGACAAATTGGTTCTCAAATGTCTCTCCCAAGTATCTGGCAATGTTTCCACTGCTTACCTTCAGAACCACAAAGTGCACAACTAATTATTTACAGGTTAAAGGTGCAATAGGAGATCTTGGAAAATGCTCACGATAGCCTATGTTGAACCCTGAAAATCTCCATTCAACGTGAATGCGCACTAAACAACATCACTGCAATACATCATGTAAGATTCACCAGAGAAAAACCTTTATACAACCCAGGCTCATTCTGAAAACGTAGTCCTGTGGACTTTTCTGAAGACCGCGAAATACGTCCCAGGAGGTACGTATTTTTGCAGTTTTTGTTTTCGTGAATCCGCGAGAGGCTGCTGAGTACGCTTTTACATATCTCAAACGTCTCTCGGGAGTGTCATTCACGCCCGCGCTGTTCTCGCGTAAACCCACCAGAGGCCGCTGTCGACCAACCGTCTGTCTGTCTGACTGAATGACTGACTGATTGACTGGGCGACCGGCCAATCGACTGACCCACCCTCCTCCTTCCCTAAACCCAACCAATTTTACCGATTGACCCGCCCACCCACATACCTCCCTAAACCCAACCAATGGTTTACAAAAGCCGTCCAGAAAAAGAAAAGCCCTCGTCTGATTTTTACCACGTTTTTTGGATTTTATCACGTTCTCACCCTGTTGTTCACTCGTTCATTTAATTTTTTTGGATTCTGTTTTTGTCTTACCTGATTTCTGGAACCGCTCTTCCGCGGACTAGAACCCGGTTGTCGGCGTCGTGGTCAACTCGATACCGCCCCATAGCGTTCGCTTAAAAAATGAAATGCAGCCATACGTACCTCCGGCTACATAATTCGCGGTCTCCAGAAACGTCTACGGGACTACGTTTTCAGAATGAGCCTGGGTTGCCTTTATAGTACAGTTAGTAATTACAATGCCAAACTTTAAAAAAGAAGGTGAGTTGTTGATGTTTGCTCGCCATTCTCTGCCTGAACTGCGTCCATAAATGCGCCTTTCTGTGCAAACAGGATGCAAAGAGGTAGCCTATCGTTATGTTCGGATAAACATTTTAATTCGAAGAACTGTTCTTGGTCCTTTGTCTTCCATGGGACATTCAAAAACATATAAATACATTTGGATCACTTACTTATCAGAATGTGAATAGACTTTTAACCAGCACAACAAAATTGTTTCTGTTGACAATCACCTATTGCACCTTTAAGGATTCTGTTTTTGCTTTTTCCGGTAGCCAGAACTGGATACTACAGTGTAAAAGTGAATGATGGGATTAACTTGTTACACCTAAAATGATTCATTTGAACTGAAAATTGTAATAAAATAAGTTGAAAAAAACATTTTCGGGGGTGTAATGCTGGGTTCACTGCACATGAGAAACACTCATCTGCAACTAGATTACTCTCAGGAAATTTTTCCGCCTCATGTTATTTTTCCGCCCAAGATTTTTTAAGCTAGCATGGAATACTCGTTTAAGGCAAATTTGACATGTTCTGCATTCCACATTATTTGTTACACTCAGTTAAAATTTGCCTTTGTTCGTGTATTTGCGTTTACTTTGTTTTGTAATCTACTCTCAAAAATACTTAAAATTGCATTTGGTGTGAACCCAGCATAGTTGGCAAGTTTTCATTTTATTTTTTACAGTGTAAAGTTACATCTTTCTCTTAATTGCATCATCATATACCTCACATTATTGATAATTTAATGACGTTGATAATACATCCGAGCAATGCTTTTCAAATTATTTCAGTATTATATCAATATCATTTGGTTCTGAGTTTTGTGAGTGGAAACATAGCTAGTAAAGAATCTAATGGTTTGATATTAATGATCTATTTACAAACCGTTTTTGTTGTAAGTGATTAGATTTCAAGTAGCAGTACAAGATTTTCCAAAGGAGTGGACACACACACCTCAACTGCAGATTTCTTGACTTTTTGTTCTGATTGACCATCGATTGAACATTGAATAAGTTATATATCCAATGGCACAAGTTGCTGTTCTACAAAATACAATCTCAGCTATCAGGGTAATCATAACACTCTCACATACAGTACATTACATCTCACTACCTGAGGGGAATTGGTGCACGAAAGGAATCATACCAGCATTTTAGCATTTTAGTTGAAAGTTTATGGTTTCACCATAGCTCTAAGAAAGATCTGAAGTATTATTGTTCAAACCAATTCGCCAGTTTACAAGGGTCATTTGGCCAAAACATTAAATGTAGCAGCACTGAGTTGAAAGCGTGACGGTAGTTGACTCATTGCGATCCATGTTAGCTTTTCTTTCTTATTAAAGTTGTTTCAAAATCACTGCACGATTAGCTATCCTGTATTCATACAACTTCCGTTGCGTCTTTTGTTGTGTACGTGACTTATATGAAACCAGTCGATCTTGATAGAGAACCAGTGTTCAGAAGCATGAACAAAATTGCTGCTAATTACCTCTTTTAGCTAGTGACGGTCAAGACTGTGTCCAGTTTGTGACCACATCCATCATTTCTAGTCATTCTTTGCCACCTTAAAACTGTGCTTGAAAAGAAATGGGCCCTCCTTGTCTATATTTGTGACGGCTAATCTTGCACACTCTCTAAAGACCAGTGGCTCAGCCAGAAACACTGTTGCAACACAAAAACGGCAGACTCCATCTATTAAGATGGACGTCATTGAGGAGATACTGGAAATGTAGGACAGGCAAGAGATTTAGAATCGCGAAAGGTAGCAAAACTCTTGCGCTCTGTTTGGGATTGTAGGCCTTTTTTGGAGAATGTGACTTATTGTGATACTCAAGTATGATTTCTTCTGTCTCATTTGGTTTCTGGTTAGGAGACGCATTATTCTTTTGCCTTGCACTTTGCTTCAGTTTCCGATGAATCAATTGTTTATGTTTTTGCACAACGTTTTGGCGGGAGGGTTTGGCAGAACTCAATGCGTTCTGATGACAACGGAGGACATTATTATCTACGCACTTCACACCAATCACCCCATCCGCTCACATTTTCATACCATCAGCATTACTCGACGAATCATCGAATAGCTTTTACTCGAGTACACTGTTTTTCGTCTTTTGCTACATCCACCCATGAAGCAGGAGAAAAGGAAGTACAAAAACTGTTGAACTGATTTTAATGTGAATTTTTTCTTGCCTCTTGTGTATATGTGTAATTACATGTGAATTGTATTGTAAATATGATATCTTTCACTTATATTTCTTAATGCATGAACAAAACAGGGCAGTTGGTAATAACAGCTAGCCTCAATGCTACTGGCATGGACAGCTTTTGCAGCACCGGCATAACTTCTGCAAACAAAACCTATCTCTGAAGAAGAAAAAAAACTGAAAAAAAAGGATACTCGCACACAAAAAAAAAAAGATACCGGTTTTGTTTTGCATGTCCTAAGTTTCGGAAAGGTTTATTTTCATAGTTTCTTTTCTAAAACTGGCCATTCGTATCGCCCTCACGTACACCGATAGGATGCTTTTCGCTTCCTTTTGTAAACAGATTAAAAATACAAACTATATCAGAAAAGGAGAGAACTATATGAAGAAAATGATTCATGGAATCACCATTTTAAAAACAAATGCGAAGAAGCTTATGCGCATTTTCATTTTCTCTCGCTTTTTTTTTTACACGCTGTATCACATACAGTTGAGAGTAGACAGACGCACCTATTAAGCCATTAGTTTAAAGTAGAGTAGACCCGCTTACATCTCGCCCAACAAAACAGCAAGTTTCATGCCATGAGAATGCACGACTAGCAGAGCAGATTCTCCCAGTTTGCTTAAATGTACGAGCCAGTGACTTTGCCGTGCTGGTTTCTATTTTTCCGTTTTCCTTCGCACCAGAATATCGCTACTGATTATAGCGAGTTATAACACATAAACACAGCACACATAAGCGACGTACTAACCTGAAGTTAAGAAAAAAAAGAGTTAAAAAAGGGCAAATATCTAGGGCAACCACTTCATACCTGATTTGAGAACTCAATCGCTATTCGGTACTGTTTTGTTTCATTTCTAGTTGCCTGTATTTGTTGTATTCTTTAAATGAATTGTTAACTCTTATTGTTGATGTTTTCTCATAGAAAGGAAATATATTTCTACTTTACATCCTGCCCTGAAAGTAAAATGCATTCTGTTATCGATTTCTTTAATTTGTTTGTGTTGTACTGGTTTCGTTCTCATTAAGCTCTTGGTTTGATTCTGCTGAACTATTGAGGTGTGATGATTTTTGATGATCCGTTTGGGGGTATGATTTATTTGTCTTCATGAAATCAACATTTGTAAAGTAAAAGGTTGTATTTTATTATTCATTTATTTTTATTATTATTTTTTTTAATCTTTTTCTTTCTTTTCTTTTCGTCAGTGCCAATTAATGTAATGGTGTCGGTCAGCTTTTCTAGGTGTTTGAGCAAAATGTGTTTTTTACTAATACAAGATGTTACAGTATGTGGTACAAAAAAAGGGTTAAAAGTAACCAACTGACTTTTTACAAATAAAGGCTTATACAGTAAAGAACGACAACGCCAGAGTCTTTTCGTTTGCCATTTGTGGACTAATGGTTACATTTCATTCCCTGTAGCGCTTGGTTTAAGAACTCATTAGGCCCCAAATGGTAAATCGTTCAGTTCTGCAGATTTCCACCTTGTCATTTTCCCTTTATTTCTGTTTTTTAAAAAGGGCTGCGGAGGAAAAAGAATAATCTCTGGATAATATTTAAAGGGCAAACCAAGATTGACACCAGTGAAGGCCATAGCACTGTCTAGAATAATGAGTTTGAAATGGAATTTAATCGCGAAACATTACTAAAGGTATACCTCCCGTTTAGCTCTTGGTCCTTTAACAAAACTGTCCAAATGAGTGTCCTTGCATGTTTTGTAATGTAAAAACTGTTCAAAAAGTTTGATAAAGCGATTATATATATATTAGATAGATAGATAGATAGATAGATAGACAGACAGACAGACAGACAGACAGACAGACAGACAGACAGACAGACAGACAGACAGACAGACAGACAGACAGACAGACAGACAGACAGACAGACAGACAGACAGACAGACAGACAGACAGATAGATAGATAGATAGATAGATAGATAGATAGATAGATAGATAGATAGATAGATAGAGCTGCAACCCATCTCTGAGAAACATCCATACACACTCATACACTATGGACAATTTAACCTACCCAATTCACTTGTACCGCATGTCTTTGGACTGTGGGGGAAACCGGAGCACCCGGAGGAAACCCACACGAACGCAGGGAGAACATGCAAACTCCACACAGAAATGCCAACTGACCCAGCCGAGGCTCGAACCAGCGACTTTCTTGCTGTGAGGCGACAGCACTACCTACTGCGCCACCACGTCACCATAAAATGAAATCATACAGTCATACAGGGAAAAAGTATTGAACGCATGAAGAAAGCAAAGTGTAAATTGGGATGGAAAGCCCAGACAGCAGCTGAAATCTCTCATTATTTTTCAGCTTCAGTCTCAACACCTACTGTACAACTAAAATTGACATTTCAGCAAGACAATGATCACAAACACAGCCAAGCAACTTTGTTTTAGAAAAGAAAATAAAGCAGCTAGAATGACCAGCCAATAACTTGAGCCAAATTCTGTAGAAAATAAGAAATAAAGATCAGAGTTGGTAGACGAGACTCACAGAAATGTCACGATTTTTAGACTGTCTTGGGGAAAAATCATATCTGAGCAAAGCATGCCTCTCCATTCTCCATACAAGAGGCATCTTGAAGCTGTCTTTACCAAAATGTGTTTTATACAAAGTGTTAAATACATTTTAGACCGTCAGTACTTTCTCCTTGTGTCATTCCACAGTTAATACACGTAGCTCATTATTCTGAATTAATTAAATTTATTTATTTTTTTATCAAAATCTGGTACAGGTGACGCAGTAGGTAGTGCAGTCGCCTCACAGCAAGAAGGTCGCTGGTTCGAGCCTCGGCTGGGTCAGTTGACGTTTCTGTGTGGAGTTTGCATGTTCTCCCTGCGTTCGTGTGGGTTTCCTCCGGGTGCTCCGGTTTCCCCCACAGTCCAAAGACATGCAGTACAGGTGAATTGGGTAGGCTAAATTGTTCGTAGTGTATGAGTGTGAATGAGTGTGTATGGATGTTTCCCAGAGATGGGTTGCAGCTGGAAGGGCATTTGCTGCGTAAAACATGTGCTGGATAAGTTGGCGGATCATTCCGCTGTGGCGAGCCCAGATTAATAAAGGAACTAAGCCGAAAAGAAAATGAATGAATGAATGAATAAAAATCTGGTACAATTGTCTCCTTTAGAAATGTATTTACCATGCAGGAACAATCATCTCACATAACAATCTGATTTTAAAGATGACATCGGCTCAAAAAAAATATTTGATTTGACACCCTGATCTTAAGAATGTACATTTTTCTGAAGGTTAAGCACCTTCACTGCTGTTTGTTGCGAGTTTCAGGCCCTGTTTTATGCTCTATTCATGGAAAGTGCCAGTTGGCATTACTGGGGATTCTCTGAAACGGTCCACACATGCCAGTACAGCTTCACCTCAAAGACACCGACTACATGCAGAGGATTTTATTCCACAGGGGGACATTTCCCATTCTGCCCCCGAGCAGAACACGGTTTCACCCTATCCCATTGTTTTCTTAGGGCAGGTTGTGTGCATGGCATAAATGAAGGAAGAACAACAAAAGCTACGTCTGCAACTATCTATTTTTATGTTCATGTTGTATTATGTTCATGTAGCATTAAAAATAGTCTGAAGGAAACATTAAGATGTTGAAAATGTGCATAAAGAACTTATGTGCACAACTTAATTCATTCATTCTTTAATTTTCCTTCAGCTTTATTAATCTGGGGTTGCTACAGCGAAATGAACCGCCAACTTATCCAGCATATGTTTTACACAGCGGATGCCCTTCCAGCTGCAACCCAGTACTGGGAAACATCCATACACACTCATACACACACATACACTACGCCAATTTAGTTTACTCAATTCACCTGTACTGCATCTTATTGGACTGAGGGGGAAACCGGAGCACCCGGAGGAAAGCCACATGAACACGGGGAGAACAGCAACAGCCACATTTTATCTAACTATAGCGCTTCAAAATGAAACTACAGTACATACCGAATTTTTTTTTTTATCGATATTGACAAGGGTGTTCGGTCAACAAATATTGATACCAATTTTAACGCCCAGCCTTATGTACATTTATAACTGTACAATCAAGCAGTGCATTTAATTAAATGAAATTAGTTAATTTGACTTACGTTTTTGTTGATGAAAGTTATTTGAACTTAATAGAAACAAGTCACATGAACTCAAAATTTGATTTGAAACCTAAACTGGGGTGCGTTTCCCAAACAACGACATAACTCACGGCTGAACTATCATAGCATGATGCATAGTTTGGGAAATGAACAATGTAGTGACGAATGTTTCCCAAAACCCGTAGTTTCTCTGTCGCAGATCCATCGTTTGAACCACGTTACTTATAACGTAAAACACCCATAATGATGCTCTAAACGGGGTGCTGACGACTTCTTTAGAGAAGAACTCCATAATTTCTTTGTGCAACTTATATTGTTTTACACACAAACGCATTAAAAAAAATGCAATATTAGTTTTGGTAAAAACATGCACTCGCTTTCCATATTAATTGAAATATATGTAAATGGCACATAAAGGGCCTGTGTCCTTTACAAATATTATTGAGAACATTACATATCCTATTCTAAAACATAAAATCACTTACAAAAGCTAACACGTATTCTAATATCATATATAAATCATATAAATAAATAAATAATGAGGCTATTTATTAAGAAATGAAATTTAATATTTATTATTTATTAGGAAATGAAAAAATCCTACTTTAATAATAATATTAATAATATTAATGATACTGATGATTATTATTATTAAGTAGGGTATTGTTTATTTATTTTTTATTTTTTGAAAAGTCTACTTTTACAATTTGACACATGTAAACCACTGCAGAAATCTTCTAACCAACAGGTCCATGTCATATACAGTACAGATCCTTAATAAATAACCTACTATACTGTAAATTAAAAGCTTTAATGTATGCACACTACAAAGAATGATTTTCTTACTTAGATTTTTTTTGTCTTGTTTCTAGTCCAAATATCTAAAAATCTTAAATCAAGAATAATTTTCTAGACAAGCAAAACATATTGTCTTGTTTTAAGAAATAATGTCAAAATTAGGTGAGTTTTAGCAAGCAAAATAATCTGCCAATGGGTAAGCAAAATAATCTTATGTCAAAAGGAAAAACAAGATTATTTTGCTTACCCCACTGGCAGATTATTTTGCTTGTTTTAAGGAAAAACTCACTTAATTTTGGCATATTATTTCTGAAAACAAGACAACATGTTTTGCTTGCCTACAAAATGCTTCTTGATATAAGAATTTTTAGATATTTAGACTAGAAACAAGACAAAAAATCTAATTAAGAAAAGCATTTTTTGCAGTGCACCTACAGCTTTCGTCATGAGCCACGGCTGTGTTCAAAATGACATCAATGTTCTCAAAGTGCACTGCGAAGGGAGCACAATTGTAAACATGAAGATCGCTAAAACTGAACTGTAAAAATACTTTGAAAGCAAATTACACCTAAGAGTGATGACTTTAATGCTTTTTAAAAATAATTCCAAGTTTAAATGTCAGAATATTCTAAATGAATAGGGCATAGGGGGGATAACTGGGAATAGAACACAGCCAGAAACTATGTTTCTAACTACAGAGGTGTAGTTGCAAGTGTACAAGTTTGTGACACAGTTTGAGAATGTTCGTTGGAATGATGGATTTGGAAAACGCCAAATCAACAAACTATGTTTGTAACGACACAACTTGCGACCTTAGTTGGCTAACGATGGTTTTCGGAAACGCACCCCTGAATGAGTTTACCTAACCATGTAGATTTTTAGTTCCAAGCATGCTTTGTGTCAGACTAAAAAAATAATGTAAACAAAGTCTTATTGTGTATTTTTGAGCAATGGACAGTCCAGTTTTGTGCATAAATCTAATTGGCATCTTTGAATGGAAACATAGCTACTGACTGCTTCCATGTACTGTAGTTAACCAGAGGCGCATTAAAGGAGACACCGAAAAAGAAAGATCCTATAGAGAATCATGAGGGAAAAACACAGAGCTGTTGTTTCTGCACTACATCTTGCCTTAGTAAACTTTGAAAATGTTCCCAGCGGAGGAGAGGCACTTTACGGGGGCCGGGAGTGCAGGGATCTACAGGGAAGATGGAAGCAGAGCACTGAACTAGATCAGCCAAATGTGCCGGCCATTTCCTTGTTCTATTGTCAGCACTCCATAAAAAAACATCAAATATTGAGAGGGTGCATTAACATGGGCCAGGAACTGATGGCTGCTCCGGTGAGGGGTAAAGAAAAAACAGATGGAAACAGTCAAAGAGGTGGAGAACGGAATCTCCGACAGTTTTCCCCAGCTCAAAAAGCAGAGTTTGAGTTGTCAAAACAAGTAGAAATACTGCTAAATTTATTATTTACCATGGACGCTTTTCCCAAGACGTTGATCACGCGCTTATCGGTCATTAGTATCTAAATTCCCTAAAAGTTTAACACCTTTATTCATTCATTTTTCAACTTAGTCCCTTCCTTCATCAGGGGTCGCCACAGCAGAATGAACCACCAACTATTCCAGCAAATGTTTTACACAGCGGATGCCCTTCTAGCCGCAACCCAGTACTGGGAAACACCTATACACTCCTACCATTCACACACACTCATTCACTACAGCCAATTTAGTTCATCCAATTCACCTATAGCGCATGTGTTTGGACTGTGGGGGAAAAATGAAGCACCCGGAGGAAACCCACACCACACAGTAATGCCAAATGGCCCAGCCAGGACTCGAACCTATGACCTTCTTGCTGTGAGGCAACAGTGCTAACCACTGAGCCACCGTGCCACCCCGTTTTTAACAACTTGATTTGTAAAAAATAAATGTACGTCAATTTATACACTGTAAAACCGAGCAGTGCATTTAATTAAACGAAATGAGTTCACCTGACTTAAGTAATTGAACTTAACAGAAACAAGTCTACTGAACCTCCATCTGAATAGCACTTCTGATCAACTATATTACAAAAATGTTTGGTATTTTCTAGTGGTGGGCTGTTATCGGCGTTAATGTGCTGCGTTAACACGAGACTCTTATCGAGCGATAAAAAAATATTGCCGTTAATCTATTCTCAAAGTTGGGTTGGGAGCTGGGTCTATTCTACGCAAGCTATGATGACTTTCACCTTGATATTTTAGCACGGATGTATACCTGACCGGTGAGCCGTGTGACAAAAAAGTGCCCTTCTGAATCAAATCAGCAGGAAGCCCTTCTGGATCTTAACCTACTTCGAAGACACTACTGACTACGCTTACATGGACACCTGTAATCTAGTTATTTGCCTTAATAGACAATAATATAATGAAGGTGTTTACGTGAAGTGCTTTCATGTAAGAGTTTCCTGTAATTTTGGGTGACTTTCACTGCATTTTCGTCAGTTTCACTTTCACTCATGAATATTTCATTCATGCCCCCGTGACAAACTGGGGTATTAGACGCAAATATGGAGTAAGGACTGGTGAGAGTGTTATGGAATTTAATAACGCACGCCGAATGGAAAGAAAAACACTTCTGCATTTCGCGATGTGTGTGTGTAAGTGTGTGTGTGTGTGTGCGGTCCTTTACTGACAGCTGCGTGTGTGGATCTTGTTGGAAATTATGTTGAAAAGTCCTACATGATGGTATTAGTTTGATTGTGGTGTTGACTTAATATTTATGCTTAATATGCTTAATATTTGCATACTCCACGTCTTAATTCCATTTCTGTTTAGTTCAGTTATGACTTTAGTCAGATAAGGGTCATCAAAAATGGCTGTTTGGAGCTTATGTAGGCCTACAGTTCAACATTCATGTTTAACTGAATAAACAGTTAGTAAACACAAGTACATCTTATTGAACATCATTTATTTTCATCACCAATTATCATAGTAGAACAGTTTCTCAAGCAGTTTGTGATGCATTTTGGAAACAAGAGATGAGCCCCTGGTCTAATGCGCCACCTGGCTTGAGAAACCCGTTCTCAAAGACTTACTTTTAGTCATTATTTGGGTAATACACATATTCTGAATGCCTTCGGCAGAATTCAAATGAACCATTTTAATCTAGATTAATCTAGATTAATTACAAGATTAAAGTGAGATTAAACAATAGATTAAACAAATTAATCTATGCCCACCTGTAGTATTTTCATTTTTGGATCAGAGTCGAAAGGTGTATATTCCATACTAAGTATGAAGCTGATCGGTCCAGTTCTTGTCACGTGACTCGCGTTGCACTTGCGGCATTCTTTTTCTACTAGGTACACCTGGAAGGCGAGAGCGTGTCGCGTTGCTCCCAATATATGTGCGCAAGTTGCATGTCTCTATTGAAAAATAACGAACTTGCGCATGTAAAAGACGCGATATACGAACGGCCCTTACTTATTAGCCTCAGCCATAGTTAATCCAATATGCCTGCGTATTAGTTTAGCTGCAACAGTTTTGTTCCATGCAGTAACGTGTTGAGAAGCCTTTACAATTAATTGACTATGACGAATTAAAGTGCAGTTAATAGTGAAATCAGTTAATCATTACATCTCTAATTACAAACACCTTGCATAAATGATAATTCAGTTATTTTTACATATATAATTTAATGCAAAGATGTTATAATACAAAGTATAACTTCATAAATGTGCATACATTTTTTAGAATCTAAATATTTAAATCTTTAGAGTATTTAAGTTGCCTGATTATTGTTAATATTGTTGCATTTTCTCTGCAGGGGAGTTAATATATATATGTGGGTCTACATCTCACCCAAATGGATTGCAAAGACTGCAGCTAGTTTTCCACCAAATAGTTTTTCTGTATTTAATTGGTGTGTTTCCCATCCCTGGGTTGCAGCTGGAAGGTCATCCGCTGCGTAAGACATAAGCCCGAATCGGTGGCGTTTCATTCCGCTGTGGCGCCCCCTGATAAATAAGAAACTAAGCCGAAGCTAAATGAATTAACAAATAATTGGTGTCTAACAATCTTCCATCCATTAATATACATATTCTAACAAAAACTCAATGCAAAATTCTTTAGAATTGAGTCTGATGTACTGGTAAAGTCATAATTCACACAAAAGAGCATTTTCTGTTCATTTACTCACCCACAAGTCATCCAAGATTTCTTAAAGCCACAGTATGTCATTTTGTCCACTAGAGGGTGTGTATTCCCAACAAACAAAGATGTAGTTTGATTACAGGATGACTGGAATCATGGGAGTTGTAGTCTTCATCATCCTACAGGACGCCTGCAGAAATCATATGATGAGTAACGTATTCAGCACTTATTATTATCATTGTCAAGGGTGTGTAACATCACTTGTTAAAATTGATTATTTCTCTGGATGTGAACCAATTCGATAATGTAAGTGTTTTTTATTTTAATGTAAAGATCTTTGTGCCTTTAGACGAGGGGTCACCAATCTCGGTCCTGGAGGGCCGGTGTCCTTGCAGGGTTTAGCTCCAACTTGCCTCAACACACCTGCCTGGATGTTTCAAGTGTACCTAGTGAGACCTTGATTAGCTTGTTCAGGTGTGTTTGATTAAGGTTGGAGCTAAAATCTGCAGGACACCGGCCCTCCAGGAACAAGTTTGGTGACCCTGGTTTAGACCATTAGGATGGAAAACTGCAAAATACAGGCAAAACTGAATTAACACCTGTGGCTCCTGACGATATATTGAGGTCCTAATGCTGCGTTCACACCAGACGCGGAAGAAGCATCAAGCTCGAGTGATTTACATGTTAAGTCAATGCAAAGACGCGAATAGACATCCTGCGGCGTGATACGCCTGAATGAGGCGTGAGTTTTGTGCAAATGGAGCTGCGCAAGTTGAGCGTTTTCCTCTATTGACGTGCTTAACGTGCGTTTCGCTCACGTTCGAAAATCTGAACTTCAGCGGACATTCGCGCCACGTTAACCAATCAGGAGCTTGCTCTTGTAGGGGCGTGCTTATGACGTAGCGCCTGTTTTTGGTGATCCAGGGGGAAATCCTCCAGCCGACACCGGACAATAGTTGATCAAACTGGGCTCGGCTCAGTCGGAAGCACCGCTGAAAGCTTCCATCATCCAGGTTAAATTTCTGGAGGAGTTTATGAACTCACAGAGCTGGCTACACCTCTGAAAGGATCTAGTGGACTCGGACACGGCCCCAAATGAATCAACGCTGTTTTTCAGCCTTCATAAAGCACATAAACATTTTCTCAATAAAATCCATGTTAGCCACTTAGCAACGAAGCGACAGTCACCAGGCAGACAGAAGCCCCACCTATGATGCAAATCCGCGTCTATTGCTCAGTGAATTTGACACGTCTGTTTACGCGTGAATGTCGCGATTTATCCGCGCGTACTACGTCTGGTGTGAACACAGCGTAAGGCTGGTTTATACTTCTGCATCGAGTGATCGGCGTGACTCACGGGGAATGCCTTTTGTTGCTCTGCAGTAACACTTCTGAAATGCTAGCTGGCTATAGTTTTTTATGTTCCTCTGTATCGAGTTTCTTTGCGGGTGTTTTGTTTTTTTCCTGCTACCTTAATGTATAAGTAGCTAAAACTCGCTTAGAGGCAGGAACCGGTGGACGTGCGACGACTTTAATCATAAGGTAAACACAAAACAAAAGTCTCCATCTGGAGCTCGTTTACAGGACTCGACACTTGAAACACTCATGCTCGTGGATCTCAGCATCGCCCACACTCGGCACAGCTACCAAGCTGACCAGAGCTTGTGCTATGCATCGTTGCGACGTGCAGCCACGACAAGGTCTACGCGATCACGCGCCAGACCACACACGTGCACTTGACGCAGAAATATAAATCAGCCTTTATGATGCTAAGTGATCCGAATGTGCAACGTTTTAGGTGTTTACCTCCATTTTAGAGCATTAATTGCATTGTGTTTTAATGTTTAAACAGAAATGTCTGTAAACTTTAAAACAAATAACATCCTGAAAGTAACACGTCAGTATGTTCTTTGTTTTTCTACATATTCTCATCTTCGCATTACCACTTGATTCAAGCCAAGCGAACAGCCAGATATCTGATATACAGTTGATGTCTTTTGGACTTATAAATAGATTGGCAAAGTCATCCAGGGTAATAAAACGGCTCACTTGAGGCCAAAAAAAAGCTTCCATAATAAGTTTATTTATAGATGGAGTGCAGCAGGAGATATTACCCTGAAACTTAACAGCAGATGGAGGAATCCCTGTTGAAAAAACTACACTATTGACATGGGGAATCTCTTATGTAAGATGCTAATCTAATTAATGGCCCACACATACTCTTGTGACATAATGACCGATGATTTAGTTCTTCAGATGTGTGTCTGAACTACAGTAAAAGTTGCTGCAAAGTTATTCAAATTTATTATGGTGTCTTTCACAAAACACATTGCCTCGAAGCAGATTTAGAGAAAATTAAGATGTTAATCTTCATAATGTCACGCCTCATAGAGCTGGGAGGTAATACAGTTTACGGTTGCACTTCTTTTTACAGTGTGTGTACTTACAATGTACTTGAATAAGAAAGTAATGGATTATATAAGGAAACTACAAGGGGTAAGGTTAGCAATTGTACCCAAAAAGTATGGCCCAGTTTATGTAATAACTAGGATATGGCACAGCAAACAAGAAGTTGAAATTTAATAGTGCATTATATTACAAGCAAGAAGAATGTCACTAGTTTGATTCCTGACTGGGCCAGTTGGCATTTCTGTGTGGAGATGCATGTTCTACCCAAGGGTTTCCTCCGGGTGCTCCGGTTTCCCCCACAGTCCAAACACATGCGCTATAGCAGGGGTGCTCAACCCTATTCCTGGCGATCGACCTTCCTGCAGTTTTCAGTTGCAGCCCTTATCAAACACACCTGCCTGTAATTATCAAGTGCTCCTCACGTTCTAAATAATTGGTTCAGGTGTGTTTGATCAGGGTGAAATCAGCTGGAAGGTCGATCGCCAGGAACAGGGTTGAGCACCCCTGCGCTATAGGATGATCTAAATTGGCCGTAGTGTATGAGAGTGTGTGTGAATGAGTGTGTATGTTTCCAGTACTAGATTTTGGCTGGAAGGGCATCCACTGCGTAAAACATATGCTGGAATAGTTGGCGGTTCATTCTGCTGTGGTGACCCCTGATATATAAAGGGACTAAGCCAAAGGAAAATGAATGAATTATAGCATACAATAACATTAATATTATTATTAGCAGTAGTAGTTGTATTTTTAGTATTATTACTAGAATAATTTCTAGTCACCCTGCTGAAAAATCCAGCTTAAATCAGCCTAAGCTGGTTGGCTGGTTTTAGCTGGTCGACCAGCCTGGTTTTAGAGGGGTTTTGGCCATTTCCAGGCTGGTTTCCAGCCATTTCCAGCCTGGTCTTAGCTGGTCAGGCTGGGAGTTGACCAGCTAAAACCAGCTTGACCAGCCAAAACCAGCTATGTCCAGCTTAAACCAGGCTGGTCAAGCTGGTTTTAGCTGGCGTTAGCTGGTCATTTTCCAGCCTGACCAGCTAAGACCAGGCTGGAAATGGCTGGAAACCAGTCTGGAAATGGCCAAAACCCCTCTAAAACCAGGCTGGTTGACCAGCTAAAACCAGCCAACCAGCTTAGGCTGGTTTAAGCTGGATTTTTCAGCAGGGCAAAAGGTAAAAAAAATACAGTAAATACATTTAAATTATTGCTTGCTCCATGTAAAATACTCCCTACCTCTGTCTAAAACTCTGCAAATCTCCATAATCACACAATACATACAGTTCACTTCGGTGTTTAGCAGAAATGAACACTATAGGCAGTAAAACAGCCACAGCTTTCCTTCTTTTCGCACAAATTATGATTAAGGGGCAGATTGATGAATAAAGATTTGTTTTGCACGGTCGCTCGCACAGCGCTGCGTTATGAACTCAAAATGTTTAAACCGATGTGCATAATTTATGAACTAATACAATTTGATGTTTTCATCAGATAAGCCTGAGCAGCTCCATATGCGCATGTCTTTTCTAATCTAATGAAGCTTCCGTGGCTCATCTTGAACAGCGCTGAACCCCGCAATACTGTGACTTTTGCTTTACTAGAGCACTACGGGAGATTTTTAGCTGACACCGTGGTCTTTCTGTGATTCATATAATGCAATTTGATGATTAAAAAAACATAAAGGTGAAACAAAATTGTGAAATGTGGCTGCTGATTACACATTGAGATCTTAAGAACAGTATGTGCAAGAAACTGGGCGTTACGTATGTAATTTTGTCCACTAGAGGGAGTGTATTCACAACAAACAAAGACGTAGGTTCAATCTCAATTCTACCCCTTAGCTCTTCCCCTTCCCAATTCTCTTTAGCTTAAAGGTGTAGGGCTAAGTGGAAGGGCTAGATAGCCCTTAAAACAGATTTTTCAGGACCACACTCGAAACCAAGGGGCAAGAAAATTTCCCAGAATACACCAGCTACAACGGCAGCATAGCTGCACACGGAAGTCAGGAGATGCACAAATTAGTATTTTTTGTCATTATTACAAATTTTTACAACAAACAAGCACATGTTTTAATACATTCATAACTGTGTTCTTGTTTTACCGTCATGCTTAAAAAATAATAATAAAAAAAAAACGTTAAAACAAAAAAAGCTAAATTTCACTATCTATGATCCATAATAATGACTCCTGTGTAGAAGTCCCACAACATTCTGACACTCAATGACACTCAAATACCTGGTCAGAAAAGTCTATACATCATTATGATAACATGATATATGCCTTCAGTGATATCCTGAAGATAAATACTAAAACATAACTACAGCAGACTCCGTCGTCGATCTCATATGAAGCAAGAGCTCAGAAGACAGCGTTCACACTAGCTAAACGTACCAAACTCTGACGTCAAACGAACCTGTGTGGACCAAAAGTGCTAGTGTGAAAGCACCCTCAGACATGGCTCCAAATGAATTTTTCAGCCTTTCTAAAGCGCAGCTACTCTCTCAATAAATTCCATGTTAGCCATGGAAGCTAGTCACCGGGCAGACAGAAGCCCTGCCCATGACGGGAATCTGCGTCTATTGTGAAGTGAATTTGACGCGCAAACGAAGTAAGCTCAAAATGTTCATGCGTCTATTTACGTGTGAATAGCACAATTTATTCGCGTCTGGTGTAAACACAGCCTAAGGCTGAAATGCGTAAATATATATATTTTATCTTTAGCACTTTATTTGCAAATGCTTTATGCAATATTTCAGTTTTACGCTTAATTTGCATCTTTGTATGGAAACATAGCTAGTCTACTGCACATTTGTTTTCTATTATGCACAGACACACACACACACACACACACACACAAATGAACGTTATGAAAATGATAGTTTGTTGTATGGCTCGCGGTTCACTTCCATTTTTTGATACGATTGCATTCATACCAGAAGTGAACCGGACCAGAGTTTGCGCAATCCGTACATCAGACCACGTCTTTCAGGCGGTCTCGGGTACGTTCAGAAGACAGAGTTCACACTAGCTAAACGTACCAAACTCTAACGTCAAACGAACCCGGGTGTGGACCGAAAGTGCTAGTGTGAAAGCACCCTCAGACATGGCTCCAAATGAATTTTTCAGCCTTTCTAAAGCGCAGCTACTCTCTCAATAAAATCCATGTTAGACATTCAGCAACGAAGCTAGAGTCACCGGGCAGACAGAAGCCCTGCCTATGACGGGAATCTGCGTCTATTGTGAAGTGAATTTGACGCGCAAACGAAACGAGCAAGCTCAAAATGTTCACTAATGTCTATTTACGTGTAAATAGCACAATTTATTTGTGCGTGTCACGTCTGGAGTGAACACAGCATAAGCCTGAAATGCGTAAAATATGTATATATATCTTCTTTAGCACTTTATTTGCAAATGTTTTATGCAATATTTCAGTTTTACGCTTAATTTACATCTTTGTATGGAAACATAGCTAGTCTACTGCCCATCTGACACACAACTGAACGTTATGAAAATGATAGTTTGTTGTATGGCTGGCGGTTCACTTCCATTATTTGGTAGGATTGCATTCATGCCAGAAGTGAATCGGACCAGAGTTTGCACGAACCGTACTCCAGACCACGTCTTTCAGGCAGACTCGGGAATGGTTCAAGGGTGTGCACCCGAGTTCAGAGAACAGCGTTCACACTAGCTAAGCGTACCAAACTCTGACGTCAAACGAACCCGGGTGTGGACCGAAAGTGCTAGTGTGAAAGCACCCTCAGACATGGCTCCAAATGAATTTTTCAGCCTTCCTAAAGCGCAGCTACTCTCTCAATAAATTCCATGTTAGACATTCAGCAACGAAGCTAGAGTCACCGGGCAGACAGAAGCCCTGCCTATGACGGGAATCTGCGTCTATTGTGAAGTGAATTTGACGCCCAAACGAAGCAAGTAAGCTCAAAATGTTCACTAATGTCTATTTACGTGTGAATAGCACAATTTATTTGTGCGTGTCGCATCAGGAGTGAACACAGCATCAGGCTGAAATGCGTAAAATATATATATATTTTTTTTCTTTAGTACTTTATTTGCAAATGTTTTTAGCGATATTTCAGTTAATTTGCATCTTCGTCTGGAAACACTGATGCTGCGTCCGAAACCGCATACTTCCATACTATACAGTACGCTAAAATCAGTATGCGAGCCGAGTAGTATGTCCGAATTCATAGAATTCGAAAATCAGTATGCGAGAAGTGATGACTTACTTGACTTACTAAGTGATGCCCGGTGACTCTTACTTACCGGATGACTTACTACTTCCGGCGAGATTCTGAAGTGGGCATCCCATGTACGCTGCGCTATCCCATGATGCCCCGCGAGAGAATTCATGAATGGGAGTGAATCGACGTAATTGCCCTGCTGAAAAATCCAGCTTAAACCAGCCTAAGCTGGTTGGCTGGTTTTAGCTGGTCGACCAGCCTGGTTTTAGAGGGGTTTTGGCCATTTCCAGGCTGGTTTCCAGCCATTTCCAGCCTGGTCTTAGCTGGTCAGGCTGGAAAATGACCAGCTTAAACCAGCTAAAAGCAGCTTGACCAGCCTGGTTTAAGATGGACATAGCTGGTTTTGGCTGGTCAAGCTGGTTTTAGCTGGTCAACTCCCAGCCTGACCAGCTAAGACCAGGCTGGAAATGGCTGGAAACCAGCCTGGAAATGGCCAAAACCCCTCTAAAACCAGGCTGGTCGACCAGCTAAAACCAGCCAACCAGCTTAGGCTGGTTTAAGCTGGATTTTTCAGCAGGGTGACGCAGGTAGGTCACGTGACCATGACAAAATGGCGGATGTAGTACATCCGAATTCCATTCATACTTCTTACATTCATACTGTATAGAACGTACTTTTCAAACGGCCGAGTAGTACACTTAAATTCAAATGCAGTACCTACTGAGTAGTAGGCGGTATATATGTATATTCTTGGTGTCGAAAATTAAATTTCCATTGAGTGTTAATATGATAGATAAGTCAATTCATGGAAATTATGGAAACGCACACGCTGTTGTTAGCATTCAGAAGATTGATGTAGCACTCAACGCATATGATCACTCGATGGTCATAGCTATTGCTAACATTGTAGCTAACACTGCACCTTATGAAATGCTGCATGCTCAGAATGTAGAGAGGTGGAAGATTTAGTTTGGGCAGTATGACTAAAAATTGCATGCCTTTGAGCTTGTCCCACATATCTCTGATGCACACATTACACGCATGCATAAATGTGAACACACACTCATGTGCATGCACTCTCTCATTCACACACACTTATACTAGTTTGGTTCAGTCAGGGATGAATAGATGAGGAATGCGTCTAATAAAATATTAAGACTTGGTGCTCTTTTATCTATCGCATGACCATTTCTGCACAAGTGCATCTGTTCATCTCTTTTTTCATTATCCATCTACCATTCTTTCTCCAGCACACACTCAAATGCCTGTTTTAGAATCAATTCACAAGCTATTGTCCATAAAAAATAAATAAATAAACGTCTGCCAATCGCTTAACGTGAAACATAATTGCATTAAAGAAGACTACTGATTGGCTCAGATGATCATTGCCAATAATATAACGTGATTCAAACAAACATTCGCTCTCTGGTGAATACAATAACAGATGTCTGTGTTTTTATTTGTCAAACGAGCAGATAGGGGATTCATCAGATGTGTAGTGCAGTTGCCACAAACCTCCATTAAAACATTGTGTTGTTTACGTCGCGTGTGTTTGGCGTTCGTGTCAGCATGAAGAGAGAGCCTGTATGACTGTAATATGAACACATTTATGGTCCAGGATGGTTTCTCTGGAGAACTGGAGATGTGAGCCATTTTGTTGACTGAGGTACACACGTCTCTGTCATCTCTGAGCTTCAGATGGAGAAGAAAAAGCCCGCGCTTTTTGGAGCAACATCGCCCTCTACCGGTGAGAACAGTCATAGACTGCTGTATTCAAAGGGATAGTTCACCACAAACCGAAAATGCTTCACTCATTTGCTCAGCTTTTGCTTGTTTTCAATCCTGACTGTCTTTTTTTCTATTAAATACAAAAGAAGATATTTTGAAGATAGTTGAAAACCTTTGTCTTCCATAGTAGAAAAAAACTATATATAGGCAGTTGGGGAGGTTACTTTGGAAATGTAACCCGCTTGTTAAGTGGTGACGTGATTGTGACATATGTAATACTGTTTCCGGGTCCAAGCCGCCACTCATTTGAATTGACAAAATATTCGTTTATGATCACTATTTATTCATATCTCACATTAAAGTGAATTTTATATAAAGTCATAGTGAACACAACAATCACTGGGCTTGCTGCATCACAAATACCAAAATTTTAACAATTTATAAAGAATTAAGCACTTTCTGGCCATCAGATATTAGGCATGGACATATATATAGCGATCGTGATTTTCGAAAGTATTTCAGCGCTTTATAAACATTTATTATTAGCATTTGATGAGTCTCCTTATTCAGTTTCATACAGCGCTTGGACCCGGAAGCCCCTTCGCGTGACGTCACACTTAACAAGCAGATAGTGTCACGATCACCAGCGATCTTCTCCCCTTAGATCGCTGGTTTACATGCACAAACACTATGGACTACAAATCCACCACATAATGGACTACATCTCCACACATGCACTCCACTCTCACACACATGTTACTCATCTCCACTGATTGCACACACACCACCGGAGGCTTGTCAAGACTGATTGCACACAGTACATAAGCAGCACACACACTCATTCCATTGCCGAGTCTTGTTACCTGTTTTACAGTTTCAATTCAAAGCGTTTCCTTGTCTTGTTTTTGCCGCGTTTTGACCTTCGCCTTGTTTATCTGTTTCTCCCTGTCTGCTGCCATCCTTGTGATCATTTGATTGCTTTATTGACGACGATTCTGGATTTCCCTCACACACCTGATTGTTCCTGTGTTGATCATTGCTTGCCTGACCATCTCTTTAATAAAAGCCTGCATTTGGATCCACATCCTGTTGTCAGCGTATATCCTTGGTTACAGATAGATTACATATTACCCTATTTAAAATGTAATAAGTAGTGTACCTTTTCAAGTACTTTATAAAAGTAAAGTTACATCTGATTACATTTTGATTACTTTTAAATTTCTGATAGATATTTTCAACTAAATAATTTTCAAGCATTTATACCAAGCAGGTGTGATCTTACAGGAGCACTGTTTACTGTTAGGATCTCAAAATCTTTCATCACTTCAATTAAAATTACATTCATTTAATTTTAAAGAACAGCCACCACAAAACCAGACCTTATAACAAATAAAATGTTTACTGCTGTTACAAAATCTAAATTGTAGTTAGTTGAGCTGTGTGATTTTTGTGGCATTTGCAATAAAAAATACAGCTATTTGTGCAATTTTCATTTTTAAATCAAAGCAACTTAAATCCAAGTCAATCATATCTTAGTGATCAATAAAACTGTCAATGAAACATATGAGGCATAATTGTTCAGTTATTTACTGTATTTACTGAAACAAATTATAATATATTACAGCAAAAACAAACAATCCAATAAAACCAGGTGTTACATTTAAAATACTTTAGTAATTTATATTAAAGGGAAATATTTAGGAATAAGCATTATATTGTATATTTACAACTCTTCAATAATAAATTACACTACTAATATTTTCTGAGAAATTGTTATAACTTTTCTTGAAAGTCAAGTTTACATACAATAAGATTATTCTGCCTCTGAGAAAGCTCAGATGATGGTGTCAAGGTTTTGGAAGTTTCTGATTGGCTAATTGACAACATTTGAGTTAATTGGAGGCACAACTGTGGAATAGTATTGAAGGAAAACCTCAAACACACTGCTTCCTTGTGTGACAACATGGGAAAATCAACAAGCCAGAATCAACAAAAAAGCCAGATTACAATTTGCTAAAATACACTGGGAAAAAGACTAATGTTTGGAGACATGTCCTGTGGTCTGATGGAGCTAAGATTGAACTGTTTGGCCATAATGACCAGTGTTACATTTGGAAGACAAAGGGGAAAGCTTACAAGCCTAGGAACACCATCCCAACTGTGAAGTATGGGGGCGGCAGCATCATGTTTTGGGGCTGTTTTGCTGCAGGAGGGACTGGTCCACTTCACAGCATAGATGGCATCATGAAGAAAGAACATTATGTAGAAATACTGAACCAACATATCAAGACATCGGCCAGGAAATTAAAACTTGGCCACAAATGGGTCTTCCATGACCCTAAGCATACTGCCAAATTAGTTAAAATGTGCTTTAAGGACAACAGAGTGAATGTTTTGGAGTGGCCATCACAAAGCCCTGAGCTCAATCCTATAGAAAATTTGTGGGCAGAGTTGAAAAAGCTTGTGCGAGCAAGACAGCCAACAAATCTGACTCAGTTACACCAATTCTGTCAGGAGGAATGGGCCAAAATTCCTGCAAACTATTGTGAGAAGCTTGTGGAAGGAGACCCAAAACATTTGACCTAAGTTATACAGTTTAAAAGCAAAGCTAAAAAATACCAAGGAAATGTGTGTAAACTTTTGACTGTCTAGAAATTAATAAAAAATTCTCAAAAAAAATTCTCTCATTATTCTGGCATTTAGCAAATGTAAATGATTTAGGTAATCCTAACAGACCTAAAATAGTAAACATTCAGTATGATTTACCATCAGACATTTTTTTAAAAATGGTTATGTTCCTTTTTTTAGAGTGTCTGTAAACTTCTGGTTTCAACTGTATGTATATATAAAGGTAAATACCTTTTAAGTAAAGGAACTTCACTGGCCCAGTGCTTAGATATTTATTTATTTATTTATTTATTTATTTATTTATTTATTTATTTATTTATTTATTTATTTATTTATTTAAAAACTGCTAAGGTTGATATTATTTGTCCCCTTAATTCTTTTTTAAATTGATTATAGAACAGACCACTATTGTCTAATTACCCTAACTTGCCTAATTAACCTAATTACGCCTTTATTTGCACTTTAAGCTGAATACTAGTATCCTGAAAAATATCTAGTCAAATTATATGTACTGTCATGATGCTGAAGATAAAATAAAGCAGAAATTAGCTATTAAATCTATTTTGTTTAGAAATGTGTTGAAAAATCTCTCTCTTCAACAGCACCAGAGAAATATTTAAACAAGAATTAAAACAATAATGCACTATAATTTGGTCTATGACTGCATATGCTTAAACAAACATGTTACATTTGACCCTACAATAAGCATGGCTTCAAACAAATGGACAACACAAGTCATATTTGGATTTGAATGGCGAATCGTGCCATCATTATAGTCTTGAAATGTGTGTGTGCGTGTGTGTGTGTGTGTGATATGGGGGTATGTGAGAGGGCTTTATAAAATCAGGCATGCTGCAGTGGGCTCAGTGCCGCGGGTGTTTTTGGAGGGTAAGCAAAGGCCATGTTGTGACACATGTTAACCCAGTTCATTCTTGTGTTTGGTGTTTCGTAACTCATTTTCCTCATATAATACTGACGGCAGAGGCTGACCAGCACAAAAGAACACATCATTGCAATACTCACAATCACTCGGGTTTCACTTAGTGATGTTTGATGATCAAAATAATAATAATATTTTATTTAATTACTGTATTTTTACTAAAAAATTATATATTTTACATTCATTCATGCATTTTCCTTCGGCTTAGTCACTTTATTCATCAGAGGTCACCACATGTAAAATATATGAGGCGGCACGGTGGCTCAGAGGTTAGCACTGTCGCTTCGCAGCACTAACGCCGTTGGTTCGAGTCCCAGCCGGGCCAGTTGTTATTTCTGTGTGGAGTTTGCATGTGCTCCCCGTGTTGGCGTGGGATTCCTCCAGGTGCTCCGGTTTCCCCCACAGTCCAAATGCATGCGCTATAGGTGAATTGAGTAAAAGAAAACTGGCCATAGTGTATGAGTGCGTGTGTGAGTGTGAGAGTGTATGGGTGTTTCCAGTGCTGGGTTGCAGCTAGAAGGGCATCCACTGTGTAAAAATTATACTGGATAAGTTGGCGGTTCATTCCGCTGTGGCGACCCCTGGTAAATAAGGGACCAAGCCGAAGGAAAATGAGTGAATGAATGTTTGTTCAGTACTCTTTCTGTCACTGATTAATTACATGGATTGTATCTTAAAATAAAACATGATTGTAATTATATATCATATTTCTCATATTCTAAGCCTCATACTCCCACATTCCTGCTATGCTTAGAAGTAAAAGTTCTGATCCAGAGCCATTATTAATTATGATACTGCACCCCATTATGAATATAAAACTCTAATTAAAGCCTAATGGGGATTCAGTGAGCCACTTTTGTGTGTCATTTTGATCTATCGCGATTCACAGAACCGAATGTAAATGTTTTGAAACACTCATAGGCTCATTAGGACTTTCAGGATTTTTTTAAAATGTTCAACCTGTGCTTGCGTTTGTTTTGATCCAGGAGTGCAATCCCTAGTTTAACCAATGAGTGTCAATCTTAGGGCATACTCAGACTATGCTATCCAAACCGTGCCCAGGCCCGTTTCCCGGATCGTTTGAGAAGTGTGAGTGCTCTGAATCGGGCTCAGGCACGGTACACTTGGCCGGCCCTGGCCCAGTTGGAAGAGGTGTGCCAGAGCGCGGTTCACATGGGCTTTGGCGCGGTACGCTTGCAGTGTGAGTGCAAAACGTGCCCGAGCCCGAAACTGAAAGCGAGACGTGACTTTTAAGGGACTGTTTCATATGGATTAATTAATCATTCGTACTGTTCAATGAACGCAAACTGTCGTATTTTATTAAAGACACAAACCCCTCACTGCACGACAGCTGCGCCTTCAGCAAACCTCCTAATTCCTGCAGCACGAGGACTTTATGATTGTTTATGAGCGTCAAAAGTGGCTGATCTGTTCGGCGAAATATTAGACTGCGTGTCACCGCATATCAAACGACTTAAACGATATAACTAAAGAAATCTCCACGGTGCTGAGCGAGAGCGCTTCTGAACAGCGTGTCATCGATGACGAAAGCGCGCCCAGGCCCGAATGTAATGTGAGTGCGGGCCGTCGGGGGAGATGGGAGGGGGGACAAGCGTGCTTTGGCCCGGTTCAAGGCAACTGTACATAGTGTGAGTACGACTTTACATGCTGCACCTTTAAGTTTAGCTTTAAACCGTGCCACATTTATTCAATTCAATTCACCTTAATTTGTATAGCGCTTTTACAAGCTGGTTTTAGTTGGTTTAAGCTGGTCATTTTCCAGCCTGACCAGCAAAGACCAGGCTGGAAATGGCTGGAAACCAGCCTGGAAATGGCCAAAACCCCTCTAAAACCAGGCTGGTCGACCAGCTAAAACCAGCCAACCAGCTTAGGCTGGTTTAAGCTGGATTTTTCAGCAGGTCTGTAAAATAAACACTATCAAAAGTGCTGATGATTGTGATTGTAAGTGTTGTATTGTTGTCTTTCAACTGGTATGTCAGCTTAAATGTTTTTTTATATTAAATATAAATAAATATAAAATGAAGCAGCTGCTTGCCATCGCGACAGCAATAAGATCCAATGGGCAGCCGATCGCTTTCACTCCAAAATGGCGGAATTGAGGCGCTGTTGCGGTGCACTGCTGTTGCAATGGAACGTTCGATTGAGTGTCGCCTCTTGGTAACTCTAAGCTCTTTGGTTACAGTCAGGAACTGTTACTATTTAAAGTTATGTAGGTGTAAGTGTTCCAGTAGTTTTCCAGATATCACTGTGTGAAAGGGGCTAATGTGATGTAGTAAAACAGCCAGTGAACGCTACTCTAGGATTAGTTTTTTGCACCTGGTAAACAGGTCTGATCCAGGTTGTTCTGATGATATTTGACTTCATCCTTCACTGAACTTGAGTGCTATCTGTAGCTCTAGCTCATTTACCCAGTTACCAGGACAACCCCACTGGCCCGAGTAACTACGCTAGTTCCCATGGTAACTATTGCAGATTAGTCTCTTCATTGATAGCGTCAGGATTTAGAAAACAGGAGAGAATATTGGCCAAGTGTCACGCACATGTCAACAATATATATATCTATGTTTTTTAGATTCTTTCAACATTTGATAGCCATATAATTAGCCAAATGTTAAAGATTTTTTCAGTAAAATATATTGTAAACACTGTCTAAGGATAATTATGGTAAAAGTGCATGCATCCTTTAAGGAGAGGAGATTCCCACAATGCACTACGGTGAGCTCATTGAGGAAAAAACATTCATTTGATGAGAGAAATGTGGATTTGTAAATATAATCAACATTCTACTAAAACATATTTAAAAAAGAGGATGTTCAGAGAGTCAGAGGATGCAGGAATTCAAGATGTTTAGTGATAAATGTACAAAATATAAATAAAAAAACTATAAATAAATACATATTATAAAAATTATATAATTTTATAATATATGTTATAAAAGTAAATATAAAAAATATTATTATTATTATTATTATTATTATTATTATTATTATTATTATTGATAAATGTACCAAAAAATAACTAAGCAAAACTATAAATAAATAATATAAATTAATACTATAATATATTTATTATAAAAATAAATATACAGTTTATTATTATTATTATCATTAATATTATTATTATTTGTATTATTATTATTATTATTTTTGTATTATTATTATTATTATTATTATTATTATTATTATTATCATTAATATTATTATTATTATTATTGTGTATTATTATTTGTATTATTATTATTATTATTGTTTGTATTATTATTGTTATTATTATTTGTATTATTATTATTTGCCTTCTTCTTCTTTTTTTTCTTTATTATTATTATTATTATTATTATTATTATTATTATTATTATTATTATTATTATTATTATTATTATTATTGGTAGCAAATGTACCAAAAATAAATAAACAAAACTATATATAAATAGAAAATATAACATAATATAAAATGTAATAATATAATATATAATAAAAATAAATATACAAATTATAAAATTTTATTATTATTATCATTTGTAATATCATTATTTGCCTTCTTCCTCCTCTACTTCTTCTTCTTCTTCTTCTTCTTCTTCTTCTTCTTCTTCTTATTATTATTATTATTATTATTATTATTATTATCATTATTAATATTATTATTAATATTATTATTATTATTATTGGTGGTAATTGTACCAAAAAATAAATATAAATTTATAATATTATAAAATAATAATTTTATAATAATATAATAATTTTATAATATTAATAATTAGGCGATGCGGTGGCGCAGTGGGTAGCGATGTTGCCTCAGCAAGCAGGTCGCTGGTTCGAGTGTGTAAATGAGTGTGTATAGATGTTTCCCAGTGATGGGTTGCAACTGGAAGGACATATGCTGGATAATTGGTGGCTCATTCCGCTGTGGTGACCCCAAATTAATAAAGGGACTAAGCGAAAATAAAATAAATGAATATATAATTTAATAATGTATAATATCAAAATAAATATACAAATTATTAATTGTATTTAAACCTATTTATAACTAACATACTAACATAGTAGCAAACATGGGCAAATTCTTCAGCAGGATAGCGCTCCTTCTCATACTTCAACCTCCACATCAAAGTGCTCCAGGATTGGCCAGCCCAGTCACCAGACATGAACATTATTGAGCATGTCTGGGGTAAGATGAAGGAGGAGGCATTGAAGATGGGAGTCCTGCAAGAACGCTTTCTTTGCCATTCCAGATGACTTTATTAATCAGTGATTTGAGTCATTGCAGAGATGTATGATGCAGTCCTCCAAGCTCATGATGGAGTCAGACACAATATTCATTCTGTTTCCACTGCAGCATGACTTTATATTCTATACTGGACATTATTTCTGTTCAGTGATGAGACTTTTGTCTAAACAAAGTCAGACCTTACTGTCCTAATGAAATCATTCAAAATCAAGACATGATCATATTTTATTTTGCTCAAATAAGTGTAATCTAGAGGCCTTTGCCTTTCATATACGCCACTTCTGATACCAAATGATCAACTAGAAGTCAAGTTATTATTTGCTGTTCCTAAAACTTGGATAGGCGACAAGACTTTTGTCAGTTTACTATAAATACGTAAAGGGGAACTATAAGGCTAGTTTCACAAGATGTAAAATAACCCCCTGTTGTCCCTAGAGTATGTGTGAAGAGGCAGAAAATATTGTCAGAAGAATTTCAGATTTCAGAGTTTCAGTCTTACCCATCTGCTCCTCAGAATGTCTGTCAGCTAAGAACAGGAAACTGAAGCTACAATTCACACAGACTCAGCAAAATTAGACAATAGAAGATTGGAGAAACGTTGCCTGGTCTGATGAGTCTCGATTTCTGCTGCCACATTCGGATGGTCGGGTCAGAATTTGGCGTCAACAACATGAAAGCATGGATCCATCCTGCCTTGTATCAGTGGTTCAGGCTGGTGGTGGTGGTGTAATGGTGTGGAGGATATTTTCTTGGCACACTTTGGGCTCATTAGTATCAATTGAGCATCGTGTCAACACCACAGCCTACCTGAGTATTGTTGCTGACCATGTCCATCCCTTTATGACCACAGTGTCTCCATCTTCTGATGGCTACTTCCAGCAGGATAACACACCTTGTCATAAAGCGTGAATCATCTCAGACTGCTTTCTTAAACATGACAATGATTTCACTGTACTCAAATGGCCTCCACAGTCATCAGAGCTCAATCCAATAGAGCACCTTTGGGATGTGGTGGAACAGAAGATTCACATCATGGATGTGCAGCCGACAAATCTGCAGCAAATTCGTGATGCTATCATGTCAATATGGAGCAAAATCTCTGAGGAATATTTCCAGTACCATGTTGAATCTCTGCCATGAAGGATTAAAGCAGTTCTGAAGGCAAAAGGGGGTTCAACCTGGTACTAGTAAGGTGTACTTAATAAAGTGGCCGGTGAGTGTATGTTATGCCCTAAAATGCACACATTTCTAAACGCATGTAAAAACCCATGTCAGTCTGTGTCAAATTCCTTCAGGCCTCTTAGGATTTAATTGTTCATTTTGTGTTAACACTTGACCTTAGCATCCAATCCTTTTTTCGGAAACGAAACAGAAATAAAATGACATGCGGGCATAGGAAAAGCTCCAGTTATTGCGCAGATGAATGTGCGGTGTGCTGGGTAGTGTGGCTGGGCTATTTTGGGAATGATATCATAGCCAGCGTCTTCATTAAGTGGCTGCCATTTAAATCAGTGGGCGCTAAAATGGATTGGCAACAGATGGTGAAAGGATATGACTGTTAACACTGTTGCTTAGTAACACAATCAGCCTCGGAAATGAGAGCCAATGCATCCTTTGCATTTTTCAATGGGAGGTGAGAGTACAGTGAGTTCCCATAATGCACATGAGGCTTTCTGAATTTGACATGCATGTGCTTTATAATAGCCTGCAGTGTAAATATCTGCTGCTTTTTAACTGAAGAACAAGAAGAAAATAATTTATATTGTTTTGTTGGTAGCAATAATGCATTTGTTTTTTTGTTTTTTATTAGGAATAATACTATTTATTTACTTATTGATTGATTGATTGATTGATTGATTGATTGTTATTGTTATTATTATTGTTATTATTATTGGTTTTTATTTTGTTTTTAAATGTTTTTATTATGTTGGAAATGATAATGTATTTTTAATTAATTATGTATTTATTTATTTTAGTATTATTATTTATTTATTTGTTGTTGTTATTGTTTTTATTATTGTTATTATTATTGATGTTGTTGTTTGTTTTTTTTTTAAATATGCTTTTATTTTGTTGGTAACAATAATGCATTTTTAATTAACCAATTAATTGATTAATTGATTTATTTTATTATTATTTATTTATTTGTTGTTATTATTATTATTAATATTATTATTATTATTGTTATTATATTTATTGTTATTGGTTTTTATTTTGTTTTAAATGCTTTTATTTTGTCGGTAACAATAATGCATTTTTAATTAATTATTTATTTATTTATTATTTGTTGTTGTTTTATTATTATTATTATTATTATTATTATTATTAATATTGGTTTTTACTTTGTTTTAAAATATGTTTTTATTTTGTTGGTAATGCTAATGCATTTTTAATTAATTTATTAATTAATTTATTATTTATTAATTTGTTGTTATTTATTTATTGTTGTTGTTATTTTTATTATTGTTATTATTATCATTATTATTGGTTTTTATATTGTTTTAAAATATGTTTTTATTTTGTTGGTAATGCTAATGCATTTTTAATTAATTTATTAATCTATTTATTATTTATTTATTTGTTGTTATTTATTGTTGTTGTTATTTTTGTTATTGTTATTATTATCATTATTATTGGTTTTTATATTGTTTTAAAATATGTTTTTATTTTGTTGGTAATGCTAATGTATTTTTAATTAATGAATTAATAAATGTATTTATTATTTGTTTATTTGTTGTTGCTATTATTGTTGCTATTTTTATTATTGTTATTATTATTGTTGTTATTATTGGCTTTTATTTTGTTTTAAAATATGTTTTTATGTTGTAGGTAACGCTAATGCATTTTTAATTGATTATTTATTTATTTATTTATTTATTTATTTATTTATTTATTTGTTTGTTGTTGTTGTTGTTATTTTATTAATATTATTATTATTATTATCATTATTATTATTACTAATATCATTATCATTAATTATGATAATATTAATTTGTACGCTATTATATCCTCGGTGAATTATTTTAGTAATGTTAGTACATTTAAAACAGTTGTTGAACATTTTAATTATGCAAGATGACCAGCAGATAAAGCCATTGTGCAATAATACAGTACAATAATACGCAATTTTACTATCTTATATTAAATAATACTGTGTTGTTGTTGTTGTTGATGTTGTTGTTGTTGTTGTTGTTGTTGTTGTTTTGTTTGTTTTCTATTTTATTTATTTATTTATTTTTTGGTAACCATAATGCATTCATTTATTTATTGTTTTATTTTATTTTATTATATTAATTCATTTGTTGTTGTTGTTTTTATTATTACTATTATTATTGTTATTATTATTATTTGTGCTCAGTTAAATCCTGAGTGAATGGTTTGTACATTTAAAACAGTGGTTGAACATTGATATTGTGCAAGATGTCCAGCAGATGGAGCCATTGTGTAAAAATATAGTACTATATTCCAGCCATAGCATGCATAAATACACAAACAATATAAAAATACGTGAAAACAATAATTCTCCATTCTACTTATGTTTATTTTTCTTTATATTAAATAATACTGTGGGTTTTTACTTTGTTAGTAACCACACTGCATTTTATTTATTTATTTATATATATATATATATATATATATATATATATATATATATATATATATATTGTTTTATTTTATTTTTCAATTTTGTTGTTGTTGTTTTTATTGTTGTTTCTGTTATTATTTTTATTATTGGTGTTGTTATTATTTAATGTTTGTACATTTAAAACAATGGTAGAATATTTTGATTGCGCAAGATGACCAGCAGATGGAGCCCTTGTAATACAGTCCAACAGTAGCCTATTCCACCGTGCTTAAATACACAAACAGTCGTTTTACTATAGATAATACTGTGGGGGTTTACCTTAATCAAGTTTCATGGTTCAAAATGTATTTCACTACATTTTATAAAGACATTTTTAAAAAGTAAACTGTAGGAGTAACACTTACAATACTAGTTAAAGCTACTGTAAAACTAATACTTATAACTTACAAAAATAAACATTCTGTCAGCATTTTCTCATCTTAAATACGTAAACTATATCTAAAATATAAAGTTCAAACATATTCTTTAGTGTTCAACAGAAGAAACTCGTATTGGAACCACTCGGGGGCCGTAAATAGTGAGTAAATAGTCATTTTTTTGGGGTGAGCTGTGCGCCTGTAAGTGAGTTAGAAACAGGATCTCAGTCATCAGTGTATCTGTGTTTTCTCCAAAACTAAAGACAACATCAAACCCACACGGCAAACCTTTCTAAGCACCGCATTAGCATTAGCATATCAGTGTCAGATATCAGCTGACAGACACAATTTCTGCAGTAAACAATGCACTGAAGTATACTTTTTTTGTATTTAAATAACATTTAAGCTCAAACCCGAGCTTTAGCCAGCTCTACAGACATACAGTGTAAATGTGTACAGAGAGAGATTATAATCGCAAGCATTAGGTCAGTAATGGATTTTATAGCACAAATGTGCAGCATTTTCATAGTAGCCTACTTCTGTTTTTGAACACTTTACATTTGTACATTTAAAGGCACAATTCAGGCTTTTAACTACACTGTCACCAATATCCATGAATTAGCAGTACTTCATATTTTGTGATTCATGTTTTTATTTTTGGATTTGTTTATTTATACTTTTGAATTGCATTATGGGAGCTTGAGCTTTCTTCCATCAAATTTTACCCTACTGAAAAATCCATCTTAAACCAGCCTAAGCTGGTTGGCTGGTTTTAGCTGGTCAACCAGGCTGGTTTTAGAGGGGTTTTGGCCACTTCCAGGCTGGTTTCCAGCCATTTCCAGCCTGGTCTTACTTGGTCAGGCTGGGAGATGACCAGCTAAAACCAGCTTGACCAGCCTAGCCAGGCTGGGAGCCCAGCCAAAACCAGCTATGCCCAGCTCAAACCTCAAAGCTGGTTTTAGCAGGTCATTCTCCAGCCTGACCAGCTAAGACCAGGCTAGAAATGGCTGGAAACCAGCCTGGAAGTGGCCAAACCCCCTCTAAAACCAGGCTGGTCAACCAGCTAAAACCAGCCAACTAGCTTAGGCTGGTTTAAGCTGGTTTTTTCAGCAGGGTAATCTTCAAAAAAGTGGCTTTTATGAACATTTTTAATAGTTTACAGTACTGTATTGCAGGGGCGTAGCAACCATGGGGGACGGGGGGATATGTCCCCCTCACTTTTAGAGACAGACCATTTAGAAAGAGGTGATTAATAATTATATGAACGTAAACTTTTGGATCTGATACAGCTGTCGCCCCCACTTTTAAACTGTCCGCTACGCCCCTGCTGTATTGTCTGGGTTGTTGTTGTATATTACGCTATAGAGCCCTTGTAATAAACTGCAGCACATTTTCTGCTATTTTACAGACTTATTTCTCTAGATATTATTTCTTATACATCATATTATCATTTTAAACTACTAAAATGTCAATAAAGTTCACTTTGTTAAACTCTAGAGTTGAATTATTTTCAACATCAAAAGTCGACAGAGCAGAGCTCAACATCCCATAATGCAATACACAACCGCAAATAAACCAAAACACAAATGGAAACTGTTCATTAACATGTATATTTATACAGTGTACGGTTCAAAATAAAAAGAGCGAGTATTTCTTGATCACACACACCCAGTATATTCTCACACTGCATTCATGTTTGGAAAAAAAAGGTTTACGTGGCTAACACATGTACATGGTGCGACCACAAGAGTCATAACACCACAAGATCTGCATGGCATTTATGAGTGCTGTGAGAAAGCCGTAACATTTGCAAAGGTTTTTTTATTATATTGCATGGGTGATTTGCATAAATATAGGTCAGGCACTCAATTAAATAAAGTAAAAACACATACTATTTGAAAATGTATATCTACAAATATACACTCAGAGCACTTTAGATTATAGTGGTTTTAAACTATATGTATAAAAGCAGATGAAAGACAATGCTAAATGCAAATAAACAGTCAAATAAAATACAAATAAATTAATTAAAAGAAAATAAAGGTAAATATGATTTGCCAAATGCGTATTATAAACTAAAAATTACAATAAACTGAAATAAAAAATACAAATAAAATGTAAAAACAATAGTAAAGACATAGAGTTAATTGATAATTATAAATACATAGGCAGTTCATACAACAAACAACAAATATGATGATGTACAGCTCTGATAGATCATAGAAATATGGTAAATGAACCAACAATATGAACCACTAAAGATTTACTTGCAATGGGGACAAGCTTTTAATAAAATAAAATAAAAAAAAAAAAAATATAGGATATTTTATAAATAATAATATAGAGGATATATATAAATTTATTTTATTTTATTTTATTTTATTTTATTTTATTTTATTTTATTTTATTTTATTTTATTTATCCATTCATTCATTTTCTTGTCGGCTTAGTCCCTTTATTAATCTGGGGTCGCCACACCGGAATGAACCGCCAACTTATCCAGCACATTTTTTTTACGCAGCGGATGCCCTTCCAGCCGCAACCCATCCCTGGGAAATTTTATTTTATTATTTTATTTTATTTTATTTTATTTTATTTTATTTTATTTTATTTTATTTTATTTATTTTTTTATTTTATACAAAATTAAAAACAATCTGCGTTCATATTTTTGGATCATTTACCATATCTATGGTCTATCAGACCTCTAAATCATTTTATTAAATTAGATTTCTGAAATGTTTATGCATCCATTTGGCATTTATATATACTGTATATATATAAAGGTGCAGTTCTTTCTATAAACAAACCATTAACAGTTTAAAAACCACTGATACAGTAAATGCTACCACAGTATTTACCAACACAGGCTCATTGTAAAAGGTACCCCCGTATACATTTCTGGAGAGCGCGAATTATGTAGCAAGAGCTACGTATGGCTGCATTTAATCTTAACACGAATGCTACGAGATAGTATGACGAAGGCTTCTGTTTCTTTTTGCGCTACCAGCTGACTGCTTACCTCCGTGTGAACGGCTTTTCTGTTGTTACCATCTTGCCCAGTAGCTCGACGTATGTCGGCAGACTTGAGACGCAGAAAGGACCATGACAATGGAGTTTGAATCTGGTGAAGAACGGTTCCAGAAGCAGGTAAAACAAATACAAAAGCCAAAAAAAAAAAAAAAACAAGTAAATAACAGGGTGAGAACATGGTAAGATCTGAAAATGCAGTAAAAATCAGGCAGCTGCAAGGGCTTTTCTTTTTCTGGATTGCTTCTGAAAACACTATCTGTTGGGTTTAGAGAAGTGGGTGGGTGGGGGTGGTCGGTCGGTCTGTCTGTCAATCAGTGAGTCGACAGCGGCCTCTAGTGGATTTACGTGAGAACAGCTGGCGCAAATGGCACTCGCAAGAGAAACTTGAGATCTGAAAAAGCGTACACAGCGGCCTGAGACTGAAAAAACTGAATAAAATGTACCTCCTGGAACGTATTTCACGCTCTCCAGAAATGTACACAGGGGTACATATCAATAATGAGCCTGGGTTTTACACACATATATTCAGTATTTACACACTCAAACACACTAACAGAGACACAGCAGTTCATTCTGCATTACTATTATTACTGCAATTCAGTGATACATGCCTAAAGTTTGACCGAAAGTATACATCATTTAAAACTAAACTGTTCTAGGGGTCTATTATGTCCCTTTTTACAAGATGTCAAATAAGTTTCTGAGTTTGTATGTGAAGTTTCAGCTTAAAATCCCACACAAATAATGTTTAATGACTCTCTGAAACTGACCCTTTTAGGCTTTGAGCCTAATTGTGATGTTTTGGTGACTGTTGCTTTAAATTCAAATGAGATTTTTTGAAAAGGGCGGAGCTACAAATGCCTGTGTGTCAGCATAGTGGCAGATTCAAATACATGTCTAACGTTATCAAATGTGAACATCAGTGAGTGAGAATGCGTCAGTCTATGTCTATCCTGTCGCTGTGCATTTATGCTTCACAAAACTCCACATCTATAATCCTCTTAGTCTATGCTGACATTATCTAATGGCAGACGGCTGCTTCTCACTCAGGGCTGTTTCTGCTAACGAAGCAGAGATGGTCACTAATGGGTGGGGCTTTCCCCCTCTGATGACACGTACAAAGGGAGAATGTCAATTAAACAGTTTCTACACCACATAGCTTACTTATTAAAAGGGATTTCTGCATAACAGGTCATCTTTTAAGAGTTAAATCTCCGTCAGCGAGCGGTTGATGCTGATTCTCCTCCTGTTTAAAGCGTACATGCTTTTGAACTTGCCCTGAATGGCGCACAGTATGGTTTTCCTGTACGCGCTGGACAAGAAATAGTATATAATAGGGTCTAGACAGCTGTTTAAGGTGGACAACAGCAAAGTGCTCTCATTTAACACATGCAACAACTGCTGACTCGGCAAATCCGTGATCACATTCAGCTGAGCCAGAACGTACGGTATCCGCACAGCGTGATACGGCAGAAAACAAACCGTGAATATAGCCGGAACCAAAAAAGTCTTGATCATAACTCGCTTTTTAGCCTTCAGATCGCCGTTCCCCAAAGACATACCCTTGAGTTTGTGAATGATCTTGATGTAGAAACTAATAAACACGATGTAGAAGACGATAAAGACGACGACCGATGTTATATTCACACCTCCGGCGACAATCCCCTTGTTGTGGAAGTGAAAGCAAATATTATCGCAAGCGTGTTTCTGTCCACTGCCAATCAAAAACGGGATCATTCCTAAAATTAGCAACACCCAAACACCATAGCTTGCTTTTTGGCTCCAGCTTTTCTTCTGGATGCTGAAAACCCACACAGGTTTGATGATTTTCAGGTAGCGGTCCAGGCTGATGAGGCTGAGGAAGAGGATGCTGGAGTACATGTTGAGGTAGAATAAGATGCCCACCGCCTTGCAGACGTTAAACGGTCCTGCTGTGTTGTGGTAATAGACGCGCAGGGGTAAACACAGCACTAGCAGGGTATCCGCCAGCACTAGATGTCGCATGTATACCGCCATGGAGGATTCAATGTGCCGGCGTAGGAAGAAGATGTAGAGCGTTATGGTGTTGCAGAGCAGACCCACACAGCAGATGGTGATGTAGCCGATGGGTAAAAACGGAGACAGCATGCCATCGTGGATCATGCAGGATTGGTTGCTGCTTAAATTGCCTTGCGGAGACATCGTGATGCTTGAAATGTTGATGAGTACTTTTTAAAATCTGGTCGAGATGGGATGCCTGACGGAGAAGTAAAAAAAATTAACACTGTAAAAAATGCTGGGTTCCACAAAAATTGGTTTGAGTTGAGACAACATAAATGAATTAGGTTAACATATTTAGTTTTTACAAATTTAAGTGGACGGAATGTAAAACAATTAAGTTGTCCCCCAAAATACCTCAAGAATTGTGTTGTTTCAGCTCAATTTAATGTAAATGAGTGGTTTAAACAAACAGTAATTACACTGTAAAAAATTTATTAATTTACTTTACTTTAAAAAGTGAGTAAACCCATTGTAACTTGGAACCTTTAAGTTGATTTTCCTTATTTTTTATAATTATGCTCATAGTACATTTACGTGTAAATCTTAAAGCAGCAGGTTTACTCACTTATTTAAGGTAAAGTCAACTAATCGCTTTAAAAGCAACAGGTTTACTCACTTATTTAAGTAAAGTCAACTAATCGCTTTAAAAGCAACAGGTTTACTCACTTATTTAAGTAAAGTCAACTAATCGCTTTAAAAGCAACAGGTTTACTCACTTATTTAAGTAAAGTCAACTAATCGCTTAAAAGCAACAGGTTTACTCACTTATTTAAGTAAAGTCAACTAATCGCTTTAAAAGCAACAGGTTTACTCACTTATTTAAGTAAAGTCAACTAATCGCTTTAAAAGCAACAGGTTTACTCACTTATTTAAGTAAAGTCAACTAATCGCTTTAAAAGCAACAGGTTTACTCACTTATTTAAGTAAAGTCAACTAATCGCTTTAAAAGCAACAGGTTTACTCACTTATTTAAGTAAAGTCAACTAATCGCTTTAAAAGCAACAGGTTTACTCACTTATTTAAGTAAAGTCAACTAATCGCTTTAAAAGCAACAGGTTTACTCACTTATTTAAGTAAAGTCAACTAATCGCTTTAAAAGCAACAGGTTTACTCACTATTTAAGTAAAGTCAACTAATCGCTTTAAAAGCAACAGGTTTACTCACTTATTTAAGTAAAGTCAACTAATCGCTTTAAAAGCAGCAGGTTTACTCACTTATTTAAGTAAAGTCAACTAATCGCTTTAAAAGCAGCAGGTTTACTCACTTATTTAAGTAAAGTCAACTAATCGCTTTAAAAGCAACAGGTTTACTCACTTATTTAAGTAAAGTCAACTAATCGCTTTAAAAGCAACAGGTTTACTCACTTATTTAAGTAAAGTCAACTAATCGCTTTAAAAGCAGCAGGTTTACTCACTTATTTAAGTAAAGTCAACTAATCGCTTTAAAAGCAACAGGTTTACTCACTTATTTAAGTAAAGTCAACTAATCGCTTTAAAAGCAGCAGGTTTACTCACTTATTTAAGTAAAGTCAACTAATCGCTTTAAAAGCAACAGGTTTACTCACTTATTTAAGTAAAGTCAACTAATCGCTTTAAAAGCAACAGGTTTACTCACTTATTTAAGTAAAGTCAACTAATCGCTTTAAAAGCAGCAGGTTTACTCACTTATTTAAGTAAAGTCAACTAATCGCTTTAAAAGCAACAGGTTTACTCACTTATTTAAGTAAAGTCAACTAATCACTTTAAAAGCAACAGGTTTACTCACTTATTTAAGTAAAGTCAACTAATCGCTTTAAAAGCAACAGGTTTACTCACTTATTTAAGTAAAGTCAACTAATCACTTTAAAAGCAACAGGTTTACTCTCTTATTTAAGTAAAGTCAACTAATCGCTTTAAAAGCAACAGGTTTACTCACTTATTTTAAGTAAAGTCAACTAATCGCTTTAAAAGCAACAGGTTTACTCACTTATTTAAGTAAAGTCAACTAATCGCTTTAATAGCAGCAGGTTTACTCTCTTATTTAAGTAAAGTCAACTTATCGCTTTAAAAGCAAAAGGTTTACTCACTTATTTTAAGTAAAGTCAACTAATCGCTTTAAAAGCAACAGGTTTACTCTCTTATTTAAGTAAAGTCAACTAATCGCTTTAAAAGCAACAGGTTTACTCACTTATTTAAGTAAAGTCAACTAATCGCTTTAAAAGCAACAGGTTTACTCACTTATTTAAGTAAAGTCAACTAATCGCTTTAAAAGCAGCAGGTTTACTCACTTATTTAAGTAAAGTCAACTAATCGCTTTAAAAGCAGCAGGTTTACTCACTTATTTAAGTAAAGTCAACTAATCGCTTTAAAAGCAGCAGGTTTACTCACTTATTTAAGTAAAGTCAACTAATCACTTTAAAAGCAACAGGTTTACTCACTTATTTAAGTAAAGTCAACTAATCGCTTTAAAAGCAGCAGGTTTACTCACTTATTTAAGTAAAGTCAACTAATCGCTTTAAAAGCAGCAGGTTTACTCACTTATTTAAGTAAAGTCAACTAATCACTTTAAAAGCAACAGGTTTACTCACTTATTTAAGTAAAGTCAACTAATCGCTTTAAAAGCAGCAGGTTTACTCACTTATTTAAGTAAAGTCAACTAATCGCTTTAAAAGCAACAGGTTTACTCACTTATTTTAAGTAAAGTCAACTAATCGCTTTAAAAGCAACAGGTTTACTCTCTTATTTAAGTAAAGTCAACTAATCGCTTTAAAAGCAGCAGGTTTACTCACTTATTTAAGTAAAGTCAACTAATCGCTTTAAAAGCAACAGGCTTACTCACTTATTTAAGTAAAGTCAACTAATCGCTTTAAAAGCAACAGGTTTACTCACTTATTTAAGTAAAGTCAACTAATCGCTTTAAAAGCAACAGGTTTACTCACTTATTTAAGTAAAGTCAACTAATCGCCTTTAAAAGCAACAGGTTTACTCACTTATTTAAGTAAAGTCAACTAATCGCTTTAAAAGCAACAGGTTTACTCACTTATTTAAGTAAAGTCAACTAATCGCTTTAAAAGCAACAGGTTTACTCACTTATTTAAGTAAAGTCAACTAATCGCTTTAAAAGCAGCAGGTTTACTCACTTATTTTAAGTAAAGTCAACTAATCGCTTTAAAAGCAACAGGTTTACTCACTTATTTAAGTAAAGTCAACTAATCACTTTAAAAGCAACAGGTTTACTCACTTATTTTAAGTAAAGTCAACCAATTGTTTTTTACAGTGTGTTGTTGTTTTGAGTGCACTGTTAATAAATGCTGGGTTCCACACAATCGGTTTCAGTTGGTACAACATGAAGGAATTAAGTTAACATATTATTATTATTATTATTATTATTTTACAAATTTAATTGGATTTAACAAAAACAATTAAGTTGCCCCCCCAACCCCAAAAATAAAAAATTAAGGATTGTGTTGTTTAAGCTTAATTTAAATAAGTAGTTTGAAGAAACAGTAATTACACTGTAAAAATGATTAGCTGACTTTACTTAAAATAGTGAGTAAATCCGTTGTAACT
The DNA here is from genome assembly GCA_903798195.1 of Danio kyathit. Classification (NCBI taxonomy): domain Eukaryota; kingdom Metazoa; phylum Chordata; class Actinopteri; order Cypriniformes; family Danionidae; genus Danio; species Danio kyathit. The sequence continues at coordinate 54,960,045 of LR812539.1, read as the reverse complement.
TGGAACTTTTAAGTTCAATTACTTAAAACTTTTAAGGCAACAGATTTACTCAGTTTTTTAAGCCAAGTCAACCAATCATTTTTACAGTGTGTTGTTGTTGTTGTTTTGAGTGCACTGTAAATAAATGCTGGGTTCCACACAATCAGTTTGAGTTGGGACAACGTGACAGACTTAAGTTAACGTATTATTATTATTTACAAATTTAAGTGGATTGAACATAAAACAATTAAGTTGACCAAATCCCCCCCCCCCCCCCCCCCCCCCCAAAAAAAAAAAAGAAAAAGAAAATTTAAGTTAATTTTAATAAGTAGTTTAATCAAAGAGCTAATGTCATTTTTTGAGTGTTTGCAAATTGGTCACATTTTACATTTGGGTTCCATTAGTTAATGTATTTACTATGGTAACACTAGCAGTTTAGTTTAAGTATAAAATCTTACTATTAGTGCAAAAAAAGGCTTTTCTTACTTAAAGTGTTCTTGTTTAAGTGCAAATATCTAAAGGTTCTTGAATCAAGATGCATTTTCTAGACAAGCAAACATATTAAGTCAAAATTAAGGGAGTTTTTCCTTAAAACAAGCAAAAATAATCAGCCAATGGTTTACAGTATACTCAGTATACGTAAAATAAAACAAGAGTATTTTGCTTACCTATTGACAAATAATTTAGCTAGATAAACAAAGATAGATAGATCTATATAGATAGATAAGCAAAGACCATTTCTTTAGTCAAGATTCATTCATTAAAGAAAATAAACTGTCAGTTTTCTGCCAGAAATTATTATTTTTATTATTATTTTTATTATTATTATTATTATTATTATTATTATTATTATTATTATTATTTTAATGTATTATAATTATTGTTGTGATTATTATTATTATTTAAATGTGTCATTATTTTACTGTATTATTATTGTTGTAACTATTATTATTATTTAAATTTATTATTATTATTACTATTATTATTATTATTATTATTTTAATGTATTATAATTATTGTTGTGATTATTATTATTATTATTTAAATGTGTCATTATTTTACTGTATTATTATTGTTGTAACTATTATTATTATTTTAATTTATTATTATTATTATTATTATTATTTTATTTATTTTTCAAATCATCTGCTACTTTTTTTGCGGTGTACGTTTTCTTTTTTTAAGTAATCTCAAAACTCTGAATAATCTATCACACAAAAGTCAAGACCCCAAAGAGATTAAAAGCTCTTACCTGTGTGACTGCTCTGTTCTGCTTTGCTGTGCGTTCCAGCAAGTAAAACCAGTGCATGTCAGATCAGAAACTCCAGCATCTGCAGGAAATGATGCTCAAATGAAACAGCGGGTATCTGCGGTTGATTTTATTGCGAAGCTCAGCAGAAATGCAGAGGAGGCACAAACCCAAAACACTTCCACTTGCCTAAAATGAATATTAGCGATTGTGAAACTTAATCAATAATTTCATAACATTTTTTTTTTTTTTGTAAATAAATTTAAAAGCATCTCAAATCAAATAAAAATTTGCTCAATGTTGTTATTATTAAACACATTTATTATGCTGCATTGTGTGTCTCCCCTTATATAGTGAAGTTTGATATTTTAGGCATTGTGGACACAAACAAACAAACAAACGATTATAGTAAAGGATGTTTTTCTGGAAATGTAAAAATTCAAAGCCATCAAGAATCATCAAATTGGTCTAAAACTCCTTGGCTTTGTTGGCATTTGTTATTTGAACACACCAAAAAATTGAGGTCATGAGGATGCTAAATAGTCACACTTGTGGTCTTTGCGGTCAAAAATGACCGCTATAGGAAATGAATGGGAAACAAGCAAAAATTCTGAAAATATTGTTTGTATTTAGGGCTTGACATTAACTTTTTTGATCACCAGCCACTGTGGCTAGTAGTTTTCCACCGTTGCTAGCCACTCGCCATTTTCACTAGCCACAATTTTGTTGTTGGGAAAATATATTTTATATGCATACATTTGACTTTGGCATGCTAAAATGACTTCATTTAGGTTTTGTGTTTTTCCACTTGCCTCCTCATTCATTTAACTGTTTTTTGTTTATGAGCTTACTCAATGAGCATGAGCAAATGGGTTATATAGCAAACGGGTTAATGTTAGGCCAATTAATAATCTGTTCAAAGAATGGTTAAAGCGAAAGCGACAACAACTGCTGCTGCTTACAAACAATCTCGAGCCCTTGAAGGACTGGGAGTGCTCGAGCATCGCACTAGTTTTGTTTCCAGGCACGGTTGCTTCGAGTGAGGAAACGACACAGGAGCTTTAAAACACTCGCGCGCATCAAATCATCTGCGCGCGCGACACTAAAGCCCTCGTCAGTGAGTGACGTAAGCCTGTCTCACCGTTTGCGTGATCCTCTCATTCGTTATTCACCTGCTTTCTTTTGCTCGCGTGAAAAGCTGCTTTTGTCAGTCGTGCTGCTTCTCGATTCTAAGATCACATTTGTACGCATATTGACAAACAGTCATAAACTAACAGTCTAATCTGTAGTGACGACGAGCCAGCACTGGCCATTTAAAAATGAGTTTCAGCCAGCCAAAGTGGCTAGTGGGAGTGGCTGTCTAACTCGCCACAACTGAAATCTACCCGCATTTGGCGGGTTGGCAGGTGTTAACGTAAAGCCCTGATTGTATTGCAGAAGACTTAAAGAGCTATTAATGTAGGATATAGGTAGGGTTAGGGACAGATTTGGTGGTATGGGTAGGTTTAAAGGGGACCTATTATGCCCCTTTTTACAAGATGTAAACCAGCTCTCTGATGTCTCTAGAGTGTGTATGACAAGTTTCAGCTCAAAATATCACACAAATAATGTTTTATAACTCTCTGAAACTTCTCCTTTTAGGCTTTAATCCTAATTGCTTCGTTTTTGGTGACTGTCGCTTTAAATTCAAATGAGATTGTGCTCTTTTTAAAAGAGGGCGGAGCTTCGAATGCTTGTTTGTCAGCATAGTGGCAGTTTCAAAAACAAGACTAAAGTCCTATGCTAATGAGGGAGAGATGGTCACTAGTGGGCGGGGCTTTCCCACTCTGATGACACATACAAGAGTTTCTGCAGACTGTTTCAATCAAGTCTGATTATAAAATAAATAATTAATGCATTTTTGCCATTAGCAGCTGGTTATATTCTCACACTGCTGCCACATAACTGTGTTTAATTTTTGCATGATAGGTGCCCTTTTAAGCACACCTGCACCGTGGAGCAGAAAGCCGCAGTGTCTGTTTGCATTTGTGTGTTACATTGTTTGTTTAGATAAAATGGTCAGTCTATTTAGTAGTAAAGCTAAATAATTTGCCAATAAGCTAAGAAAATCTTATTTAAAACCAAACACAAGATTATTTTACTTACCCCATTGGCAGATTTGGCTTGTTTTAAGAGAAAACTCCCTTAATTTTGACCTATTATTTATGCAAACAAGGCAATATGTATTACTAGTCTGGAAAATGCTTCATGATTTAACAATTTATTGCCATTTTGAACTAGAAACAAGTAAAAAAAAAGCATTTGTTGCAGTGATCTGCTTGATCCCCGGAGTGACAGTGTAAGCTCGGCTGGCCTGACACACACACACACACACACACACACACACACAAACACACTTTAGACCTGACACTGGAAGCAGTGATGCTGTTTACCGCAACATGACTGGGTTGAGTGCAAATAATCTCAGAAATAGGTCACATAAAAACACACTCATATTTGCACAGCTGCCTATGTTAATTTAAATTATGTTAGTAAACCTGTTGTAACTTGGAACAGTTAAGTGGATTTAACTTAATTATTATGATCATGCACATAGTTCATTTACTGAATCCTTTTAAGACAGCAGGTTTACTCACTTATTTTAAGTAAAGTCAACTAATCGCTTTAAAAGCAACAGGTTTACTCACTTATTTAAGTAAAGTCAACTAATCGCTTTAAAAGCAGCAGGTTTACTCACTTATTTAAGTAAAGTCAACTAATCGCTTTAAAAGCAGCAGGTTTACTCACTTATTTAAGTAAAGTCAACTAATCGCTTTAAAAGCAGCAGGTTTACTCACTTATTTAAGTAAAGTCAACTAATCGCTTTAAAAGCAACAGGTTTACTCACTTATTTAAGTAAAGTCAACTAATCGCTTTAAAAGCAACAGGTTTACTCACTTATTTTGAGTAAAGTCAACTAATCGCTTTAAAAGCAACAGGTTTACTCACTTATTTAAGTAAAGTCAACTAATCGCTTTAAAAGCAGCAGGTTTACTCACTTATTTTAAGTAAAGTCAACTAATCGCTTTAAAAGCAACAGGTTTACTCACTTATTTTGAGTAAAGTCAACTAATCGCTTTAAAAGCAACAGGTTTACTCACTTATTTAAGTAAAGTCAACTAATCGCTTTAAAAGCAACAGGTTTACTCACTTATTTAAGTAAAGTCAACTAATCGCTTTAAAAGCAGCAGGTTTACTCACTTATTTAAGTAAAGTCAACTAATCGCTTTAAAAGCAGCAGGTTTACTCACTTATTTAAGTAAAGTCAACTAATCGCTTTAAAAGCAACAGGTTTACTCACTTATTTAAGTAAAGTCAACTAATCTCTTTAAAAGCAACAGGTTTACTCACTTATTTAAGTAAAGTCAACTAATCGCTTTAAAAGCAGCAGGTTTACTTACTTATTTAAGTAAAGTCAACTAATCGCTTTAAAAGCAACAGGTTTACTCACTTATTTAAGTAAAGTCAACTAATCGCTTTAAAAGCAACAGGTTTACTCACTTATTTAAGTAAAGTCAACTAATCGCTTTAAAAGCAGCAGGTTTACTCACTTATTTAAGTAAAGTCAACTAATCGCTTTAAAAGCAACAGGTTTACTCACTTATTTAAGTAAAGTCAACTAATCGCTTTAAAAGCAGCAGGTTTACTCACTTATTTAAGTAAAGTCAACTAATCGCTTTAAAAGCAGCAGGTTTACTCACTTATTTAAGTAAAGTCAACTAATCGCTTTAAAAGCAACAGGTTTACTCACTTATTTAAGTAAAGTCAACTAATCGCTTTAAAAGCAACAGGTTTACTCACTTATTTAAGTAAAGTCAACTAATCGCTTTAAAAGCAGCAGGTTTGCTCACTTATTTAAGTAAAGTCAACTAATCGCTTTAAAAGCAGCAGGTTTGCTCACTTATTTTAAGTAAAGTCAACTAATCGCTTTAAAAGCAACAGGTTTACTCACTTATTTAAGTAAAGTCAACTAATCGCTTTAAAAGCAACAGGTTTACTCACTTATTTAAGTAAAGTCAACTAATCGCTTTAAAAGCAACAGGTTTACTCACTTATTTAAGTAAAGTCAACTAATCGCTTTAAAAGCAACAGGTTTACTCACTTATTTAAGTAAAGTCAACTAATCGCTTTAAAAGCAACATGTTTACTCATATATTTAAGTAAAGTCAACTAATCGCTTTAAAATCAACAGGTTTACTCACTTATTTAAGTAAAGTCAACTAATCGCTTTAAAAGCAACAGGTTTACTCACTTATTTAAGTAAAGTCAACTAATCGCTTTAAAATCAACAGGTTTACTCACTTATTTAAGTAAAGTCAACTAATCGCTTTAAAAGCAACAGGTTTACTCACTTATTTAAGTAAAGTCAACTAATCGCTTTAAAATCAACAGGTTTACTCACTTATTTTAAGTAAAGCCAACTAATCGCTTTAAAAGCAGCAGGTTTACTCACTTATTTAAGTAAAGTCAACTAATCGCTTTAAAAGCAACAGGTTTACTCACTTATTTAAGTAAAGTCAACTAATCGCTTTAAAAGCAGCAGGTTTACTCACTTATTTAAGTAAAGTCAACTAATCGCTTTAAAAGCAGCAGGTTACTCACTTATTTAAGTAAAGTCAACTAATCGCTTTAAAAGCAGCAGGTTTACTCACTTATTTAAGTAAAGTCAACTAATCGCTTTAAAAGCAGCAGGTTTACTCACTTATTTAAGTAAAGTCAACTAATCGCTTTAAAAGCAGCAGGTTTACTCACTTATTTAAGTAAAGTCAACTAATCGCTTTAAAAGCAACAGGTTTACTCACTTATTTAAGTAAAGTCAACTAATCGCTTTAAAAGCAGCAGGTTACTCACTTATTTAAGTAAAGTCAACTAATCGCTTTAAAAGCAACAGGTTTACTCACTTATTTTAAGTAAAGTCAACTAATCGCTTTAAAAGCAACAGGTTTACTCACTTATTTTAAGTAAGTCAACTAATCGCTTTAAAAGCAGCAGGTTTACTCACTTATTTAAGTAAAGTCAACTAATCGCTTTAAAAGCAGCAGGTTTACTCACTTATTTAAGTAAAGTCAACTAATCGCTTTAAAGCAGCAGGTTTACTCACTTATTTAAGTAAGTCAACTAATCGCTTTAAAAGCAGCAGGTTTACTCACTATTTTAAGTCAACTAATCGCTTTAAAAGCAGCAGGTTTACTCACTTATTTAAGTAAAGTCAACTAATCGCTTTAAAAGCAGCAGGTTTACTCACTTATTTTAAGTAAAGTCAACTAATCGCTTTAAAAGCAGCAGGTTTACTCACTTATTTTAAGTCAACTAATCGCTTTAAAAGCAACAGGTTTACTCACTTATTTAAGTAAAGTCAACTAATCGCTTTAAAAGCAACAGGTTTACTCACTTATTTAAGTAAAGTCAACTAATCGCTTTAAAAGCAGCAGGTTTACTCACTTATTTTAAGTAAAGTCAACTAATCGCTTCAAAAGCAACAGGTTTACTCACTTATTTAAGTAAAGTCAACTAATCGCTTTAAAAGCAGCAGGTTTACTCACTTATTTTAAGTAAAGTCAACTAATCGCTTTAAAAGCAGCAGGTTTACTCACTTATTTTAAGTAAAGTCAACTAATCGCTTTAAAAGCAGCAGGTTTACTCACTTATTTTAAGTAAAGTCAACTAATCGCTTTAAAAGCAACAGGTTTACTCACTTATTTAAGTAAAGTCAACTAATCGCTTTAAAAGCAGCAGGTTTACTCACTTATTTAAGTAAAGGCAACTAATCGCTTTAAAAGCAGCAGGTTTACTCACTTATTTTAAGTAAAGTCAACTAATCGCTTTAAAAGCAACAGGTTTACTCACTTATTTAAGTAAAGTCAACTAATCGCTTTAAAAGCAGCAGGTTTACTCACTTATTTAAGTAAAGTCAACTAATCGCTTTAAAAGCAGCAGGTTTACTCACTTATTTTAAGTAAAGTCAACTAATCGCTTTAAAAGCAACAGGTTTACTCACTTATTTAAGTAAAGTCAACTAATCGCTTTAAAAGCAGCAGGTTTACTCACTTATTTAAGTAAAGGCAACTAATCGCTTTAAAAGCAGCAGGTTTACTCACTTATTTTAAGTAAAGTCAACTAATCGCTTTAAAAACAGCAGGTTTACTCACTTATTTTAAGTAAAGTCAACTAATCGCTTTAAAAGCAGTATATGTGTTCCCAGATCAAACCCATGCCCACTTGGCCCACAAATATGTCATGCAAGACCCATATATGTGTTCCCAGTTCAAACCCATGCCCACTCTGCCCATAAATATGCCATGCAGGACCCATATATGCATTCCCAGTTTAAACCCATGCCCACTTGGCCCATAAATTTGTCATGCAAGACCCATATATGTGTTCCCAGATCAAACCCATGCCCACTTGGCCCATGCCTGTCCCTTATGGGGCCCATGTAATCAGCTCATACGGGCTTCCTACTACAAAACCTACATGGGACCCGCTGATTTCACCCAGCCAAAGCCCATGCCCATACAGTTCCCATGGAACCTGTAGTTAACCCATCTGGGCCCCGCATGTCATTGCTGGCTGGGTTCTGTCTTTTAGTAGATTTATTATATGAGAGACTTGCTTTGGTTACTAAATAAGTGGATCTAATTGGATTTGCAATGTAAACATTAAATAAAAGTTAAAAAGGTATTACTTTTTATTTCATATATTAAGGTTTTAGTTATGATACTCCTAAAATAATTCTGCATAAATCCGCAAATCTTTAACACAATTAAATAGCAAAGAAATAGCAAAAAAATGTCTGCAGATTCCGTCTGGCCCTACTCATTACTTCAACTTAAATGGAGTAAGTTCACAGTACTCATATAGATTAGTTTTTTAAACTCAAATGGTTTGTAGCAATTGTTTTCCTTAAACAGTTTGAGTTGCTTTAACTTATTGGGTTTTACAGTACTCAGTTGGTTTGAGTTCTCTTCATTTATTGGGTTTTACTGTGCTCAAATTGCTTCATTTACTCAAATGGATTAAGTTCACAGTACTCATTAGGATTAGTTTTTGAACTTAAATGGTTTGTTGCAATCGGTTCCCTCAAATGGTTTGAGTTACCTTAAGTTATTAGGTTTCACAGTGTAATAGCGGACAGCTGCTTCTCACTCAGGGCTGTTTATGCTAATGAGGGAGAGATGGTCACTTGTGGGCTGGGCTTTCCCCCTCTGATGACACGTACAAAGGGAGAATGTCAATCAAAGTGTTTCTGCAGACTGTTTCTGTGTCTGGTTATAAACAATACGATTCATTCATTTTTGCCATTATAGGAGCTGGTTATATTCACACACTGCTGACACACAACTGTGTTTAAACCCTTTATAAAAGTGATTTTGGCATAACAGGTCCCCTTTAAATCAATGTTTCTTGTATATGAGTTTTAAAATGGATGTTATTGTGTAGCAGCTATGTGATACATTCCTCACTGTCCCACTAGTAGATCAGCTATAGTGAACATGTCAAATACCAACCCATGTGCTGATCCTTCTCAGAAATAGTCTGATGTGTTTTGATTCGTCTATAAAAAGTATCATTACAGTATGTATAACAAATTACTGTTTTATACAAAAACAAACTATCATGATCATTTTTTTTTACTATTTTATACCTCATGATTATAGTTTTTATAATGTTTTTTACTGTCAGAATGCATTTTACCATGAGGGTACAAATTTAGTCTTCATTCATTCATTTTCCTTCGGCTTAGTCCCTTTATTAATCTGGGGTCGCCACAGCGGAATGAATCGCCAACTATTCCAGCATATGTTTATGCAGCGGATTCCCTTCCAGCTGCAACCCAGTACTGGGAAACACTCATACACACTCATTCACACACATACTATACGGCCAATTTAGCTTACCCAATTCCACTATAGCACATGTGTTTGGACTGTGGGGTAAACCGGAGCACCCGGAGGAAACCCACGCCAACACCGGGTTAAAATGCAAACTCCACACAGAAACGCCAACTGGTATAACAAAGTATATACATTTAAAGGTGCCCAATTAGTTGTTTATTGTACAATTTTGTACCTAAAACAAGATATAAAGGTACTACCTTTCAGATTTAGATGTGAAAGCTACAGTTTTGTACCATTTTAAATATTTAAGTATTTGAAAATTATATGTTAAATATTCAATAATATGACACAATAATAATAATAATAATAATTATTATTATTATAATTATTATAAAAGTGTATTATTATTATTTTAATATTTTATTATTATTATTATTATTATTATTATTATTATTATTATTATTATTAGTTTATTGTTGTTGTTGTTGTTGTTGCTATTTTTATTTAATATTATTATTATTATTAATATTGTTATTATTAATATTATTATTATTATTATTATTATTATTATTAGTTTATTGTTGTTGTTGTTGTTGCTATTTTATTTAATATTATTATTATTAATATTATTAGTAGTAGTAGTAGTAGTAGTTTATTGTTGTTGTTGTTGTTGTTGCTATTTTTATTTAATATTATTATTATTATTAATATTATTATTATTATTAGTTTATTGTTGTTGTTGTTGTTGCTATTTTTATTTAATATTATTATTATTATTATTAATATTGTTATTATTAATATTATTATTATTATTATTATTATTATTAGTTTATTGTTGTTGTTGTTGTTGTTGTTGTTGTTGCTATTTTATTTAATATTATTATTATTAATATTATTATTAGTAGTAGTAGTTTATTGTTGTTGTTGTTGTTGTTGCTATTTTTATTTAATATTATTATTATTATTAATATTATTATTATTATTATTATTAGTTTATTGTTGTTGTTGTTGCTATTTTTATTTAATATTATTATTATTATTATTATTATTAGTGTATTGTTGTTGTTGTTGTTGTTGTTGTTGTTGTTGTTGTTGTTGCTATTTTTATTTAATATTATTATTATTATTATTATTAGTTTATTGTTGTTGTTGTTGTTGTTGCTATTTTTATTTATTATTGTTGTTGTTCTTCTTTGTTATTAATTATAATAATGATAATAATTATTTATTATTATTATTTAATTTTTATTATTGTTGTTATTTATAATAATAATAATTAGTAGTAGTAGTAGTAATAGTATTTATTATGTTGTTGATATTATTATACTTATTACTATTAATATTAATAATAATAATTATTATTAATTAATAATAATTATTGTTGTTGTTGATGCTATTTTTTATTATTTGTTATAATTAATATTTATTGTTATTTTTGTTATTATTTGTTAATAATACTAAATAATAAACTAAAATAAAATAGTAAAATAATAATAAAACTGCAAATAATGATAATAAATTTAGGGCCAATTAGAGTTCCACTATTTTTTTTCCTAATGTAATGTGTATTTACATAATGCATTTATCGTGTATGACCATACACCCAAAGCGCTTCACAATCATGGGACGGGGGTCTCTCCACACCCCCACTAGTGTGCAGCTCAACTTGGATGATGCGACGGCAGCCACAGGACAACGGCGCCAGTGCTTCACCACACACCAGCTATAAGGGGAGTGGAGAGACAGTGATAGAGCCAGTTCAGTAGATGGGGATGATTGAAAGGCCATGAAGAGTAAAAAATTACACCCCTAATGATTACAAGAAGTGCCATGGGATTTTTAATGATCACAGAGACTCAGGACCTCGATTTAACATCTCATCCGAAAGACAAAGGCAGCTCTCACTGACAGTATAGAGTCCCCTTCACTATATTGAGGCATTAGGACACACACAGACTGTGTCATTTTCTTTTCAGCTTTCTCCCTATATTAATCAAGGGTGGCCACAGCGGAATGAACCACTAACTTATCCAGCATATGTTTTACTTAGCGGATGAACATGCAAACTCCACACTGAAATGCCAAATGACCCAGCCGAGGCTCGAAACAGCGACCTTCTTGCTGTGAGGTGACAGCACTACCTACTGTGCCACCGCCTCGCCCAGATATGTATATACATGCATTAAAAACATATCATTTACAAACATGAATTTATTTAAATGAAATATGTTGAATAATTCTTACATTTCTTGTATGTGTATGTATGTCAGAGAATAAAAAAAGAAAAGAAAAGCAAAAGGATTGTTTTAATATCCGCTTCCAGTCCAAACATTTCAATTCGATCAGACACATGGAAAATTTGAAAGCATCAGAAATGATAACAAACATGACAGTAGAGACTGCTATCATTGCCTCCACAGGAAGTGAGAAACAAGCCGGTAATAACACTTAATTTTCAGCATACCAGCCAAACCACAAATGCATGAGACGTCTTGAACTTTCTAATTGTTAAATCTGCAGCTATGAGGATGACGGTGATGAACCGACCACCGAAACTCTCCCAGCCCACACTGAAAAAACTCCCACAGTTTCACTGACGGCACAAACAGCGCAGTCATTCTGGTAACACACACAACAAATGGAATGTTGCGCAGAACCATGACATAAAAAAATGACACAAATCCACCAAAGGCCGCTGTGTATGCTGTTTCAGATCTAGAATTTCTCTCACGAGCGCCTGCTGTTCTCGGGTAAATCCACAAGAAGCCACTGTCAACTGGCTGACCAACTGATATCAGAAATATCCAGTGAGCGGCAGTTCTGTGGGCGCAAATGCCTTGTTGATGCCAGAGGTCAGAGGAGAATGGCCAGACTGGTTCCAGCTGATAGAAAGGCAACAGTAACTCAAATAAGCACTCGTTACAACCGAGGTCTGCAGAAGAGCATCTCTGAACACACAACACGTCCAACCTTGGGCTACAGCAGCAGAAGACCACACCGGGTGCCACTCCTGTCAGCTAAGAACAGGAAACTGAGGCTACAATTCACACAGGCTCACCAAAACTGGACAGTAGAAGATTGGTGAAACATTGCCTGGTCTGATGAGTCTCGATTTCAGCTGTGACATTTGGATGGTCGGGTCAAATTTGACATCAACAACATGAACGCATGGATCCATCCTGCCTTGTATCAACGGTTTAGACTGGTGGTACTGTATATATATATATATATATATATATATATATATATATATATATATATATATATATATATATAAGCATAGTTATACAGTATAGGTGAAACAGGTGGTTTGTCAAGCCCACTCACTTCTAACAAAGTGCCTGAAGACGAAAATTGTACTCACAATTCTAATCCCCCACAGGTAATCGACAGTAAATATACATTTTGTGTTTGAGTTCTGATAAGTGCGCTTCTTGTACAGTGAAACAAATGATTAATTGGATTTACTCATTTTTTTAAGGTAAGTGGTTGCAAACTATTTATATGGGCTGAATTTAAACAATAAATAAATTAATTTAGTAACGTTTACCCTAATTTCTTTGTTTAAATTCAGCCCACATAAATTGTCTGCAGTGGTTCAGAGACTGCAGATGTAAAAACCAGCTGCAACCACAGATCATGCACTGCATCTCTTACTGCAGGGGAACATTTTCTGTGGCCCCTTTGTCTGCATTAGTGCTGCATTAACACAGGAAATGTATCTGATGTCTAATGCACACGATTTGCTGGTACATTTTGCATCTGCAAGATAAAACTATTCTTTTTCAAAAACAAATTCTTTACAAGGGCAACTTTTTACAAAAAGTAAAATAAGTCTCTGATGTCTCTAGTGTGTGTGTGTGTGTGTGTGTGTGTGTGTGTGTGTGTGTGTGTGTGTGTGTGTGTGTGTGTGTGTTTCAACTCAAAATACCACACAAATAATGTTTAATAACTCTCTGAAGCTGACTTTTTTAGGCTTTGATCCTAATATTGCTGTTTTGGTGACTGTCGCTTTTTTAGTTGATCATTTGGAAAGTGTTGGTGTTAGAAGGTGGATTTTTCTGATGAATCATCTGTTGATCTGCATCCCAATCATCACAGATACTGCAGAAGACCTACTGGAACCAGCATGGAGCCAAGATTCTCACAGAAATCAGTCAAGTTTGGTGAAGGACAAATCATGGTTTGGGGTTCCATTCAGTATGGGGGCGTGTGAGAGATCTGCAGAGTGGATGATCAACATCAACAGCCTGAGGTATCAAGACACTTGTGCTGCCCATTACGTTACAAACCACAGGAGAGGGACAATTCTCCAGCAGGATAGCGCTCCTTCAGCCTCCACATCAAAGAAAGCAAAGAAGGTCAAGGGGCACCAGGATTGGCCAGCCCAGTCACGAGAGATGAACATTATTGAGCATGTCTGGGGTAAGATAAAGGAGGAGGCGTTAAAGATGAATCCAAAGGATCTTGATGAACTCTGGGAGTCCTGCAAGAACGCTTTCTTTGCCATTCCAGATGACTTTATTAATGCGTGATTTGAGTCATTCAGAGATGTATGATGCAGTCCTCCAAGCTCATGATGGAGTCAGACACAATATTCATTCTGTTTCCACTGCAGCATGACTTTATATTCTATACTGAACATTATTTCTGTTGAGTGACAAGACTTTTGTCTAAGCAAAGTCAGACCTTACTGTCCTAATTAAATAATTAAAAATCAAGGCATGATCATATTTTATTTTGGTCAAATAAGCGTCATCTAGAGGCCTTTGCCTTTCATAGAAGCCACTTCTGACACCAAATGATCAACTAGCAGTCACATTATTATTTGCTGTTCCTAAAACTTGGATAGACGACAAGACTTTTGTCAGGTAATGTACAGTAGGTCCCCTTTAAGAAAACAGTTTTTAATAATGACACAAAATATATCAATTTATCTCTAATAATGCTTGTATGTGTATTTAGGGTCATTTTGTCTTGAAAATATTAAAGATTTTACATATTTTGCCTCTTTACATATGTATCGCCTTTTTAATGCTTTAGTAAACAAGAATATAAAGTTTAATTTTACAACAAAAGTATATTCCATGCCTTAACAATAAATGGACAAGAAAAAAATCAATAAACAAATGGAAGGAAAGGGAACATAATCATCAAATTACATATAAATATATTCGACATATATTTTCAAATTTGGACATTGGGTCGACATTCCGGCAAGACGATGATCCCAAACACAGCCAAGCAATCTCTCGATTAGTTTCAGAGAAAGAAAATAAAGCTGCTAGAATGACCAGCCAATCCCTTGAGCTTAATCCTGTAGAAAACAAGACATGAAGATCAGAGTGGATAGACGAGACTCACAGAAATGTCAAGATTTTTGCACTAAAAAATTACACCTGAGCAATGCATGTAGCTCCATTCTCCATACAAGAGAAGTCTTTACCAAAGAAGTATACCAAAGTATTATTTCAGTAGTTCACTACTTTGTCTTGTGTTATTATATTGTTCCTACACATAAATGTTTGCATTTGTCTTCCGAAATTTTGATTGAATTCAGCATATCACCAGCTCTTTTAGAAATATGTTCACCATTAAAAATAATGACATGTTAAATGTTAATTCTACCCGCTGCATGAATTAGATTTGAGAAGTAAACTAAATGTGCTCAATTTATGCTGCAATAACCTTAAAGGGAAAGTGCATCCAAAAATGAAAACCCTGTCATCATTTACTCACCCTTCACTTATTTAAAATCTGTTTGAGTTTCTTTCTTCTGTTGAACACAAAGGGATACATTCTGAACAATGCTGGAAACATATAGTCATTGACTTCCATAGTGTTTTGTGTTCCTACAGATGTCAATGGCTGAGTTCTTCACAACATCTTGTTTTGTGTTCAACAGAAGAAAGAACTTCATAAATGTTTTCAACCACTTTAATTATAATTAAAAGTTGAGGAATGATTTATTTTGGGGTGAACTACAACTTTAACAACGAAAACCGTGAGAGGGCGCACGTGCTCTTATGCCATTTCCCCCTCAAGTCTATCGAGATTTGCTAGACTGAATATGCAAAGGTAATAGGTCGATTTTGTTTAGTTAAGAACCTTGATTAGTTTTAGTTTGATGATTTCAAATGATAATAGCGTATTATTATGGTCATACTTTAATAAGGTACAATTTATGCTATTAACAAACTATTTAGCACAATAAACGATTCATTTGCTGCTTATAAGTAGTTATTAAGGTAGTAGTTGTGTTTAGGTAATAGGTAGGGATGTAGAATCTTAATAATAAGCAGGCTATAACATAAGTTAGTAATAGTATGTACTGAAGTCCATTCTTATACTAACGAACCACACAACTGAACAATCAGCTTAAACCGGTTAAAACTACCACAAAAAAAACACTAGTTCAACACTATTTTCAATTCCACATGGAAACGAAACAACTCTAGTCAGCTCAGCTCGTTCGTGGTAAACACGGAACCGCATTTCTAGTCATTTTGAAACCTACTATGGAAACTACACGTTACGCAATTAATATTCATGACTCACTGAGCACTAGTCATCCAATCAAAATGGAACATTCGCTCTGCGTCATGAATATTCATAAGCTCCGTGTTCGCCGTAGTAGAACGCGCTTGCGGCTGAACCCTACGTCCTGTCAGAGATAGTAACTACGCAAGTGCGCACTGTAAAGGGAAGCTGCAGTGTTCCAGCCCCCTCCTCACACCAATGTTTATCTGCGTTGTCAGCTTGCATTCAAGCTTGCGCAAACTCTGGACTTCGAGCCTGAATCTTCTTATCTACAGCTTTCTTATCGCGTCGCGAGTCGCTCTTCTTTGACCAGCCCCTTTCGGACTTTGAGCCGACCAAACTCGGTCCAGACTATTTTCTTTTCTTTTTTAAAGATCTCCCCTCCCCTTTTAAACAGTGAACCATGACATTAAATTCCAATAAAAACGAGCCGGCTGTCATTTTGGAGCGGGTGAACAGCGCGCGAACGGCTCTCTCAGACCTCTATCTGGAACAGCTGCTGCAGAATAAACCCAAGTCAGAAAAGGTAAGAGGATTTAAAACAACCCACAGATAATGTAACATTCACTTCATCATCCCTACATTAAACTGTTACAGATGTTGACATTGTGAGTTTGTGATGATGTACAGATAGATGAAGATGGGCTGGTTCAGACTGGTGCAGCCCGGTTTGACATCAGCATCAACAACGATGCTCACTATTATTTATCCGTCGTGTCAGTGGATAATTTTTGACGATTAATTGCTAAAATAGTTTGTAGTTTGTCTGTCGGAAATTTGACTTTAATCACAAATAGAGAGATTAAATTGAATTTGGAATATTTCGGGGGGCATATGACGCATCGTGACGTCACGATGAGTGTGTCTGGGAAGTCCGTTTAATTTGATTTTGAGAATCGATTCTTTTGAACAACTCGCGTATGAACCGAGCGAGAAAAGGTTCACGTTTATTTACTTTTAAAATAAGTATGTAAAGTCACTTTTTAAAAGTAAATGAATGTGTTACTTTTAAAGGAAAGAAATGTGAAAGTATGTGTTATGCTAGGCTATTATTTTTTTAAGATATGCTTAATATTGTAATGTATTACAGTACTTTTAACCTTACCCAAACGGGATCGTTTGATATTATGGCGTTAACACGTATTATAAAAACTCATTATTATAATTGAAATGATGGCTTAATTATTTATTTTTAATTTGCCTGTTTGTTTGTTAATTTATTATTATTTTTAAGCTCTTAATAGTGTGTTTGTGTGTGTTGTAAATGCACGTGTTTCACATTTATGTGAGCTATTAAAACATGTTTCCATTAGGTTTTACCTTTTTTAAAATTTAACATTTTACATTTGCAAACTCAATTGGGGAACTCTCAGAAGAGTCGGCTAGATTTGTGAACAATCAGACCACTGAATCGGTTCACCAGTTCGTTAAAGAGAAGATTCATATCAGCCCTCGTTTCTCACCACAGCAAATATGTTAATTTATAAAATAGTTTTAAATTAGTGATGGTAGTTGTTTGTGTTTTATTGTTTTACTCTGAATCTGTAAACATATTGCTATATATTTATAGATATATTAAGAAATACTGACGCTT
This sequence comes from Danio kyathit, assembly GCA_903798195.1. NCBI lineage: Eukaryota > Metazoa > Chordata > Actinopteri > Cypriniformes > Danionidae > Danio > Danio kyathit. Next base: position 54,942,806 of record LR812539.1, on the reverse strand, counting down.
GAATGCTCAAATTATTGTATTGATTTATTTATAGGAATTTCTATTTATTAAAGTTAGCTGTTCTATAGCAAGAAACTTAAGTTGCACTGTAATAAATCAGTTCCACAACACAAATTGATTAAGTTAACTTAGATGTAAGTGGATTGAACTTAAAACAAATTAAGTCCCGAAAAAAACCCCTGCGGAATTGTGCTGTTTCAACTCATTTTAAATAAGTAGTTTGAACAAGCAGCAACATTATTTATTTAAAGTAGATATAACAGCTTGCATTTAATTTGGAAAATAATAGTCCCAGTTTAATTTAGTTCTTTTCTAGTAGAAAAAATAGATATGCTTTAAAGAGATCTCATTTATCACTCCTGAGATTATATCACGCATGTAAGATTTTATAGAAGCACAGTCAAAGATAGATGATTAAATCAGTCATTATCGATCTCTCATCATCACTTTTATGAGTTAATGGCAGTGAGTGCTTTTCCTTCTGTTATCAGCAGCTGTAATTGGTCAAAACTCCTCTCTAAAGATCACAGAGCTGGAACATTTTGTTCTGACAAGGTGAAGATGTTTCCGTTTGTGAGGGTCTCTTGAAGTAACAAGGTTAATAATGATTGTTTCCTCAGATCAACTTGTCTAGTCATTGATGATGTAACAGTAGCACTTTGTAGGGAGGATTGGATCTGGATTTGCCTTAATACAGCGTATTTCATAGTCAAGAGCAGTGTTAGGTGTAATGAGTTACAGAGTAAAGTTACTGTAATTTAATTACTTTTGCGATATAAAAGTAAAGGGATAGATTATTTTAAACTTTTAGATAATTTAATTACAGTTACTTAAAATATACTTGTCTGAAGTACAGTGTGGCGACGCGGTGGCGCAGTGGGTAGCACATTCACCTCACAGCAAGAAAGTCGCTGGTTCGAGCCTCGGCTGGATCAGTTGGCATTTCTTTGTGGAGTTTGCATGTTATTATTATTATTATTATTATTATTATTATTATTATTATTATTATTATTATTATTATCAATGGTAATAGTAATAAAAGCAATAATGACTGGAATAATAAATTCATTTGAAAATATATACAATACGTAATAAATAGATATTTAATAAATAAGTATTTAACAATTTAAACAATTTTCTTAAAAAAAAAAAAAAACATAAAAAAAAAACAACCCCAAACTTTTGACCGGTTGTGTGTATATATATAACACCCATACACACTCATTCACACACACACACACTCATACAGCACGGCGAATTTAGTTAATCAATTCCCCTATAGCGCATGTGTTTGGACTGTGGGGGAAATTGGAGCACCCGGAGGAAACCCACGCCAACACGGGGAGAACATGCAAACTCCATACTGAAATGCCGGGACTCGAACCAGCAACCTTCTTGCTGTGAGGCCACAGTGCTGACCACTGAGCCACCATGCCGCCATATATAAATATAAATAGTCAATTAACCAACACTATATATTTCTTTATTTGTTTGTTTGTTTGCAGAATTACTTTAATTACTTACTTTTTCAACTAAAGAAGGTTAGATTTGTCAGACAATTACACGTGCTTAAAACTCAATGATTTTTTAGGAAATTAAATTCCTTTAGTGTAATAAAAAAAATCAAAGGACGATAAAATAATTTTTTATTATATAAATAATAAATAAAATTATTTATTATTAAATTTTTCAAGCTTGGAGATTTGTACGACTTTTAAGTTGTAGCGACTCAATTATTGAAATTATTTATTGAGTAATTAAGTTACATTTCAGTCAAAGTAAATAGAAATTAATATAAAGCTAGTTTAATGATGTGATTAATTAGTAATGAATTACTTTTCTGAAGCAACTTACCCAACACTGTCCAAGAGTATCTGATACAGTAGTTGATTATTTTTATTAGTTGATCTATTTAAAAATCTCACAACAAAGCTCAAATGTTTAATTGTATTTTCTTATAAAATAAAATAAGAGAGAGGTAGAGGTTCAACTGCAGTGATGCTGAGCTGCTGATCTCACTGCCACCATGTTCCTGATCTTCATCCAACAACTCAGCATACAAAACATACAAGGAACCAGTATGTGGTACTTCGTTTGGGGGTTCAGATCCCCTAACAGGCAATAATCAAATAAAATCGAAGCAATTTAATTTACACTGTTGTGATATAATCTCCTTTCAATAGTGAGTGTACACTTTGATACAATCTACATTGTAAAAGCGCTACAAAAATAAACACGAAATGAATTGAATAGTAGATCATTCAGATTATCAAATAAATTTAGGGATGCTCCGATCAGGATTTTTGCAGCCGATACCAAGTACCGATTCTTTGTGATGGTGATCGGCCAATACTGAGTACCGATTCTGATGCTTCAAGCTTTATAATACATGAAGCACATTTTCCCCCTAAGTATGATAATTAAGTAGAGATCTTGCCTTACACCTCAGAGAATAAATGAAGAATGTTGCATATAATCCCTCAAACATGTCTCTTATAACCATTTAGTGTGGACATGTCATGGTCAGAAGCAACTTTACAGAAAATAATAGATAAAACAGATACAAAAAAATGGTAAGAAAAACAACTAACAAAGCAATTTGGAAACATTGCAAATGATGTAAGAAGAATTCGACATGTCTCAATCAAGAAAAAGTACATATTTGATGCATAAGATGTTAAAATGCACATCTATAAATATATATTTGTTTATTGCAGTAAGTATATTACAAAAAGATATATTATGAAATATTCAATTAAAACATTTTTTTTACGTTTTTAATTGCATTTCAGCCAGGTTTTAGGAAACTTGCAAAAATGTCAAAAACACAGAACTCTCAGTTCTTATATATGTAAAAAGGTCTAAGACCATTCCAATATTTTGCTCTCCAACTAGCATGTCTGGTTCCTCTGCATATAAACTCGTAAACAGACACCTGTGATCAGTTCATGAGATCGGCCAGATTGGCGAGTACCGATCGAGTCATAAAATGTGATTATCGGCCGATAGCGATCTCTGGCCGATCGATTGGAGCATCCCTAATTAAATTCCGTGCTAATATTGGCTGATAACATTGTGGTCACTAATATACTTAACTCATAGGTAGGGCCAGACGGAATCTGCTGACTTTTTTTGCAATTTCTGCGGAGAATTTTGGTAAAAATCTGTGGATTTCTGCGGAATTATTTTGGGAGTCTCATAACTAAAACCTTAATATGTGAAATATGTGTAATTTAAAAACTGAATAAATTCAGATTTACACACATTTACTCAAGTAAATAAACAGAGTTAATGATAGGCTAAAAATCTGCGGAATTCTGCGGAAAATCTGCGCGCGCAGATTCCGTGTGGGCCTACTCATAGGGCAGCACGGTGGCTCAGTGGTTAGCACTGTCACCTCATAGCAAGAAGGTTGCTGGTTCAAGTCCCGGCTGTGCCAGTTGACATTGTGTGGAGTTTGCATGTTCTCCCCGTGTTGACGTGGGTTTCCTCCGGGTGCTCCGGTTTCCCCCACAGTCCAAACACATGCGCTATGGGGAACTGAATAAGCAAAATTGGCCGTATTGTATGTGTGTGTGTGTGTAAATGAGTGTGTATGGGTGTTTCCCAGTTCTAGAAGAGCAATGAACTTAACTCATATCTAAATCTGTATATGATTTGTAAGTGGGGTCTTTTGCCCCAGTAAGCTAACTATTATCCACCTATAGAGCACATTACAAAGAATGTGCATAATACACTATAATAACACTATTTAAATGATCATGGAGACAGTGAGCATAACAGTATGAAGTAAATCAGCTTATTGCACAGCTCTGGTAAATACTTGATTTTGACTTGTCAGTCCCCACATTCCAATGCATGTTATTTCCTGATAACCACTGTGAAAAACTGATAACACAGAGCGGCTCATGCTGATAACTGAAGGCACTTCTCTACACTTTCACTGAGGCCTTTGTGGTCGGTGAGGTTATATTAACTCTTTCCCCACCAGCTTTTAATATATATATATATATTTTGTAAATCTTTGATGAGTTTCATGTAGTAATGGGCGATATAAACGATATGCGATATAAACGATACAAAATTGGCCTACGATAGAGATTCTAATTCTATTGCACTATCGCGATAATGCATGTTTGATGACGCAATCTACCCGCGAAATTAAGAGCAACGAGCTGCAGCCGGCTGCAACGCATCATCTTGAATAAACAACAATGCGACCATTTCGCTCGCATTTGCGACAAAAAAATAATAAGCTCGATTGATAACTTAATTCAGTCGGCCACTGTAAAACAACATGCTCTTCACACTAACTTATGGTGTATTACGTTGGAAATGTATTGTGCTTGTAGCACATGCTGAGCTCTCAACAACAGCACTAAGCAACGCATGGCACCGAATGGCGACGTGTCGCACAACTTGCGAGACTCATGCATGGCATGTCGTGGCTTGTCACACAGATTCCCACACAGCGCTTCCCACACAGATTTTACCTGGGCGGCCGATATATTATTGGGGCGGCCCGGTTCTGTGTTCGCGAGAAACTGAGAACACTCTGCCACAGACTCACAAGCTCTGCATGCAGACCCACAGAGACGCGCTGGATACAGAAGAGCGCGAAGACTAAATAGACTGATCCAGCTCATTTTTTGGGGTGACAATACATTTTCCCCGGACATGTCCAAAAATCTGCTTTCGCTTTCGATATTAATTGTATTCATTTTTGCATTACTTTATAAGCAAACTTTATCTGGTGCGTCTCAATCTCTGCAGCACCAACACAGCAGACAGAGAGAGTGAGGGAGAGAGAGAGAAAGAGCAGATCAAGACACCAGTTCTAATTTCATTAGGAGAACAAAATGTTTAAAATCAAATGTGTTACCTTAGGCTGCAGGTTAGAAATATGTTTTTATTTAAAGTATCTGCAATACACAATTTTATTTGACTAATTTAATACTAAAAAGTAATTTCAGTACAGTGTAAGTTCCTTAACTAAAAAGACACCAGTTTTTTTTGTTCTCTGTAACTTTTACAGAGGCATTTAGGAACCAAGGACTTAAAAGAAAAGGCTTTCTTTCTGAAAGGCACTACATTTAGTTTATTTATCTGCAACATTGTGTTGTTTAATTACAGTTTTGCTTTTGCACAATAAATGTTCTCAAAATGACATGCAACGTTTCTTTATTTCCTAAATAAAATAGCAGTTTGGCTTTCCTAAGGGTCTCTGTAACCTGTTCTGAAATGGTTCTATTATAATTTATATATCGCAATATATATCGTTATCGCAAGAGGCTGCAATGTATATCGCAATATGGATTTTAGGCCATATCGCCCATCCCTAGTTTCATGTTAATTTTACCACCCTCTGAATATTTTCTGATATGATTATAAAAGGTGGCATGGTGGCTCAGTGGTTAGCACTGTCACCTCACAGCAAGAAGGTTGCTGATTCGAATCCCGGCTGGGTCAGTTGGCATTTCTGTGTGGAGTTTGCATGTTCTTCCCATGTTGGCGTGGGTTTCCTCTGGGTGCTCCGGTTTCCCCCACAGTCAAAACACATGCGCTATAGGGGAATTGGGTAAGCTAAATTGGCCATAGTATATGAGTGTGAATGCAAGAGTGTATGGGTGTTTCCCAGTGTTGAGGTGCGGCTGGAAGGCGAGGCAAGTTTATTTATATAGCACATTTCATACACAGTGGCAATTCAAAGTTCTCCCCGTGTTGGCGTGGGTTTTCTCCGTGTGCTCCGGTTTCCCCCACAGTTTAAACACATGCACTATAGGGAAATTGATGAACTAAATTGGCCATAGTGTATGAGTGTGTGTGAATAAGTATGCATGGGTGTTTCCCAGTTCTGGGTTGCAGCTGGAAGGGCATTCGCTATGTAAAACGTATGCTGGATAAATTGGCAATTCATTTCACGGTGGCGACCTCTGAAATACAGACTAAGTCGAAGGAAAATTAATTAATATTAAAACAAAAAGCCAAGCCTCTACTTTAAAGTAAAAAAAAAAAAAACATTTTATTTTATCTTATATTGCCAATTGAACGCAGATAAAAATACTGACCAAATATACAGAATTTATTGTTTTTTTAAAGATTATTTTTTTATTCTCACACTTTATTTATTTATTTATTATTGTTTTTTATTAAATAAATAATACAATAATAATAATAATAATAATAAATAAATGTATTATTATTTATTTATTCTGTATTTGATTATTTTATTTGGAATGACTAATACTAATTAAAGAAACACAGCATCCAAACAATCACAAAGAGCCCATTGTGTTTTACAGAACAAGCAACGTCCAAATAAGTACAATTACTAAATATCTTTTACAGGTCTACACGAAGAAGTAAATAAATAAATACATAAAGTAATATCTGAAAATTAAGGATAGAGATGACATCGTCTTTTCCAGACATCCAGACTGCCTATTATTGCAGATATAGAGCAGTATTGGGCAATTTGTTTAGAGTCTTTCTTACTGAGTCCAGCAATTTGTAATCCTGTCACACACAGTTTATGAACATGTCCTAGGCCAGCGGTTCTCAATGTGGGGGTCGGGGGATAATGTGGGGGGAGGAGGTGTGGTTGTCGCTTGGTGATTTCCAAAAATCAAATAAATTTTAATAAACTATTAGAATTACTATATTTTACCCATAACCTACAGAAGATGCAAATAGTATTTATTAGTTGCATTAAACAACATACAATTAAAAATCTGCCTTTTGTTTTTTCCTCCGTTGGATTGTGATTCCTTGGGTGTTTATGTTAGATTAACCACACAGCAATAGCGTCAGCTGTGTCAGATTGATTTTACGACACCATGTTAAACTTTGACCTTTAGGGCACTCACATACATTAAACATAAACAGGAATAAATGGATAAAAAATAAAAGGATAGTGGGGATTGCGAGTCACTGAAATTGTTAGTTTGGGGGTCCCCGGCTTAAAAGTTTGGGAACCCCTAGATTTAACTTTAAATTGTAAGGCAACTAGAGTTGGGTCGATGGACGATGGCCGATAGACATCACGATACTGAGCCGGCATTGCGATCCTCCACCCCGTCCCGCCTCTATCACAGCAGCAACTCGTTCGCAAAAAACACACACGGCCGCGTTTAGTTTTAAAATGCCATTTCAGAATGAAAACGATCCACGTCCACACTGGGGTTTCATCTAGCATTTCTGAAAAGCCCTCCTTCCACACTATATCGCTTAAAATGCACATCATGTGACCACACACAAACACACACACAGCGTTATGTGCTTCAAGCTCGTCTGAGCTCCAGCAGTCAGCAGGTGCTTTGAGCACAAAACCCAAGGTTTTAAGGATATGTATATCAAGGATGTACCGCTAGATTGCATCTCACAATACTATAGTTTTTAAACGTGATGTTTAATTCATCTTGTCTCTATCTACCGACTCTTCAGTCTTTTGAATCTATCAGGTAATGCGTCACAGCGTCGGTACGCTGCTTCAATCTTTCGATTTCATGTGTGTACTTAGTAATTTTAGTGAAAACCTCAGATACTGTTGGTTGGTTCCTGTTGGTTGTGCACCTTTTTTACCAACCAAGTTTGTGGACGCCATTATAAGGACACAGATCACTCCGCCTATTCATGCCAGAGTCCCGTGAAAAAAGTGATTGACAGGTGGTAATTTGTGTAACTTATCTTTATTTATTTGTCAGTCAGTCAGTCTTTATTCATTTCCCGAAGGCAATTTGGTTGCAGCATACAAGCATGTCACACATAATACACAAAAGCACATTGTACAATACAATTCTACCCTAAATTTAAAAACTTTACAGCTGAGGGGATGAATGAAAGTTTAAACCGATTTGTTTTACTAAAAGGAGTTCTACATCGAATACCAGAAGGGCGAAGATAAAACTCGTGGTGCATAGGATGGGAATCATCTGACAGAATACTCTGAGCTTTACTCAAAACTTGTCTATGGTATAACTGAGCCATGCTTATCTGTTTTCTCCCTGTTATTTTCCCTCCTAGGTTCACAATTTTCTCCAAACAACTCTTATTTTTCACACTTAGAGAATTGAACCAACAAAGCAAAGAAAAGGATAATGATGTGAAAAATTCCTGAATCTGTTCAATTAATTTATCTTTTGGTTATGGGTAAAACAAAGACCATGCGGGTCAGGTAGTTGAAATGGTACGGTACAAATAATTAATTCGTTATGAATGAATTAATTATTCATAAATAATTAATTCACCGCCGCCTATGATGACGATGCCATTGTCCATCGCGATGTTTCACATTAGACATCGTACGATGCCAAGTTGGTAGACATCGCCCAATCCCAAAGGCAACTTGTTACAGAGCTTTTTTAGTTGACTCAACTTAAATCATGTCAAGTGCAGAACTTGTGTTAAAAGTTGAGTTGAGTTAAAAGGGTTAAAAGTTGGGTTAAAAGTTGAGTTTACAGTGTATACAGTTGAAGTCAGAATTATTCACCATCCTGTGATTTTTTTTTTTCCCAAATGATGTTGAACAGATTTTTTCACAGTATTTCCTCTAATATTTTTTCTTCTGAAGAAAGTCTTATTTATTTTATTTTGGCTTGAATAAAAGCAGTTTTCAAAGCAGTTTTACAAAAACATATTTGTGAAGGATCTGTGTAATAATCAAATAAATGCACATCCATCAGGTTGTTATCGCACAATAAAACCCCATCAAGATCTTGATCACCATGTTTATGCCTGATTATGGAATTTTATGTTTATGTTAATAACAATCGGCTGGATGTACATTCTCCTGTACTTATTAATCAAAACCTAATCACAATACTAAACCAGAAGGTTGCCAGTACAGCTGACAGGGGTGCAGTGCATCATGGGATTTTTCTTGTTTACAGCAGTGTCCTCTTAGTCATAGATCCGCAATGCTTCACTAGTCAAGCTGAAGAGCACCAGATTTCTATAAATAGAAGCCGTAATTTTCTCTGCAGATAAAGGGGGAAGTCTGGAGAACAGTTTGGAGCTGCTGGTGTAAAACACAGTGTCCAAAGCATTTTGTTTGCTTTAGATAAAAGGGCGAGACAAGGAACTTCCCTGTTGACACATGTTGGCCGATTGCAGAGGTTTTGGAAAATCGCCGAGTGGAGATAGGAAGTCATAATTATTCGCCCTCCTGTTTTTTCCAGATATTTCCCAAATGATGTTGAACAGATTCAGGAATTTTTCACAGTATTTCCTATAATATTTTTTCTTCTGGAGAAAGTCTTATTTGTTTTATTTCGGCTAGAATAAAAGCAGTTTTTAAATTTTTAAAGTCATTTTAAGGTCACTATTGTTAGCCCCCTTAAGCAATATTGGTTTTGTATTGTCTACGGAACAAACCACTGCCTTATTAACCTAATGCCGAGTTCAGACTGCATGATTTTAGCCCCGAATTTGACTCGCCGACAGGTTTTGGGAAATTGGCGACAAAATCGGTGCACATTCACAAGAGTAACAATCACACAATATGAACTATCAAAGATGCGATATGAGATATGAGTCACCGACACCCGTCAGATATATGGCATGCTAAATATCTGGAGCTGTCTGTGATTCAAATCATGCCGTGTGAAATGAGTTCTGAAAATAACATCGCGATCACCTACAGCCAATCGGAGAGCAGCATCCACTAGTGTGGGTATCTGCAGGTCAGCATGAGGTTGGGGGGGTAGTTAAAAGCGCTCATTTTTAAGTTTATTTGCACCCAACAAGGAAAAACTAGTGGAAATTTGCAGGAGCGCCGCTAGGGGGGGAAGTTAGGACGATTCTAAGGGCTCCACACACATTTAGGGGTCCCCCAGAGACAAGGCCCACTACCACCGCCCCCCACCCCCACCCCCCGCTCTTCAATTCTGTACGCGATTCATCCGCACACTACCACATCCCCCCGCCAACATGTCATCTGAGCAATACCACAACTGGGTCAAAAAATAAAAAATAAAGTTAAGGAGTAATTGCTAATAATATACTATGTGACATTGCGTTGTTTCCATGTCACTTCTCACGTTTTTTGTTTCTGAGACGTAGTTTGGACAAAGTTGTCGGCAATTCTTCCCATTTTAAAGTCATGTAGTGTGAAACCCTCTGTCGCCGATCCGTCTTTCAGTGTAAACATCACCGACAGAACGCTAGCCCATATAGTCATGCAGTGTGAAAACATGACTACTTTCAAAATCCTGCAGTCTGAACTCGGCATAACTTTAACCAAATTAACCTAGTAAAACCTTTAAATGTCACTTTAAGACAGGGGTGTCCAAACTCGGTCCTGGAGGGCCAGTGTCCTGCATAGTTTAGATCCAACTTCCTTCAACACACCTGCCTGAAAGTTTTAGTGTACCTAGAAAGAGCTTGATTAGCTGGTTCAGGTGTGTTTAAATGGGGTTGGAACTAAAATATGCAGGACACCGGCCCTCCAGGACCGAGTTTGGACTCTCCTGCTGAATACTAGTATCTTGAAAATATCTAGTCAAATATTATGTGCTGTCATCATGGCAAAGATAAAATAAATCAGAAATGAGTTCTTAAAACTGTTATGTTTAGAAATGTGTTGATAAAATCTTCTTTCTTTTAAACAGAAATTGGGGGAAAAATATTCATGATCTGACTTTAACTATGCATTATTAGCTAATGAAACAAATCAGTTTTATTATGCATTTATATTCATTAAAATTTTGAACATCTTTAGCAGTAGACAGATAAGACATTTAGATCAGATCAGCCATTTTCGATGGATGGGTTGTAAACAGACTCTTTAAGGTCTGCATATTTTGGAAGATGACACAGCTAAATCTCAGCAGGGCTGTTCTGGCTTGTGTTCGCTCAGTGCAGTCTTCATTAGTCAGTAGTACATTTTTTTCCCCAGGGCACAAACTAGAGATTAAACACACTGCAGGTATCAGCCGGAGCATGTAGACTAGCACACTTCTACTGCTGTAGTGCACTGCAGTGCGGATCTACTCAACGGCTAGAGCCTGGCAACATTGGGATGTAAAAATATGGAATACAAACCCTCAAAAACATTGCATAAAAAAACAAACCAAAAACATCTATCTCTTAAGGCTGATTTATACCTCTGCGTCAAGCGCACGCGTATGGTCCGGTGCAGCCTTCGTGCGGTCACATAGCCCTCGATGTAGCTGATGCCGACACGTACCTCTCAAAAAATGTAACTACACGTCGCAATGACACATAGATCAAGCTCTGTGATTGGTCGGCATCGTAGCTGTGACCAGTGTGGGCGGGATCAAGAGCTGTGTGAACCCGTTGGAGCAAGTGTTTAGTCCCGTGAAGTAGCTCTAAATCAGGGGTCCCAAAACGTTATCATATAAAGGGCCAAAAACCAAACTTAATTGAGAGCTGTGGGCCGAAAATATACTAATCTGTACTACAATTTTTTTTTTCCCTAATTTTTCTGTAATATAAAAAAAAAAAAAAAAAAAAACAGAAAATGTTGCTTTAAATCATATAAGGCGACGCGGTGGCGCAGTGGGCAGCACGTTCGCCTCACAACAAGAAGGTCGCTGGTTTGAGCCTCGGCTGGGTGAGTTGGCATTTCTGTGTGGAGTTTGCATGTTCTCCCCGTGTTCGCGTGGGTTTTCTTCGGGTGCTCCGGTTTCCCCCCACAAGTCCAAAGACATGTGGTACAGGTGAATTGAGTATGCTAAAATTGACCGTAGTGTATGTGTGTGAATGAATGTGTTTGGAGGTTTTCCAGTAATGGGTTGCTGGATAAGTTGGTGGTTCATTCCGCTGTGGCGACTCCAGATTAATAAAGAGACTAAGCCAAAAAGAAAATGAATGAATGAATGAATTAATCATATAAACTAATGCAGTATCATTTTTAACATTTCATAATGAACATATTACAGTAAAAACATAAACAGTCCCGCTTATAACACAATATAAATATTATGTCAAAACAAGTTTCACTTTTATTTTTAGTCGTGATTAATCTTTGCCCAGCACCATTTTATACTTTATTAAAAGGTCAATTTAGTTCCAAATGATATTCAATTAGTAGTATACTATAAGTACACAAGTACATGGATGTGAGTATACTTATAACATGAAGTAAAATTAATTATATACTTCAGCATTACTTATATATGTTTCTTGAATTGGGCTTCAATTATTCTACTGTTTCCTTGGATTCAGCACTGATGATCATGTGACAAATGTCTTCAGCTGTATGAAAACATGAGGCTTTCTTTATCTGTTTAGTCACATGTCAGTCCTGACTCAGTGAAACTCACAACTGGGAAGTGTGCTGAGCTGAATAAAGAGTTCATGTTAACATTATTACTTAGCACTTGGAAATGAGGATGTGTTCAGTAATTGAAGATTCTCACTACCCTCATACAGCGGGAGTTATAGCTGGTCAATATGACAAAAATCATATCCTGATGATAAGTATTGAACACGTCACCATTTTTTCCAGAAAACATATTTCTAAAGGTGCTGTTGACTTTAAATTTTCACCAGATGTTGATAACAGCCAAAGAAATCCATATAAGCAAAGACAACAAATCTAATTAGTTTACAAATGAAGTTCTGTGTAGTAAAATGAAATGACACAGGGAAAACGTATTGAACACATGAAGAAAGGAAGGTGTAGAAAGGCAGTGAAGGCCCAGACAGCAGCTGAAATCTCTCAGAGGTTCTTCAGCAACCCTCTGCCCTTCCTCAGTGTAAATGAATATCAGCTGCTTCAGTTCAACATCTACATTAGCAGGAGGATGAAGATGAAACCAGGGTGGACATTTCAGCAAGATAATGATCCAAAACACAGCCAAGGAGACTCTCAGATGCTTTCAGAGAAAGAAAATCAAGCTGTAGAATGGCCCAGCCAATCACCTGACCCCAATCCAATAGAAAATACAAAATAAAGCTGAGATTTGATAGACGAGACCCACAGAACCATCAAGATTTTGACACTCTGTTGAAGTCTGTGTATAAATATTTGTGAAAAGACATTTCACATTCATATTTCAGCCATATTATGCCCAACAGCGTCCTGTTTATCTGGAAATTCAGCTTTTTCAGTCAGTGAAAGTCAGGAAATTTGATATTTGGCTTAGAGTGGGAACGCTTTAGCATCACTGATCCGATATGGGATTTACTTGCGGAGAACATGAACTCTGTAAACTGCAATAGGCGTGTTTATGCCAACGTTGAGTTCAGCACATGGCACATTACTCCTGTGAAGTGCTGATTTTACATTTTTTTTCTGTGCATGGGCACGCCGTAGTGGGCTCTCTTTAGCTGACCCATGCATTGATGTTTTATCAGGCCAATCATGGCATGCAACCTTTGCTCGGGACGTTGGGCAGTTTCCTATCAGCACATGACTTCCCTGAAGACGGCTCTGTCAGCAGTGTGCAGTGAGCTCACAGGACGCTGGGGTTTTACATAGAGGAAGTATGCTAGTGGCTTTGGGATCTGAACACTTCTTTTATTAAAGGTCCAGTGAAATTAAAATAACATTTTTTAGATGTTAGGATGAATATGGTAATCTTCAATGATATCTATCAGCTAGTGTGCTACAAAACAATGACACAATTTGCGTTGAGAAGATATAAAATCGATATAAACATGTGAAGCTTGTAGTTTTATCTCTTCCTCCTAAATGGATCAACGGTTTTATTCACGTCACCTCATACTTCAGTTTGTCATCAAATCTTTTGACCAATCAAATGCTCTCTAGTATCTGACATGCCCCGCCCCCTTCAAGACGCTTCTCTTTTGCTTGTCGTTTGATGCGCTTGAGCTCAACCACTCTCACTGGCAGAGCTGTGATAAAACGTAACGCTATTGGCTGTTTTTTAAAGGGGAGGAGCTACTATATGTTCCACCCTCTCTTTATGTTTTAGTTGAGATCAACTAAAAAATGCACATTTGAAAGCAATTCACGGCCTTTTAAAGCAGCGTTTTTCCGTCTCGGTCCACATGCCTCACTACTCTGCATATTTAGCATTTTTTTATTGTTTAAAGTGACATTTTCTTTTTTTTCCAGAATTTTTGAGCTTAGTTACTGTAGGTGTCTGCCAGCTCAGACAAGTTGAAAAGAAAATATGCAGCTTTTTTTTATATATAAAATGAGTGTATTTTGTGCCACAATTGACCTGTTTCCTGTTGGTTCATACAGTTGAAACCAGAAGTTTACATACACTCTAAAAATATGAACATAACCATTTTTTTTTTAAAATGTCTGAAGGTAAATCATACTAAACATTTACTATTTTAGGTCTCCTTCCACAAGCTTCTCACAATAGTTTGCAGGAATTTTGGCCCATTCCTCCTGACAGAATTGGTGTAACTGAGTCAGATTTGTAGGCTGTCTTGCTCGCACAAGCTTTTTCAACTCTGCCCACACATTTTTATATAGGATTGAAGTCAGGGCTTTGTGATGGCCACTTCAAAACATTCACTCTGTTGTCCTTAAAGCGCATTTCAACTAATTTGGCAGTATGCTTAGGGTCATGGTCTGTTTGGAAGACCCATTTGTGGCCAAGTTTTAATTTCCTGGCTGATGTCTTGAGATGTTGCTTCAGTATTTCTACATAATGTTCTTTCTTCATGATGCCATCTATGCTGTGAAGTGGACCAGTCCCTCCTACAGCAAAACAGCCCCACAACATGATGCTGCCGCCCCCATACTTCACAGTTGGGATGGTGTTCCTAGGCTTGTAAGCTTTCCCCTTTGTCCTCCACATGTAACACTGGTCATTATGGCCAAACTGTTCAATCTTAGTTTCATCAGACATAAGGTTTTCCTTAAATACTATTCTACAGTTGAGCCTCCAATTAACTCAAATGTTGTCAATTAGCCAATCAGAAACTTCCAAAACCTTGACATCATCATCTGAGCTTTTTCAGAGGCAGAATAATCTTATTGTATGTAAACTTGACTTTCAAGAAAAGTTATAACAATTTCTCCAAAAATATCTCTCTCATTATTCTGCTATTAAGCAGAACAGAAACAAATGTGATAATCCTAACTTACCTAAAAGAGAGAAAGTTTAGTCACATTAACATCTGACTTTTTAAAAAATGTTTTTGTGCCTTTTTATACAGTGCATGTAAACTTTTGATTTCAACTGTATTAAACCAGTTATTTATTTACATGTACCCACCTCTGAGCAATCCATAAACTCCTCCCACCTCTTTTTGCTCTTCTCTGCTGTGTGTTCAGATGTAGCTTTAGAGGCTTACAGTAGGACTGCACAATTCTGGTTAAATCACAATTTTTTTTTGTGCTTAAAATCAAGATCAGAATTTTCTCATGATTCTGTAGAGGTAAAATAAAGGTTAATTTGGGTAGGCTATTATTATTGTTATTTCTCAAACATGTGATAAAACAACACTAATAATATTAGACCTATGTGTAGGTCTACTGTTAGTTAAAATGCTTAATTTGGTATAGACTTTGAATGGTGGACTTGAACAGAAAGTTGTCCTGGTTGTTAATTCACGGTAAAGTGATGCATCAGAATACAACTGTTCATAATTCTGAAGTTGAATTATTATGTTTGAGACATATGCTTGCAATCTGTCATTGACAACATTATTAGACCATTTTTTTTCACTGGTCAAATCAGACATTTGTCATTATCAGATTCCCTCCTGCATTATATTCAACATTATATAGGCTAGAGTAGTCATACTGACACTGTTAAA
>LR812539.1:54849598-54922098 GCA_903798195.1 Danio kyathit | reverse complement strand
TTCAGAATGTTGTTGATATTTGGTTGATTATAGGTTGTGTTAAATCCAACATAGAGCCAACATCTGAAACCAACATCAGTCATTCATTCATTCATTTTCTTTTTGGCTTAGTCCCTTTATTAATCTGGGGTCACCACAGCGGAATGAACCGCCAACTTATCCAGCATATGTTTTACGCAGCAAATGCCCCTCCAGCCGCAACCCATCACTGGGAAACATCCATACACAATCATTCACACACACACTCACACACTACAGTCAATTTTAGCTCACCCAATTCACCTGTACCACATGTGTTTGGACTGTGGGGGAAACCGGAGCACCCGGAGGAAACCCACGCCAACATGGGGAGAACATGCAAACTCCACACAGAAATGCCAACTGACCCAGCCGAGGCTCGAACCAGCGACCCACTGCGCCACTGCGGCGCCCAACCAACATCATATTGACGTCAAATACTGACATTTATTCGTCAGGTATGGCAAACTAAAATCCAACATCTGATAGACGTCATAGTGGTAACATCCACACAACATCAAGCTGTAACATCATTAGACGTTGATATTTGGTTGATTTTAGGTTGTACGTTGGACATTGACTCAGGGCTGGGCCGATAAACGATATTATATCGAATTGCGATAAAATGTATATCAATAACAATGATAAGCTCTGGACTTGTTTACTCTAAGAGCCAATCACACTGCAGAAATGTGCAACAGTGGGAATCTGAAAGTGTTGAAATTAGAGATTTTCGTCCACTGAAAATTTATCGGACGAAAATATGTTATGCCATTTAATGGATCCTCTAATTTTTGTCATTTTAGAGGTACTCTTTTAAATCTGGAAGCATTAGCAACTATACCAATATATATATATATATATATATATATATATATATATTGTTATTGTTCAATATGGAAAATAATTTTTGCCATATCGCCCAGCCCTACATTAATGCCTATAGCGCATGCAGTGTTTCCTCTTGGATTTTTTCCAGCTGTGGCGGCAGGACTTTACACAGATCTGCCAACTATTTCAAAGACAAATATTACACGCAGTGTTACGAGTCGAGATAGCATTCATGTAATGCGAGCATGCCAATCTCTTTGCTTTCGCGCCGATTTCCTCTGTTCGTGCACAGAACTTCTTGCACGCACTCAAATTTACACGTTCAAGTGCAGATCTTGTGCGCTTTCCAGTAAGCGTTGCTGAAGCGCGATTTAGTGTGTTTTTGTGCGTTTTCCGACATTAACACGTCCTGAAGTAAAGTGAAACGGCTATAAACTCCAGCAAGATAAAGTCATTGTATGCAGAGCCATTGACCTTTATCAATAAAGTATACTTATGGAAACTGTGTTCATCTTAACTGAAAGATACGCGGTGTTTGCTGGACTCACGCACCTGTCAGTCAGTCTGTCAGAGAGTCAGTCCGCATGTCACCTTAAAGGGTTGAACAAATAGCGCACAGCACTACTGCGGTTACAGAAAAGTTTGCGCTGTTTACCTCTAATATGTTTTGGTGCGTTTATAATCCGCTATAAAAAAACACGACTAAATGTTTTAAATGAGAAGTTGTAATGTAGCCGTGACGGGATGAATTTTGGCGTGGCGGCCCGCCACGGATGAATGAATGTAGCGGAAACCTTGGCATGTGTTTGGATTGTTGGGAAAACCCGAGCACCCAAAGAAAACCCAACCCAACATGGGGAGAAAAATGCAAACTGACCAACGGGACTCGAACCAGCAACCTTCTTACTGTGAGGCCACAGTGGTAACCACTGAGCCACTGTGACGCCAGTTGCGAGTTGGATACTGCTAAACTACTAATGTTTGAAGGAGGTGCAATATATTTTGAACTGTGATCACGACTGACTGTGCATTAAACGCTTTTATTGCACACCTTCCAGCCAATCAGAATCAAGAATTTCAACAGACTGTGGAATAACACGAATAAATGCACACATAATTCTGTTTTCCCGCTTGTATCGCTGTACATTTACATGGATTCATGTGAGAAGAAGCTAATTATTGGTGTCTTCAACGTGATTAATATAAGAGATTAATGTATTTTAATGTGTTTGTGTTGTCAGGCCGCCATGCAGACATATGAATGCAAAGGACAGGAGGTTTTCTCCAATGGCAGCGCCGGACATATGAACGGCGGAGATGCGACCAGGATGAGGGAAGTGGCCTTTGAGAAGAACCCGTCTGAACCGCTGGTACCCTTTCTGTTTTTGTGCACCTCATGTCTTTTCTAGTTACACAACTGAGCTAATTGCTCTCATCGAAATTGTGATTGAATACGATTGTCATGTTGTTGGTCGAACTGATTTAGTGTGAAGTTCACTACACTCTGAAATCTGCCAAAATGTATGCATGTTAAAAATAAATACAGATGAAGTCAGAATTATTGTAATGTAATGTACTGTAATGTGTATTTATATAGCGCATTTATTGTGTATGGCCATACACCCAAAGCGCTTCACAATCATGAGGGGGGTCTCTCCACACCACCACCAGTGTGTAGCATCCACTTGGATGATGCGACGGCAGCCACAGGACAACGGCGCCAGTGCGCTCACCACACACCAGCTATTGGTGGAGTGAAGAGACAGTGATAGAGCCAATTCGGTGGATTGGTATTAGCCCTCCTGTATATCTTTATCCCCAATTTCTGTTTAATGGAAAGAAGATTTTTTTTCAACACATTTCTAAACATAATAGTTTGTTCTGTAGACAGTCCAAAACAAATATTGCTTAAGGGTAGGATTGGGTCGATAGACAATGCCATCGCCGATGGCCGATAGACATCACGATGCTGAGCCGGCATCACGATCCTCCGCCTCGCCCCTGTCGCAGCAGCAACCCGCTCGCGCAAAATACACACTCAGGCCCCGTTTACACTAATACGTCTTAGTTTTACTATGGCATTTTAGAACGAAAATGATCCACATACACACTGGTGTTTCACCTAGCAATGCTGAACAGCTCTCTGTCAAGACTATACCGCTGAAAAAACACATCACGTGATCACAGATACACACACTGTCATGTGCTGCAGCATATGCGCACGTCTGAGCTCCAGGCAGTCAGCGGGTGCTTTGAGCACAAAACCCCAGAGAGCAGTGCACATCGGACAGTTTATCAAGGATGTACCGCTGGATCATGTCTCACTATAGTTGTTAGACGTGATATTTAATTCATCTTGTCTCTATCTAACGACGTCTTTCAAATCTTTCAGATCTATCAAATCTTATTGACCTTATTCTTGAATGCGGAAGTGCGCTCGTTTTTGCGATTGTTTTAGAACTTCCGATTCAGTTGCCTATGGGAGAAATGACTAGGAATAATAAACGGCCGAAAATGGTCAAACTACTCGCTCTACATACAAGTGTTTGCATGATTATACAGACAAAATAGAATAATATAATGGGAAAACCTCAGTTTGCAACATCAAGCAGCAAAACGGGCTGTTATTAACGTCTAAAAATGAATGGAAGTGAATGAGACCGGAAGCCTCGAGCCAAAAAGATTCAAATGGCTGCGCCCGCTCGTACGCGGAGAATAAGGTGAATACTTAGTAATTTTAGTGAAAACCTCAGATACTGTTGGTTCCTGTTGGTTGTGCACCTTTTTTACCAACCAAGTAGACGCCATTATAAGGACACAGATCACTCTGCCTGTTCATGCCAGAGTCCTGCGAAAAAAGTGATTGACAGGTGGTAATTTGTGTGTAACTTATCTTTATTTATTTATGATTTGTTTATAGGTAAAACAAAGACCATGCGGGTCAGGTAGTTGAAACGGTAGGCTGCAAATAATTAATTCGTTATGAATTAATTAATTATTCATAAATAATTAATTCACCGCCGCCTATGATGACAATGCCATTGCGATGTTTCACATTAGACAACGTACAATGCCAAATTGGTTGACATCGCCCAACTCTACTTGAGGGGCTAATGATATTGACCTTAAAATGGGTTTTAAAACAATTAAAAACTGCTTTTATTCTAGCCGAAATAAAACAAATAAGACTTTCCCTAGAAGAAAAAATATTATAGGAAATACTGTGAGAAATTCCTGAATCTGTTAAACATCATTTGGGAAATATTTGAAAAAGACAACAAAAAAATCACAGGAGGGTGAATAATTCTGACCTCAACTGTATATGACCTCGGTCACATTCACACACTGCCTCCAAAACTTCTATCAGTCATAAAAACATTTGGATTCTAATGCCGAGTTCAGACTGCAGGATTTTCAAAGTAGTCGTGTCACAGATGTTTCACACTGCATGACTATCTGAGCTAGCGTTCCGTCGCTGCTTTGTTTACACTGCAAGATGTATCAGCGACAGGGTGGTTCACACTGCATGACTTTAAAATAGGAAGAATCGCCGACAACTTTGTCCAAACTACGTTTCACAACCAAACACGCGTGAGAAGACATGAAAACAACGAGAGGTCACATAATATATATCTTGTTATTAACTACATAATGAGAAAGACGCCTTTAGTGGGGTAGAAAATGTACTTATTTTGCTCACCTGGCTTTGAAAGGAGCAATTTCTCTTAAACTTTTTTATTTCTCAACCCGGTTGTGCGTATTGTTCAGATGACACGTCAAACAGACACTGTTTGTGCTCCTGCCAAATTCCCAGGAGTTTTTCCTCAATTTCTTCGGTCCAAATAAACTCAAAAGGAGCGCCTTTAACTTCTCCCTCAACCTCCCGCTGGCCTGCAGGTACCCAGTAGTGAATGCTGCCCTCTCATTGGCTGTAAGTGATCATTGATGTTATTTTCAATCAGAACACATTTCACACGGCATGATTTGAATCGCCGACAGATCCAGATATTTAGCACGCCAAATATCTCACGGGTCTCGGCGACTCATCGGCGATTCTCTCAGATCGCGTCTTTCATAGTTCATACTGTGTGAATGACGTGAAGAGCACCGATTTGCCTGTGATTTCAGGCATTTGTCGGCGATTTCTCAAAACCTGTCGCCGAGTCAAAATCAGGGCTAAAATCATGCAGTCTGAACTCGGCATTAGTAAAAATGCTTTTCTTACTTCGAGTTTTCATCTTGTTTCTTGTCCAAATATCTAAAAATTTGTAAACCAGGAAGCATTTTTTAGACAAGCAAAACATATTGTCTTGTTTTATGAAATAATATGCCGATATTAGGTGAGTTTTTCCTTAAAACAAACAAAATAATTGGCCAATGGGGTAAGCAAAATAACCTTGTTTTTCCTTTTGACATAAATCCAAAAAATCATAAATCTGTTCATCTCAAAGTGCTATGTCTGATTAGCTTGTGTGTAGAATTTTTACACAATGAGTCAAATTCTGCAAAAATTGTGTAATCATTGGGCAAAAACTGTAATAAAACCATAATAATACTCATAAGCATGATCATTTTGTTCACTATAATTGTAATATGAAATGTTTATACCACTAATCTCTAATTGTGCTGTATGTTTTCAGGGAGTAACTTTAAAGCTGAATGAGAAGCAGAGGTGTACAGTGGCCAGAATACTGCACGGAGGAATGATACACAGACAAGGTTCAGTTTGTGTGTCTATGTGTGTGTGTGTGTGCTTGTGTACGCCGTATTCCTTACACTGTGGGTACCAAATGTTCCCACAAGTATAGCAATACCAGTACATTTTAGCCTCATGGGGACCAACAAAAAATTGAAAACGGCTCATAAATCACACAGAATGAAGTATTTTAAAAGTGTAGAAATGCAGATTGTTTCCTGTGAGGGTGGGTTTAGGGTTAGTGTTGGGGTAGAGAAGAGAATATACAGTATAAACATCATTATATCTATAAGTAGTCCCCATAAAGATAGCCGTGCGTATGCGTGTGTTTGTTTAATATCTATTTAGCTGCATGAATAAGAGTAAGTAACACTTTTTTATTTCTTAAAACAGGTTCTTTACATGAAGGAGATGAAATTGCAGAAATCAACGGGAAAAGTGTTTCTAATCAAAGTGTAGACCAGCTGCAGAAGATTCTGGTGGGTTTTGAAGTCTTTTGTGAAGAATAAATACATTGTTTAAAAAACACTTATTAGGGAAATAAATTATTTTGAAAGAAATAACTTAATTCGTGGGCGACGCGGTGGCGCAGTGGGTAGCACGATCGCCTCACTGCAAGAAGGTCGCTGGTTTGAACCCCAGCTGGGTTGGCATTTCTGTGTGGAGTTTGCATGTTCTCCACGTGTTCGCGTGGGTTTCCTCCAGGTGCTCCGGTTTCCCCCACAAGTCCAAAGACATGCGCTATAGGGGAACTGGGTATGCTAAAATTGACCGTAGTGTATGAGTGTAAATGAGTGTTTGTTGATGTTTCCCAGAGATGGGTTGTGGCTGGATAATTGTATTTATCTACAAATGATTGAAAGTATATTTTAGTGCAACTTACATTTGGGTCATATATTGAAAAAGGCAATTACTGGGTTAAAAATGTGGACAGTTCTGTCCATATTTGAACTAAGGGTGCTTTCACACTAGCACTTTTGGTCCGCACCCGGGTTCGTTTGACGTCATAGTACGGTACGTTTAGCTAGTGTGAACGTGTCTTCTGAACTCGGGTGCGCACCCGTGAACCGTACCCGAGTCCGCCTGAAAGAGGTGGTCTGGGGTACGGTTCATGCGAACTCTGGTACGGTTCACTTCTAGTATGAATGCAATCGTACCAAATAGCGGAAGTGAACTGCCAACTGTACAACAAACTATCGTTTTCATAACGTTCATTCGTGTGTGTGCGCCACGTATTGTACCTTGGTGACAAGCAGGACTGAGCAAAGCACAGTGATACACAGTGATGTCTGCTTGTCTCCTCCAGAAACAGCTTCTGCAGTCACTGTGTGATGTTCTGAATGTTTATAATATTTTTGCGGCAGATGGACGCGAGTCGCTTTCTGTATGTCCAAAACTAAAAGATTCAGCAAAAGCAAATCGACCGCGATGTGCGGAAGTCTCCATTTTGGCGCTTTGCTTTCGTGACCGTCAACTAGCAACAGCAGTAAACAAAACAGCAGCTCTATGATGCAAGCGTACCGGGGTTCAGAAGGAAAAAAGACAGTGTGAACACAAACCAACCGAGAAGGTGGCAAGGGGGGACAATCGAACTTGGGTACGGTCCAGGCAATTGAACCAAGTGTGAAAGCACCCTAAATTTGAGTTGAAATAACCAAGCAATTTTCAGTAAAATTAAGAATAACACTTAAGAAGTATATATTTAGGGGTGTCACGGTGGCGCAGTGGGTAGCACAATCACCTCACAGCAAGAAGGTCGCTGGTTTGAGCCCCAGCTGGGTTGGCATTTCTGTGTGGATTTTGCATGTTCTCCCCGTGTCGGCGTGGGTTTCCTCCGGGTGCTCTGGTTTCCCCCATAGTCTAAACACATGCGCTATAGGGGAATTGGGTAAGCTAAATTGTCCGTAGTGTATGTGTGTGAATGCAAGAGTGTATGGATGTTTCTCAGTGTTGGGTTGCGACTGGTAGTGCATCCGGGCGTAACACATATGCTGGATAAGTTGGCGGTTCATTATGCTGTGGCGACCCCTGATTAGTTGTAATTTCATAATTAAAAAACAAACAAAAATAGATTCTGATCAAGCATGAAAAATGAAATGTTCTTGTATGCTCTTCAAAGGAAACCTAAATTTGGCAATATTACAAAGTGCTTTCAAATTAACTCAAGTGTAAAGAACCATCGTAAAGATGAAGCAACATTCACTTAAAGCAGGGGTGTCCAAACTCGGTCCTAGAGGGCCGGTGTCCTGCTGAGTTTAACTCCAACTTGCTTCAACACACCTGCCAGGAAGTTTCCAGCATATCTAGTAAGAGCTTGATTAGCTGCTTCAGGTGTGTTTGATTAGGGTTGGAGCTAAACTCTCCAGGACACCGGCCCTCCAGGACCGAGTTTGGACACCCCTGACTTAGGGGTTACTCGCACTATGCTATCCAAACCGTGCCCAGGCCCGTTTCCCGGATCATTTGAGAAGTGTGAGTGCTCTGAATCGGGCTCAGGCACGGTTCACTTGGGTGGCCCTGGCCCGGTTGGAAGAGGTGGGCCTGAGCACGGTTTACTGAGTGAGTGCAAGCGTGCCTGAACCCGAAACTGAAAGCGAGACATGACTTTTAAGGGACTGTTTGATATGGATTAATTAATCATTCGTACTGTTCAATGAACGCAAACTGTCGTAGTTTATGAAAGACGCAAACCCCTCACTGCACGACAGCTGCGCCTTCAGCAAACCTCCTAATTCCTGCAGCACGAGGATTGTTTATGAGCGTCAAAAGTGGCTGATCTGTTCGGCGAAATATTAAACAGCGTGTCACCGCATATCAAACGACTTAAACCACAGGTGTCAAAGCCAGTTCCTGGAGGGCCGCAGCCCTGCACAGTTTAGTTCCGACCCGTCTTCAACACACTTACCTGTAGGTTTCAAACAAGCCTGAAGGACTCAATTAGTTTGATCAGGTGTGTTTAATAAGGGTTAGAACTAAACTGTGCAGAGTTCCGGCCCTCCAGGAACTGGCTTTGACACCTGTGACTTAAACGATATAACTAAAGAAATCTCCACTGTGCTGAGCGAGAGCGCTTACTGAGCGTCATCGATGACGTAAGCGCGCCCAGGCCCGAATGTAATATGAGTGCGGGCCGTTAGGGGAGATGGGAGGGGGGACAAGCATGCTTTGGCCCGGTTCAAGGCAACTGTACATAGTGTGAGTACGGCCTTAAAGGGACAGTTCACCTAAAAATGTCAATTCTGTCATCATTTACTTGCTTGTTTCAAACCTTTCTTCTGTCGAACACAAATGAAGATATACTGAAGAATGCTCGGGAAAAAAACAGTTCCTACTATGGATGTAAATGGCTTTTCCTGACATTCTTCAAAATATCTTGTTTTGTGTTCAACAGAAGAAATAAACCCATAAACGTTTAGAACTATGTGAGTAAATGATGAGGACGTTTTCATTTTCGGGTGAACTGTCCCTTTAAGTAACCTTCAAAAGTGTTTGTGTGTGAATATTTACTGTGATTTGACTTTGCTCTATACTTCTCGACATTACAGAAAGACACAAACGGTGTCGTCACTCTGAAAATCATCTCCAACCAGCAAAGTCGCCCGATGGCATGTGAGGTGAGTAAAACATCAGTCTCACATTTGACCAATCCCCTGCTTCCATTTGTGTTTTATGATCAGAGTCGACTGCATCTGCAAATATTCACTCTAATGGGGTTTGATCACTTCTTTCTTTGTCTGCCTATTCTGTATGCTTGATTAAATGAAGGTGTGGGGTTTATCATGGGAAAGCAGTGAAACACACAGGTGACTATTAAAGCAACAGCAGCACATAATTTTACTAACTGTAGATTTACTGACTTATAGATGACTTCTCTTCAGACCCTCTTCTGCCATCTGCTGGTCACGCAGCGTCAAACTCACAGTTAAAGGGATAGTTCACCCAAAAATGAACATGTACTCACTGTTTACTCATTCTCAAGTGATTCCAAACATTTAGGAGTTTCTTTTGAACTTTAGAAGATATTTTGAAGAATGTAGAAACCGGTAACCATTGACTTCCACTGTAGGGAAAGCAAATTCTATGGAAGTCAATGGTTACCGATTTTCAGCTTGTTTCTTCCAAAGCGATTTCCAAAGTGTCTTCTTTTGTGTTCAGCAGAATAAAGAAACTCATAAAGGTTTGAATCAAGTAAAAGGGTGAGTAAACGATGACAGATTTTGTATTATTTGGTGAACTGTCTCTTAAATCTAAATTAGGCAGACGGTGACCATGTGATGAGCTGTGGTAGTTTTCTTCTTTCATTATAAACAGAATCCGTTCTACTATTGTAACGTTAGATCACCTAGATCCTTCTAGAACTCTGCCTATAGACTATAGTGGCATAGTTGTAGTTATAGATCTATCTGTCTATCCTTCTGTCTTTCTGTGTAATTGTTTTTACCTTTGCCTGATTTATATATGACAATTATTTAAAATTATATTACACACGACACACACTATTTATTTATTTATTTATTTATTTATTTATTTATTTATTTATTTATTTATTTATTTATTTATTTAAAGCTCAATCAAATAAAATAATTATTTTTTTAATGTATTATTTTATTTTGTATTATTTAATTTCAATTTATTCATTTATTTTACAATTTATTTATTTATTTTAAACTAAATTAAATTGAGAAAATTATTAATTAATTTTTAATTGTATTTTATTTTGTATTATTTATTTTTAATATATTCATTTACTTTGCATTTTATTTATTTATTTAATTCATTTATTTATTTACTTATTTATTTTAAACTACATTTAATTTATTTATTTTTAATTGTATTATTTTATTTTTTATTATTTATTTTTAAATAAATGTATTCATTTATTTTACATTTAATTTTTTTATTTTTTAAACTAAATTAAATGTATTCATTCAATTTTTAATTGTATTATTTTATTATTTATTTTTATTAAATGTATTTTATTTTAAAGTTTATGTATTTATTCTTTTTAATTAAAACTTATATATTTATATATATATATATATATATATATATATATATATATATATATATATATATATATATATATATATATATATATATATATATATATATATATATATATATATATTTTTTTTTTTTTTTTTTTTTTTACTATTATTATTTTATTTATTTTATTATAATGTTTTTTTAAGAGGTTAGTTAAAGAGATGCACCAATGTATCAGCCAATATCGGCTGATCAATGTAATTTTAATCGTTATTAGTTATTATTTTAAAAAGTCAGTGATAACATGGTTGATGTTGGTCACTGTAAGAGAGAACAACTTTTCATTCACACTTTTTTAACACACTTTTCATGTCTGTGGTCAAACATCTCCCTTCACAAAAGCCTTTATGTACATTTTCAAAAGTTGATCTTGGGAGTTTTCCATTTTTTATGCAATATTCCAAATTTACATGAAAAGAGCTGGTTTGGAAACGTATCAACTGACATAGTAGGAAAAACAGATGCTGTATATTTCAATGGCTACAGTTAACTTTCCTCTACTGTATTTAACAGAGGAAAGAAACGGGTTTGGAACAAATGAGTAAACGACGAGAGAATGAAACTTTTTCAGTGAACCTTTTCCTTAAAAAAGTCATTTTTATAAACTGTCCTTTCACCAGAACCAACATGAAAAATACTATTACTATAGTATTTTCATATTTACAGTGTTTACTATTTATAGTGTTTTGAACCATACTATAGTAAAGTACTTGACTTAATCTGCTGTGGTAATTCTATAGTTGCTATGATAAAAACTAGCAACTATATTAATATAAACAAGCTACCTAAAACTTCTACAACTGGAGGTTATATTACACTAAAACACACCACAGTTTACTGTACTAAAAACTGAAGTATTCTACAGTATTTAAGCTAGTTTTTCAGTTCACTAGTTAATACTACAGTATGCTGTACCATTAACAAGTGTTGTAAATACTGTAATATATACTTAAAACAACGAAATAAAAACACTATAAAACACTATACAGTAAATGACTATAGTATTTTTTCATGTGTTGAATCATCTTCATTCATACAGTGGTTTGAAATGTTTCTGCAGATGTATATGAGAGCACAGTTCGACTATGACCCAGCCAAAGATGAGCTCATCCCGTGTAAAGAAGCGGGCCTGAAGTTCCAGACGGGCGATGTTATTCACATCATCAACAAGAAGGATCCCAACTGGTGGCAGGGGAAAGTGGACAGTTCCACCACAGACTTCGCTGGACTCATCCCTTCTCCAGAGCTGCAAGAGTGGTGCGTTCACCTGGCCCTGTGTTCTGAAATACACGCCTCAGCCTACATTTTTATAAAGCTTAAAAGACTTTGGGTTTCGTTGCTTGTTTCAGATGACAAATCCACTAGAGGGCTCTGTCTACGTTTTTGTGAATCGGAAATGCGTTACTTAGGGTGTGTTTTGTTGTATGTTTCAGATGACAAATCCACTAGAATGCGCTGTCTACATTTTTGTGAATCTGAAATACGTTACTTAGGGCACGTTTTGTTGTACATTTCAGATGACAAATTCACTAGAGGGCGCTGTCTACATTTTTGTGACTGAAATATGCTGCCTAGGGTAGGTTTTGTTGTACGTTTCGGATGACAAATCCACTAGAGGGTGCTGTCTACATTTTTGTGACTGAAATATGCTACCTAGGGTAGGTTTTGTTGTATGTTTCAGATGACAAATCCAATAGAGGGCGCTGTCTACATTTTTGTGAATATGAAATACGTTACTTAGGGCACGTTTTGTTGTACGTTTCAGATGACAAATTCACTAGAGGGCGCTGTCTACATTTTTGTGACTGAAATATGCTACCTAGGGTAGGTTTTGTTGTATGTTTCAGATGACAAATCCAATAGAGGGTGCTGTCTACATTTTTGCGAATCAAAAAAATATGCTACTTAAGGGGGTCACACCCTGGATGCGCTGCTCGGGGCCGTGCCACGCTTTGCCATGCATTTTAGAATTCTAAACAGATTTCTATCAGTGTATGCACACTGGCGCCGCATGTCGGCGGCTGTCAGCGGTGCTCAGCTATGACTCAGGATACTGTTCATATTTCTGTCGCGCCACAGAGGGATAAATGAATAGTTTCATATTAAATAACATTCAAATGTGCCCGTCTGGTGTGCGATACTTCGAACTGCTTTGCGGCGCATCCGGTGTGCGACCCCCTTTATGGTACATAAAGGGTCTGTCTACATTTTTGCGAGTGAAATATGTTACTTAGGGTACGTTTTGTTGTACGTTTCAGATGACAAATCCACTAGAGGACGCTGACTACATTTTTGCAAAAATACAATACATTACTTAGGGTACATTTTGTTGTACGTTTCAGATGGCGAATCCACTAGAGGGCGCTGTCTACATTTTTGCAAAAATACAATACATTACTTAGGGTACGTTTTGTTGTACGTTTCAGATGACAAATCCACTAGAGGGCGCTGTCTACATTTTTGCAAAAATACAATACATTACTTAGGGTACATTTTGTTGTACGTTTCAGA
The DNA here is from genome assembly GCA_903798195.1 of Danio kyathit. Taxonomy (NCBI): domain Eukaryota; kingdom Metazoa; phylum Chordata; class Actinopteri; order Cypriniformes; family Danionidae; genus Danio; species Danio kyathit. The sequence goes on along the minus strand of LR812539.1, from coordinate 54,908,996 downwards.
TGACAAATCCACTAGAGGGCGCTGTCTACATTTTCGTGAATCTGAAAAATGTTACTTAGGGTACGTTTTGTTGTATGTTTCACATGGCAAATCCACTAGAGTGTGCTGTCTACATGTTTCCAACTGGAATACGTTACTTAGGGTACGTTTCAGATGACAACTCAACTATAGGCCGCTGTCTACATTATTCTCACTGAAATATGTCACTTAGGGTACGTTTTCTTGTACGTTTTAGTTGACAAATCCACTAGAGGGCGCTGTAAATATTTTTGTGAATCTGAAATGCGTTACTTAGGGAGAGTTTTGTTGTACGTTTCAGATACATGTCCTTATTGTACACATCCAGGAGAAGGCAGGGCTTGTTTCCTACTCTTTCCTAAACCAAAGCGATAGTGTTTACAGAAGCAGACGTAAGAGAAATACACAGTTTACCTTGATTTTACATTGCTTTTATCTGTTTATTGAAGCATACTTCATCAGACATCGAACCTGAGCACTCTGCAGCACAAGCGCAACACAGTACAAAGTGAGCCCCAAGCAAACTGACCACATCAGAAAAGTTGACCATATGGAGATAGATAGATGACGAAAACAAATCACAGACAGCGTATAATCAATATGGTCAGCATATAGTGTAACATGTCTGTAAATATCATTAGTGTGAAAAGGAACAAAAGTTTTCATCGTCATACTGCCCCCTAGTGTTCATTTACCCACAAACTGCAGTGAAGCATGTGTTAAAGTATGTTTTTTGCAGTTTTACAAAAATGTAGGCTGAAGCTTGTAATTCCACTGAGCCTGTGTTTTAGTTCTCAGGAGAGTTTGAGTTCATCTGATGCAGCAGAGAGATCATTAAATGTTTGTGGTGTTTCTGCAGGCGAGTAGCGAGCAAAAGCAAAGCAACACGGGAAGCTGGACAGTCCTGCAGTCCTTTTGGCAAGAAGAAGAAATGCAAAGACAAATACCTCGCCAAACACAGCTCAAGTTAGTGAAGCGCACCTCTATACCATCACACACTGTTAATTTATGCATTTTTATGAAGTGTTATAAAATTATACAGTAAAACAAAGTACTTGCACACTGTTTAAAAACACATGTTCTGCTTTATTGGTCATTTTATTTGTGTTTTCTTCCATGTAAATTTATAAACCTAACATGTCTAATTATTTAAATAGTCTTTAAATGAGTCTTTTCGCAGTCATTAATGTTTGGCTGAAAATTGTAAACACTTACAACAAAACACCTGAATATTTTTTATTTTACTTCATGTTAACAAACTGTTTTGTAATGTTAATGTCACTTGCAGTTTAAGCCTAGTGCTATTATTTATTACATTTATAATTTTGCAATCTAAATTTGATTTGATTTAATGTTAATAATATAATATAATATAATATAATAGTAACAAGTAACAAGGTATATAAATACACTCACCAGCCATTTTATTAGGTACGCCTGTCCAACTTTACGTTAACGCAAATTTTTAATCAGCCAAACCCATGGCAGCAGTGCAATGCATTTAGGCATGTAGACATGGTCAAGAGGATCTACTGCAGTTCAAAGCGAGCATCAAAACGGGGAAGAAAGGGGATTTAAATGACTTGGCAGGGTTGTTGGTGCCTGAGTATTTCAGAAACTGCTGATCTACTGGGATTTTCACGCACAACCATCTCTAGAGTTTTCAGAGAATGGTCCGAAAAAGAGAAAATATCCAGTGAGCGGCAGTTCTGTGGGCGCAAATGCCTTGTTGATGCCAGAGGTTAGAGGAGAATGGCCAGACTGGTTCCAGCTGATAGAAAGGCAACAGCAATTCAAATAAGCACTCGTTACAACCGAGGTCTGCAGAAGAGCATCTCTGAACACACAACACGTCCAACCTTGAGGCGGATGGGCTACAGCAGCAGAAGACCACACCGGGTGCCACTCCTGTCAGCTAAGAACAGGAAACTGAGGAACAATTCACACAGGCTCACCAAAACTGGACAATAGAAGATTGGAGAAACGTTGCCTGGTCTGATGAGTCTCCATTTCTGCTGCCACATTCGGATGGTTGGGTCAGAATTTGGCATCATCAACATGAAAGCATGGATCCATCCTGCCTTGTATCAGCGGTTCAGGCTGGTGGTGGTGGTGTAATGGTGTGGGGGAGATTTTCTTGGCACACTTTGGGTCCATTAGTACCAATTGAGCATCGTGTCAACGCCACAGCCTACCTGAGTATTGTTGCTGACCATGTCCATCCCTTTATGACCACAGTGTACTCATCTTCTGATGGCTACTTCCAGCAGGATAACGCACCATGTCATAAAGCGCCAATCATCTCAGACTGGTTTCTTGAACATGACAATGAGTTCACTGTACTCAAATGGCCTCCACAGTCACCAGAGCTCAATCCAATAGAGCACCTTTGGGATGTGGTGGAACAGATGCACTTGTAGAGCATTAACTGATGAATTTCTCTGTCTTTTCATTAGTCTTTGACCAGCTTGATGTCATATCTTATGAAGAGGTGGTGAGACTTCCAGCGTTCAACAGGAAAACCCTGGTTCTCATTGGTGAGCCATATATTGTGCTATTAATAATGAAAGTAGGAATATGAAATATATTTGTTGTCGTTTCCATTTACCACTATACAGCAGACGTTTACCCAATAATGGTTTATATTACAGAAACGTATAACAGTGTCCCTTGATGAAAAAACTGTTTCTTTCTGTTGTGTAAAGGCGCACATGGAGTTGGAAGGAGCCTTATTAAAAACTCACTGCTGAGCAAATATCCTGAGAAGTTTGCTTATCCAGCACCACGTATGTATCCATCACTTCTCCTTCCCATATGATTATTTATCAGCGGAATGAACCGCCAACTATTCCAGCATATGTTGTACACAATCATAATGGTTTTTCTTTGCAGATACAACTAGACCTCAGAAGAAGGACGAGGAGAACGGCAAAGAATATTACTTTATCTCCAACGACGAGATGACTAAAGGTATTGTGGGGAACGAGCTGCTGGAGTACGGCAGCTATCAGGGACACATGTTCGGCACAAAGATCGAAACCATCCACAAGATCCACGAGCAGGGCAAGATCGCCGTGCTGGATGTCGAACCACAGGTAACAGAGCTGGAAGATGTCTGTGCACTTTTGGTCACATGTTGGCCTTTTTCAATGCCACTTAGAAATAAAGGTACAGATCTGTCACTGGGGCGGTAACTTTTCAAAAGGTAGATTTTTGCTCCTAACAGGGCCTTAAAGGTACAAATAAATACCTAAAAGTGCAAATGTGTACCTCATAGGACCTTAAAGGGCTAAAAGAGAACCTTAAAGGTGCAAAAGTGTACCCTAGAGGTACTAATGTCCACCTGTAAGGTACAAAACTGCACATTTTGAAAAGGTGTGGCAGTGACAGATTTTCTACCTTTATTTATTTAGTCTGTAGGATATGTCTGTACGTCTGCCTGTCTATCTATCGCTCTCATACCTGCCAATACTTGTTCCTGAAAATCCGGGAGACCAGGGGGTGGTTTGGGGGTGAGGTGTCTGAATAACACTGTTGAGAATTGGGTACTGTGGTGTTAGTAACTGTACTATGGAGCGAGTTTCGGGCGGCCGCTACGATCAGATACTATAACAAAGTTGGCGACCCCGGGGTTTCACAGACTGGGCGAAATTATGTGACTTTTCCGGGAGACAACAAAACGGGAGGGTGGCGGGAGATGGATCTGAAATATGGGAGACTCCCGGAAAAAAACGGGAGTGTTGGCAGGTATGATCTATCTGTATGTCTGCCTGTCTATCTATCTGTCTACCTAACTATCTAACTATCTATCTCTCTGTGTCAGTCCGTCCGTCTATATATCTGTATGTCTGCCTACTTACCTTTCTGTCTATCTATATGTCGGTTTGTTTGTTTATCTATCTATCTATCTATCTGCCTGCCTATCTACTTACCTATCTATCTATCTATCTATCTGCCTGCCTATCTACTTACCTATCTATCTATCTATCTGATCTATCTGTATCTGTTTGACTATCTATCTATCTATCTATCTATCTATCTATCTATCTATCTATCTATCTATCTATCTATCTATCTATCTATCTATCTATCTATCTATCTATCTATCTATCTATCTATCTATCTATCTATCTATCTATCTATCTATCTATCTATCTATCTGTATCTACTGTATCTGTCTATCTATCTCTCTGTCCGTCCATCAGTGTCTATCTATCTATCTATCTATCTATCTATCTATCTATCTATCTATCTATCTATCTATCTATCTATCTATCTATCTATCTATCTATCTATCTATCTATCTATCTATCTATCTATCTATCTATCTATCTATCTATCTTTCTATCTATCTCTGTCTGTCTGTTTGTCTGTCTGTCCATCCATCCGTTTTTCTGTCTATCTATCTATCTATCTATCTATCTATCTATCTATCTATCTATCTATCTATCTATCTATCTATCTATCTATCTATCTATCTATCTATCTATCTATCTATCTATCTATCTATCTATCTATCTATCTATCTATCTATCTATCTATCTATCTATCTGTCTATCTGTCTATCTGTTTGTCTATCTATCTTGCTATCTATCTATCCGTCTGTCTGTCTGTCTGTGTATCATAGTTGGCTCAAAAATGTAAATAATGTAATACTTACACATCGGTTTTTCAAATAAGAGGTCTATGGAAGGCAAATAAATGTTTAACTGTTATGCTTTTTAAATGTTGACAATACTAATTAAATAAAATGCAACCTCATGTCAACAACCCAATCAGATAAAGAGATATTTCTATAATACAGCCTTCTCTGCGTACTAACAAAAAAAATTATCATAATCCATCATGTGATAATTTGGAACGTATGGATAAAAAGATTTCGTTTTTTGTGGTATTCAGCACTCATTTTAAAATATCAACAGAAGCCTGAAATTAATTAAAGGGATAGTTCACGCAAAAGTTTGAGTTTCTTTCTTCTGTTGAACACAAAGAAAAACATTGTGAAGAATGCTGAAAATACCATTCATTGACTTTCAGTGTTTTTGTTTCTGCTATGGACGCCTGTTCGTTTCTTGCTTTGAAAGTCAATTGTCCTTCTGTTTTTCTTCTCCTCCAGACGCTGAAAGTACTCAGAACGGCAGAGTTTGCTCCTCTCGTGATCTTCATTGCGCCCACTAACACCGGCAATCAGGTCAGAAACAGATTCATTCACTGCAGCTTAAAGTTCACCTCAAATTAAATATCTATTCATATTCATACCTTCAAAACAATTGAACCAACTGACAGCACAATTTTAGACATGCCTACTGGTAAAAACCATGTGAATGCAACAAAAACTCCAATAAGTCAACTAATTGATCTATTCAAAAATATTGCCAGCTTTAAATTGAAAGTAAAACCTATAAATGCACTTGTCTAAATTCATTAAACAATAAGGGTTGTATCCAGGGCCGGAGCAAGCCGAACTGCCGCTCTAGGCAAAGGACTATCACGCCGCCCTCAACCCAAAAGTGAAAACTTAAGGAGACCCGGAAGAGACGTGATGGTGGAAAAAAAAACTGAGTGCGAGAAAAAAAATGGGTGGGAGAAAAAAAAAACAGTGATAGGAATTTTTTTTTTAATTTTTAAAAGTTTTTGCGTTCCCTCGCAAAACTGTTTTTCACTTCCGGTTCACTTCATACATGTCAACCCTCCCGTTTTTGCCTGGATTATCCCGTATTTTACAATTCTATCCTGCTATCATCATATCATTCAGTATTTTCCCATATTTCTCATGTATTTTAATCTTGAATGCATGCTGAAATGAATATAAAAATGTCTTCATTCACTTTCTTTCCATTAAAGTTGTGCGTCGATCATCACCCTTCATATACAACCTCTGAATCAGCGAATGCATGTATGAGCCAATGACTGGTATATAAGCGCTGACTGACAGAAGCGCTCCGTATGATAAACTGATCCCAGATCAGCTTCGTACACGGAATTTAAAGATGAGCGAAAGTGCAGGGCATTTGGGGATATTCGGGTGTATGTTTAAACAAGACAAATACTCTTAATAATATGTAAACATGTCCGTCCTGCGTGTTTTATTTTAAACATACCTAATGACAAACTAATGCACAAACAGTTACGAAAGCAATGGAATTCTTTCATTATAGATCTGTGCATTATACAGTGACACCACTGCTATCAAATTCAAAACGAGAGATTCATTTGCTGCTCTTCACTTGTTTAATAACAGAGGTGTCACTTTAAATGGTGTTTTCACTGTTTTTAGAAGCTGATCTGGGATCAGTTTATCATACGGAGTGCTTCTGTCAGTCAGCACTTATATCAGTCATTGGCTCTGGCTCATACATGCATTTGCTGATACTGAATGATATGATAATAGCAGGATAGAATTGTAAAATACGGGATAATCCAGGCAAAAACGGGAGGGTTGACATGTATGAAGTGAACAGGAAGTGTTTGTGGAAAAACATTTTTGCGAGGGAACGCAAAAACTTTAAAAAAATATATATATTTTCCTATCACTGTTTTTTTTTTCTCCCACTCAGTTTTTTTCGGATGAGAGTCAGTACGTTATGTTGGGCGGCGGAGCGCGTTTGCCGCCCTCACTATTGTGCCAGACCCCTATTATGCCAGTGTTGTGTTGATGTTGCGGATGAAAGTCAGTTGGTTTGGGGGGCGGGGCGCATTTGCCGCCCTCATTATTATGCCGCTCTAGGCGGCCGCCTAGGTCGCCTCAATGGATGCGCCGGCCCTGGTTGTATCATACACTCTGCGCAATAAGGCGCAAGACGTGTTTGTCGCGATTTGTTGCTATTTTTAGACCAGTGCAACTCTAATTTTCACGTTTTGCGTTTCTGCTCACCATTTCTGTTTGTTGTCATAGTGCTGACAGTTGGAGGGGCGTGGTTAAATTTGTTAGCCACGCCCAATACCTCATACAGACCTAATCTGACAGTTTAAACAAACAGGAAGACTTCAGATTTCAATTTTGGATTACAAGTACAAACTAATATTTTTGTTCTTAATGACACACGCAGATGAATTGTTCACCACAAAACTAGTAATGTGAGCTAACAAAATTAGCATGGTTAGTTATGCTGTCATGTGTACTTTAAAGTTTGTGTAACCCTGTGTTCTGCTTTCCAGTCAGAGGCGGTGCAGAACATCCAGAAAGAGTCAGACAGCCTCCTCGCTGCGTACCGGCACTTTTTCGACGAAATCCTGGTGAATAACGATGTGGACGAGAGCGTGAAGGGGGTTGAGGAAGCCATCGACAGAGCCTCCTCAAGCCCACAGTGGGTGCCCATCTCCTGGGTTTACTGAAACACACTCAGACACTCGCAAAACACACACATACTCACACTCGCCGTCAGGACGGTTTGCACATCAGCGAACAGTTTATAGAATGTCTGCGATAAAGAAAGAAAAGCAATAAGTTTGTTCCTTTTGTTGAATGATTTTGAAACTGCAGAGCGTTATATCCGTACCAGGACAGTATATAGCATTAAGCGATGACATTGTTAGCGATGCAAAAAAGGACCTCTACTGTGATCCAATCTGCCCTCTAAAGGCAAAGTGCGGTAACTACAAGTTTGCTCAAAACATTTCATGTCTCATTTTTTAAGTGGAAATGAAGCAGTCAGTCAAGTTTACATTCAGGGTGTCCGCGGGGTCGTAAAATGTTTTAAGAGTTGATAAATCAATTATGAAAAAAATGAAGGCCCTTAAAAGGTATTAAAAAGTCTTAATCTCATTTTTACAAGGTCTTAAATTTTCTTCAAGCGTTGTCCAAGTTTTTGTTCAAGTGTTTGATTGTAAAAAAGCATAAATATATTTATTTTCCTCAATTGGTTCTGGCCGGGTGCGTCCGGCCCAAGTGTGCCACAAGCCTGCTTTTGAGTGAAGGTCTCGGCCGTTAGATCGCCCCCTAGGGGCTGGCTGCAGTACAAGTCATAAAGCCCGCCTCCTCCGTATTAATGAAGGAGATATGAGCCCAAATTAACAAATTAATCACACTTGCAATAAAATGTCCCGAAAGACAGTTCTGGTCAGTTAAGGCACTGGTTATCAGCTGATATAGGTACAGATCTTCATTTTGGTAAAGAGTATGTTTGAGCAGTAATTTAATGCTGGGCGTGTCATCGTGATTGACAGCTGTGATTGACAGTTTCTCAAAGCAGACGCCGGAGCTTCGGCAGGAGACTGAAGTGTTATTATTCCATTTCTGTGTTATTTTACCATGATAAAATGAGTTGCTCAGCAGTAAACTATAGTTTCTGACATACGGGATCTGGTGGAACACCAGGTAAGGTCAGGGCTTTATCAGTTTGCTGATACACGCCTAACCATCCAGATAGCAAAATACACTCGGGCCAGTTCCGGCTACACTCTCGCCTGCCGGAGACTTACCCCTCGGCCTGACTCCGTCTGCTGTACCTACTCGGATGCCTATGGACTCACTGCCTGATTCCAGCCCGAGTCAATCAGGCCAGATGCGGCGGCCGTTAGCAAGCCGACGCTGCCGCATCCGAGCTGGAATCAGTCTGCGAGTAATGTGCGCTGCGGCCCGGAGCTGGCGCGATTAAATCTTCATTATATAAAACCTCACCTTTGTTAACGTTATTACAACCATTTGTGTTGATAAAACAGCAAACGCAGGCTACTATGTAAACGCAAAATGTACATTAGCGAGCCTTTGTTATAGCACAGAAACCGGCGGTCAAGTGAGCAGTTCGGGGGGCGTGGTTGATTTGATCTACAAGCGTTTGGTTGGAAGTTCGATTCCGCAGCTCCTCCTCTGGCTCCATAAGGCAGTCCTTCTGCGCATGCCCAGGCTCCAATTTCAGCAGTCTTTTGTGACAGTTTGTGCTCGTCACGAGGCATTTTTTCCTTCACATCGTTCAATGGTAAAATGGCGCTGTCGCGTCGTCCATATTTTATACAGTCATTGATCCGGGCAAGCTCCTCTGTCCGGGTGATGTCAATTGGCGACCTGCAAGGCAATTTGTTCCGGCCCTCCAAATAGCGGCAAAAGGGGATAATGCAAGTTTGCATACTTCTGGTTGGAGAAAGACGAGTTTAAAACAGTGGCTGAAACCTGTCGCTAAAAACAACCACGTCATTTATTCTTTCAAGCTTTGTTTCTTCCGCGCTTATCTAAGTTCTGTTGCACGGTTGTGCTCCATTCATTTATTAAACTACAACTGTTTATTAAGTTAAAGGTTTGATATTCATTAGAACTTGAAGTGGCGATGAGGTCTTAAATATTGTAATATAAATATATTAAATATATACCCTGGCATTATTTCTAAATTGATTTCCACTTGAATGGGAATATATATAACAAACTCTATTAACAGAGCTCGAAATTGCGACCGTTTTGGTCACATATACACCCGAAATTTTATCTATGCGACCTCAAAATATATTTGGGAGCATTTGTGCGAGTGCATAAAATTGATGTCGTGTGACCAGTTTTCACAGCAAAATGTTCACCACATGTGCGGAATTAGGAGGCATTCACACCAAAAAAACACCAAGCGCAGCGCTCAGGAATGGTATATAACAATTGACATGTCAACTTGCTGCAGTAAACAAAGCCTTCAAGCTCTTCTTATTGGTCCACTGCGCTAGAACAGAACGCGAATGGATTGGTTAATATCAGCTGTCAATCACTCAGTTCCGATGACAGGAGCTACTACAGCCGCGAAAACGTAAAGGTCTGGATCTGAGAAAATGAAAACAACACTGACAGATTTAGTTTAGAAACCACTTAAAGTTACTAATAATAGCAGATCTGATCAGTGATCATGTGCTGAATGTCAGTCCAGCATTTACACTTTTCCAAGAGTGGATAAAAGACTTCCAGTGTTTAAAGTCCGCTATGAAAATGACTAAAGCATTCACCGTAAAGTTTTCAGGTAACAGTGTTTGCCACTGAATCTACACATTAAGCACGAGATGTTCTAACGTTATTTAATCCTTCATTTAATCGTCACGATGCTGTCAGTCGTGCGACTGACAACGCGTTCACCATCGCTAAAGAGCATGCATTCACAGAGATGAAACTAATATTGCAGCTCATGAAAAGACCGTTATTGATATTAAGATGACGTACACAAATAATAAGTTATATGTCAAAATCATCTGTGCAATATCAGACAGCACCCGTGAGAACAGCACAGTTATTATTGTTAATTCAGTTCATCTCATCACGTCAAGCAGTGCATGCAGGGCCGGTGAGCACATGCAGATTTCTGTTTATTTGTTAGTTGTGATTAGAGTGTTCATATATAATTGAATCTGATAATATAAAACGTGTAGTAACGATGCTCATAGTTTTGGTGGGTGCGCCTAAATTTTGTCTGGGTTAAGAGCACCGGTGCTACCAAGAGAAAAGGTTCATTTCGAGCCCTGATTAATGTAAACATTTAGCAGAAAACGGCATATTAATCAGGCAGGCAGATTAATACAGAGAGTGGACCAAAGCACATCAAATGATCGATAATTAAAAGCAAAAAATAGAATAAATATATAATATCTATATATTTATAATCTATAGTAAAACATGCCGTTTTCTTCTAAATGGTTACATTAATTGAGTTTGTTATACAGTCAAAATTATTAGCCCCCTTTGATTTTTTTTTCTTTTTTAAATATTTCCTAAATGATGTTTAACAGAGCAAGGAAATTTTTTACAGTATGTCTGATAATATTTTTTCTTCTGGAGAAAGTCTTATTTGTTTTCTTTCAGCTGGAATAAAAAACAGTTTTGTATTTTTTAAAAGCCATTTTAAGGTCAAAATTATTAGCCTCTTTAAGCTTTTTTTTTTTTATAATCTACAGAACAAACCATCATTATACAATAACTTGCCTAATTACCCTAACCTGCCTAGTTAACCTAATTAAGCCTATAAATGTCACTTTAAGCTGTATAGAAGTGTCTTTAAAAATATCTAGTCAAATATTATTTACTGTCATCATGGCAAAGATAAGATAAATCAGTTATTAGAGATGAGTTATTAAAACTATTATGTTTAGAAATGTGCTGAAAAAATCTCTCTGTTAAATAGAAATTGGGGAAAAAAATAAATAATTCAGGGGAGCTAATAATTCTGACTTCAACTGTATATATTCCCATTAAAATGAAAACAAATGTACAAAATAATGCAAACTTGACTGAGTGCTTCACTTCCCCTTTAAGTTATTTCCCGTATTATAGAAAATAAACCACTAATCTCTGGTTTGATTGGCTGTAAACGTAACTTTTAAGGGATTGTTCACACAAATCTACCTATTATTTACTTGTCCTCTAGTTAATCCAAACCGGTTTGAGTTTCTTTTTTTGTCTGATGAACACGAAGAAAGATATACTGAAGAATGCTGGAAGAAAATAAACAGCCATTGACTTCCATAGTATTTCCTGTTCCTACTACTGATGTCAATGGCTGCTATTTTCCAACGTTCTTTAAAATGTCTTGTGTTCAACAAGAAAGAAAGCCAATAAAGTTTAGAACCACTTGAGCTGAGTAAATATTGAGGAAATGTCCCTTTAAGGTGTTTGCGTAGTTGCTGCTCTTTGTTTTGCAGGGTGGCATCATCAATTCCCTGCTGTTTCAGTGTTTTTTGAGCCATGTGCCATGGTATTCTTCTGCATATAAACAAACAACATGTTAAAAAACACAGGGAAATCATATCAGTGTGTATTTAAAAGCAGGTTTGTCTTGAAATGTCTCTCTTATAATGATGTCTGAATTTACCTCAAGTCATAATGTAAGGCACTTTTGAAAGAACTAAATAAACGTCTCTCTACACTCCAGCTTTGACTGTTAATGTAACCCTGTTAGACTGATACTTCTATCAGGAAAAAACAGACTTTACTTCATCTGTCAGCTCTATGCTAAACCACAGCCAGTTTAAAGAGCTGTGTGATTAAACCCCAGAGTGATTCCACATAAAGGGATGCTCTATTTCGTGTCTACTGATTCATTTCAATTGAATACAAATGAAGTTCGATCCAGTTCTGTTTATTACAAATGTCACTGTTAAAGGATGACCCATTGAAGATCAGTTCCGCCGACCCCAAACAAGCAAGCCAGAGGTGACCATGCCAAGCAACCAAACTCCACAATGAGCGTCAGTTGTTGAGCAGGTGCAGGTCCAAGTCACTGGCTGGATGTTCCGACTATCTGACGGGATCTATGCAGAGATTTGTTTGTCACTGGGGTCTCTGCAGGAATCAGTCTTGTGCTCTAAATGCCCGCGATAACCATCTGCTCTGGATACAGGCCGGATCCAAGATCGACCTCGGGATAAGGAGAAACAGACTAACATCAGCGTAGATGCCATTCAAATTACAAAAGAGATGCGTGTTAAATTTAGATTTTAACAAGCTGACTGTCTGCTTCCTGAACTGTGGTAGGAAGGCTGTTGCAGAATTTAGTCACAAGACATGAAAAGGATCTCCTGCTTACAGATCCTTTTGATAGTCTATGAATAATCAATTGTCCAGATTTGTTTGAATGTAGTGGACGTGAGGGGGGTTAATAAAGCAGGAGTTCACGCTAAGGCGTTAAGGGCTTCGTAAGTAATCAATAAGATTTTTACATTTACTCAGTGTTTAATAGGTAGCCAATGCAATGCTGATTGAACCAGACTAATATGATCATATGTCTTAGTTCTAGAAAGCACTCTAGCAGCTGGATTTGAACCAGCTGGAGTTAGTTTATTAGGCTTACAAGGCTACCACCTAGTAATGCATAACACCAATCCAACCGAGAGGTCATCAAAGCATGAATAATCACCGTGACATTGATACTATTGTCATAGTTGGCAACTGTTTAAAAAACTGTTCTGCAGATGCTTGAAATGTGGCCTTTTGATTTATATAACACACATATATAGAGTATTTTGTTAAAAAGAAATGAGGCTGTCGCCTGTTTTTGGAGGCCCTCCACCACCCCATCTCCTCCTGTGTTTTTATTTGTTTCATGGTTTTCATGTATTATTACATTTTTTTCAATATATATATATACAGTATATACAGTTCTTTTCTCAGACAGCATGTCGTCCTGAAGTCCAGAGGAACACCTTGTTGGAAAGTCAGAGAAACCATTCCATCTTCCATCTGGAGACGGGGGAGTAAAAGACCATCCACCAAGGGGATGGACATACTCGACCACCATCTGCCACAGAATGGAAGGGCGACTGTCATCTGTCATCACCACAGGGGAGTCACCACCGTTCAAGCAAGTCCAAGTCCTGTCCACCATGATGGGGAGAAGCAGGAAGACCAAGGGTACGAGCTCTTGCTGCCAGGCACCTATGTGGTAGAGAAGCCATTACCTGCCATATGGAGACGGGGGAATAAATGACCATCCTCCAAGGGGCAACTAGTGCTCCTGTCAGGCACTGTGAGTGAGGAGCACTGGAGGAGTCTGCCAAGGGGATGGGTATACTCGACTGCCGTCTGCTACAGTATGGAAGGGCGGCTGTCATCTGTGAGGGAGAAAAGCCCGGTGAGCAAGAGAGCAGCGGCACTAAGTTTTCTTTTTCTTTTTCTTCTTCTTTCTCTTCTCAGTTGTATGGTGAAGTTTTGGTTAATCATTGAAGGTGGTGGTCCTTCCTTCAGTGGGAAATATCTGTCAGACAGTGAGACGTATCCATGACAGTGTCCATCTCAGAGACTGTGTTGGTGTTTTCAGAGTCAGTATGAAAGGTATTGTGATTGGAGACAGAGTCAATCTGAAAGACACTGTCGCTTTGCGTCATCTCAGAAACCGCATCAGTCCCACAAGTCTAGGCAGTTCAGATCTCAGGAGGGGCAGTCCTTGTCTCAGAAAGGGCACTGTTGGTGTCAGAAAGGGTACTGATGGTCTCAGAAAGGGCACTGCTGGTCTCAAGGGCACTGCTGGTCTTAGGGGCACAACTGGTCTTAGGGGAGGCAGTCCTGCTCTCAGAAAGGGCAGTCCTGGACTCAGAAGGGGCACTGCTGGTCTTAGGGGTAGTCCTGGTCCCAGAAGGGTCACTGCTGGTCTCAGAAGGGGCAATCCTGGACTCAGTAGGGGCACTGTTGGTTTCAAGAGGGGCAGTGCTGGTCTTAGGGGCACAACTGGTCTCAGGGGCAGTGCTGTTCTCTGGAGCTGTATCAGGGGTAGCAGAAACCTCAGAGACAGTTGTAGTCTTAATGGTAGTGGCAATCTCAAATATAATGCCGTTGTCACTCTCAGAAGCTGTCTCTGAGGTGATGTAAGCGTTGGTCTCATTGACAGTGAGATTCTTAGTAACTGACTGAGAGGTAATCTCACGCTTTGAGACAGTGTCAGCCTAAGGGGCAGTGGTAGTTCCAGAGGTGGTGCTGGTCTCACTGTCAGTGGTGTTCTCAGTGACTTCTTCAGAGTTAAACTCACTCTCTGGGGCATTACCAGTCTGTTGAGCAGTGGTGGTTTCGGTAGCAGTGTTGGTCTCAGTGACATTGGTGTTATGGGCAGTGTCAATGGAAGATTTAATCTCAGAGACAGTTGTAGTCGCATTAGGGTTGGCATTCTCAAATGCAATATCATCGTTATTCTCAGTAACTGTCTCTGAGGTAATCCCAGTCTCTGAGATGGTGGCATTCTGAGGGGCAGTGGTGGTTTCAGATGAGGTCCTGGTCTCATTGACACTGTTATTCTCAGGGACTGTCTCAGAGGAAAGCTCACTTTATGATGCAGAGCCAGTCTGATGGGCACTGGTGGATTCAGAGGCAGTGATATTCCCAGGAGTGCAAGTAATCTCAGAATCGGTTGTAGACTCACTGGTACTGGAAGTCTTATATGTAAGATCTGCGTTATCATGACTGAGTGTTTCAAATATTTTTTCGTTCTCTGAAACAGTGTCCTTCCACGGTGCATTGATTTCGCATCACGTGCTGATTTTGCCAACATTGATAATCTCTCTTCAGATAACATATCTATGGTATTTAGCATGTCCAAAATATTGCCAAGTGTATAATCGTTGGTGCTGGCATCTTGGTCAGTGGCTTTCTCAATTACTGTCTCAAAGGTAACATCGGTGTCTGAGACAGTGTCAGTCTGAGAATCACTGGTAGTTTTACCGGTGGTGCTGCTCTCATTGTCAGTGGATTCCTCAGTGACTATGACAGAAGTATCGTGAGTCTCTGAGACTGTGCCAGTTTGAGAGGCAGTGGTGTCTTTAGATGTGGTGCTGCTCTCTCCAGCAGTGGTTTCCTCAGTGACAGGAAAATTGGTCTTTGAGTCAGTGCCAGTCTGAGAAGCACTGTGGGGTTCACCGGTGGTTCTGCTCTCGCTGGCAGTCGATTCCTTAGTGACTGCGACAGAAGTATCTTTAGTCTCTGAGCAAGAGCCGGTTTGAGAGGCAGTGCTGGTTGTTGTTTCCTCAGTCACAGTCTCGGAGGTAACATCAGTCTCTGAAACTGTGCCAGTCTGAGGGCCAGTGGAAATTTCAGCAGGGGTCTGAGAGGCAGTGGCAGTCTCAGGCACTGTGGCAAAAAAAGAAGAAAGCAGAAACAGTATAAGTATACATGAGTATCATGGTTACTCTCGACCATTGATCATTACAGCATAAACCAGAAACTGCAGTATTTCATCATACCTTTCAAAGCTTCGGTTGTTTCAGTGGTGGTGCTGCTCTCATCGGCAGTGGTGGTGCTGGTTTCACCAGCAGTGGTTTTCTCAGTGGCTGTCTCAGAGGTAATGTTGGTCTCTGACACAGTGCCAGTCTGAGAATCTTTGGTAGTTTCACCGGTGGTGCTGCTCTCAACGGCAGTCGATCCCTCAGAGACTGTGACACAAGTATCTTTAGTCTCTGAGAAAGTGCCAGTTGGAGAGGCAGTGTTGGCTTCACCGGTGGTGCTGCTCTCAACGGCAGTCGATTCCACGGTGACTGTGACAGAAGAATCATCAGTCTTTGAGGAAGAGCCAGTTTGAGAGGCAGGGGTTGGTTCAGGGGTGATGCTGACTTCAACAGCAGTGGTTTTCTCAGTGCCAGTCTCAGAAGGAACATTGGTCTCTGAAACTGTGCCAGTCTGAGGGCCAGTGGAAATATCAGCAGGAGTTGGAGTCTGCGAGGCTGTGTCAGGCACTGTGGCAAAAAAGAAAAGGACAGAAACAGTATAAGTATCAATAAATGTCAATACCAATCAATCATCAGTAGAGCATACAGCAGAAATTGAAGTAGTTCATACCTTTCAAAGCAGGGCTAGCCCTGAAGAGATAATCTTCCTCCTCGTTAAGAATGACTGCAAGCCCTAGAAAAGCAAAAAGAAAGAAAGACAATCATTATCACTGAAAGTGAACTAATAAACCTGTGGATTAAAGTGAACTACCCCTTTAAAGCGTTTAGACTGTGAGATGAAAAGGTTTTCTGTTATACAGTTTAAGGCCCAATTCCAATTCTACCCCTTAGCCCTTATGCTGCGTTCACACCAGACGCGGAAGAAGCGTCAAGCGCGAGTCATTTACATGTTAAGTCAATGCAAACGCGCGAATAGGCATCCTGCGGCTCGATACGCGCGAATGGCGCGGCGCGAACGACGCGAATGGCGCGGCGCGAATGGCGCGATACGCGCGAATTTAGCGTTTGACACGCTTAACGCGCAAATCGCTCGAGTTCAAATATCTGAACTTCTGCGGACATTCGCGCCGCGTTAACCAATCAGGAGCTTGCTCTTGTGGGAGCATGATTGTGACGTAGCCCCTGTTGTTGGTGTCCGGGGGAAATCCTCCAGCCGAGACCGACAACAGTTCATCAAACTGGGCTTGGCTCAGTCAGAAGCACCGCTGGAAGCCCCAGTCATCCAGGTTAAGTTTCTGGAGGAGTTTATGAGCTCACAGCGCTGGGTGCACCTCTGAAAGTATCTAGTGGACTCAGACACTGCTCCAAACGTATCGACGCTGTTTTACAGCCTTCATAAAGCACATAAACACAGGTATTTTATCAATAAAACCCATGTTAGCCATTTAGCAACGAAGCTACATTCACCGAGCAGACAGAAGCCCTGCCCATGACGCAAATCCGCGTCTGTTCTGAAGTGAATTTGACGCGCGAATGAAGCGGAGTCTGATGCACGAATGAAGCGAGTAAACTCAAATGTTCATGAGTCTATTTACTCGCGAATATCGCGATTTTGCCGCACGTTCCGCGTCTGGTGTGAACGCAGCATTACCCCTACCCCTCGTTTTGCGCGTTCACGTCAAGGGGTAGTGGTGTCCCAATTCTCTTTAGCTTGAAGGCGTAGGGCTAAGGGCAAGAGGTATACACCCCTTTGAACGAAGATTTTTCAGGAGCACACTCAAAACCAAGGGGAAAGAAACGTTCCCAGAATACACCAGCCACAACGGCAGTATTGCTGAACCCGGAAGTAAGGAGATCCACAAATTAGTATTTTTTGTCATTATTATGAATTTTTACGACAAACAAGCACATGTTTGAATATATTCATAACCGCCTTCATGTTTTACCGTTATGCTTTAAAAAAAAACCCCGCTAAATTCACAATCTATAATCCACAATCATAACTCCTGTACAGCAGACCCACAACATTCTGACACTCGATGACACCCTGTGGCCTGCTGCCACAGCTGGAAAAAATCCCAGAGGAAACACTGGAATATGTTTTCAGAAATGATCCACCGATAACAGGAAAACAGTAAAAGTCCAGATTTATTGTCGTCTACATGTGAAGACACTGTACAGCAGGGGTGCTCAACCATGTTCCTGGCGATCGACCTTCCAGCTGATTTCAGCTCCAACCCTGATCAAACACACCTGAACCAATTATTTAGAACGTGAGGAGCACTTGATAATTACAGGCAGGTGTGTTTGATAAGGGCTGCAACTGAAAACTGCAGGAAGGTCGATCGCCAGGAATAGGATTGATAACCCCTGCTGTACAGCATAAAATATAGAGGTATTAATATCATTTAAGGCGGCGCAGTAGGTAGTGCTGTCGCCTCACAGCAAGAAGGTCGCTGGGTCGCAGGTTTGAACCTCGGCTGGGTCAGTTGGCACATCTGTGTGGAGTTTGCATGTTCTCCCTGTGTTCGCGTGGGTTTCCTCCAGGTGCTCCGGTTTCCCCCACAGCCCAAAGACATGCGGTACAGGTGAATTGGGTAGACTAAAATTGTCTGTAGTGTATGAGTGCGGATGAGTGTATGGATGTTTCCCAGAGATGTGTTGCGGCTTGAAGGACATCCGCTGTGTAAAAATGTGCTGGATAAGTTGGCGGTTCATTCCACTGTGGCGACCCCAGATTAATAAAGGGACTAAGTCGACAATAAAATGAATGAATAATATCATTTATAAATAACAAATAGTTGAACAGATGTAATAATATGTTAGTTAGGAGTTTGTGTGACCAGTTTCTATAAACTTTCCCGGCTACATTAAAGCACAAAATGACTTCTAATCATTTACAAAATCACATGATGATCATTTACTGCACTATATTGGTTGTGATTTGACTTACCTTGATATTTGTCATTGCGGCGTGTCAGTTGACTCTTGCCTGGCTTGACGTTGGCTGTGTTGGGAAGAAAAAGTCATTCAATTACTTCTTTTTTAAACAAACACATTCCTTTACTGCAAAGCTTTTCTTACAGTTTTTGTCTTGTTTCTAGTCTAAATATTGTACAAAATCTTAAATCAAGAAGTTTTTTCAAGACATTGTAATGTTTTCAGAAATAATAAGTCAAAATGAAGTTAGTGTTTCCTTCAAACAAGCATAATAATCGTGTTTTTCCTTTTGATATGAGATTATTTTGCTTGTTTTAAGGAAAAACACTTCATTTTGACTCGATATTTCTGAACACAAGACAATATTTATGACTTGTCTAGAAAATGCTTCTTGATTTAAGAATTTTTAGATATTTAGAAACAAGACAAAAACATGCATTTTTTTTGCAGTGTTTAAATGTCAAATTCTCCTTTTAACATATAATTGATCAGACAAAAATGTAAAAGCAACCAAATAAATAAATAAATACCTCTGACAGCCGGGCTAGCCCTGAACAAAGCGTCCTCCTCCTCGAGAACAGCAGCGAGGCCTAAAGAACAACAGAAAAACAGAAAACATTAACATTGTGCACTCAATGGCACATTTAAAGGCATAGTTCCCCCATGTTTACTCCCTATTCACTCTGACGTAGTTCCAAACTTGACTGCGTTTCTTTCTTTTGTTGAACACTAAAGATATTTAATTAAACAAATGTTAGAAACGTGTAACCCTTGACTTTTAAAGTAGGAAAAACAAATACTGTGGAAGTCAATGGTGGTTCTAACATAATAGTTTTGTGTTCGACAGAAGAAAGAAACTCAAACAAGTGAAGGTTGAATAAATGATGACAGAATTTTAAATTTTGGGTGAACTACCCCTTAAATGGAGATTATTTGTTGCCTAATAACACATTATTGGTTTTGCTTAAGAGGATAGTTCACTGAAATGTCATTATTTACTCATTCTTCACTTTTTCCAAAGCTGTTTGACTTTCTTTCATCTGCTGAACACAAAATAAGTGTGTGAGGAAAGCTGGAAACCTGTAATCATTGGCTTTTATAGTATAGTTTCTATAATGTTACAGATTTTCAGCTTTCTTAAAGTCTTATTTTGTGTTCAACAGAAGAAACACAAGTTGCTTGACCTACACAGAGAGTAAAATTGAGTTTAAAGCTTTAAATATATGCTTAGATTACGTATTTACCGTGATGCTTTCTGAAATAAATATTCTTCTTCATCTCTTTGGATGTTGTGTTCTCCATTTTCACCAGAAATGTCTCAATAGTCATTCAGCAAGATATATTAGTATCCGTAGATTCACAAACACTAGTAGTTATGGCTGTTTCACGTCAACAAATGGTGGAGATTTTGACAGTCAAGAGCATATAGAGGTTCTAAGCATTCTAAATGTTCTGTGACATCATAGCATAGTTGCATGACACAGCTGCAGTTTGAAAACAAACATCTAGCTCTGATTCTCTAATATTCAATTCAATACATGCTTTACTGGCATGACAAATGTACTGCCAAAGCATTTATAAAGTTTACATTAGCAAAAGAGACCATAGATATATAATAAACAAACACACAGTAAATTGTAGTAGTAGTAAAATAAAATAATTATTTTTCTTGAAATATTATATATATAATTAAATTGAAAATAAATAATATATTATATTATTTATTATATAATATTATTATTTAATATATCATTATTCATATCATTAAAAAACAATAATGAATCAGAATAAACTGTACATTTAACAATAAACATTTTAGGATAAAACAGTGATAAAAACAATGATAATTTGTATATTTACAATGATTCATTTATAATAATCTAGATTTGCTTCCAATACTGTTTTCACACTAACCCAGCATTTCAGTCAATATAGAATAAATCTAGATCTGTATAAGAGTAAAATTATACAATTAATTTGCAAAAAAAAAATTAAAAATTAAAACAGAATTTAAGAAAAATTCTGACCTGATTAATATTTATATATATATATATATATATATATATATATATATATACATACAGTTGAAGTCAGAATTATTAGCCCCCCTGAATTATTGGCCCCCGTTTATTTTTCCCCAATTTCTGTTAAATGAAGAGAAAAAATTTTTTAACACATTTCTACACATAATAGTTTTAATAACTTATCTATAATATCTGATTTATTTTATCTTTGCCATGATGACAGTAAATAATATTTGACTAGATTTTTTTCAAGACACTTCTATACAGCTTAAAGTGACATTTAAAGGCTTAACTAGGTTAATTAGGGTAACTAGGCAGGTTAGGGTAATTAGGCAAGTTATTGTATAATGATGGTTTGTTCTGTAGACTATAGAAAAATATATAGCTTAAAGGGGCTAATAATATTGACCTTAAAATGGTGTTTAAAAAATTAAAAACTGCTTTTATTCTAGTCGAAATAAAACAAACGAAACTTTCAGACATACTGTGAAAATTTCCTTGCTCTGCTAAACATCATTTTTGAAATATTTAAAAAAAAAAAAAAAAGGGGGTAGGGGGGGGTTTGGGGGGGCTAATAATTCTGACCTCAACTGTATATATATATACATACATGCATATATACATACATACAGGGGCGGAGTGGACATTTTAAAAGTGGGGGGGACAGCTGTATGAAATCCAAAAGCTTACATTCTTAATCACCTGTTTCCTGTTTCTAAATGGTCTGTCTCTAAAAGTGAGGGGGACATATCCCCCCCCCCCCCCCCCCCCCCCCCCCCCCCCCCCTCGTCCCCCCTGGTTGCTACGCCCCTGCATACATACATACAGTGCTTAGCATAATTGAGTACAGCCCGTTTTGAAAATGAATATTTTTCTCCATTTCTCAGTGAATATAGGCAATGTATTTTGGAGCATTTAATCAAAACAGATATTTATTAAACAGATATATTTATTAAAATAATATTTTAGTCACCAAACATATTTAGACATTGAAAAATAATACAGTTAAATTCAAACAAAATATTACAAAAAAACTAATTAAATCCTTTTTTTAAATTTGTATTTAATATTTTTCTATAACATATAAATTTGGGTGTACTAGTTTTTGGAGCGTTATCGTAAGTTATTTTGTTAGATAAGCTGCAGATTTGGCTTCAGTACTGACTAATCTAATGTATATACACAAATATAACATTGTCTAGCTTCCTATTAAAAATATGAATTTAAAAGAGAGATTTGTGAGGGGTGTAGCCTACAGTACTTATATATTCTAAGCACTGTATATATATATATAATATGAGCGATTCCAGTGTTATGGATGTGACATTTGCAGTAAAATCTCAAAACATAAATTCACAGAGGAAGTATATGTTAACATCATATTGGGATGCTTATTATTTCATTAAACCTGTCAAATAAAATTCAATTTAATTTAATTAAAATCTTAGCAGAGATTTTAAAGTTGCGCAAATGAAAACAGAAGTTTATGGTTCTGTAATGGTTTTAGTGGTCATAATGGAAAGATGCTGTTTTAATTAAACCTCTAATGGACTCTAAACTCTAGAAACCATTCATTCATTCATTTACCTTCGGCTTACTTCCTTATTCATCAGGGGTCGCCACAGCAGAATGAACCGCCAACTTATCCAGTATGTTTCATACAGCGGATGCCCTTCCAGCTCCAATCTCGTACTGGGAAACACCCATACACACTCATTTACTACGGCCAATTTAGTTAATAAATTCCCC
This sequence comes from Danio kyathit, assembly GCA_903798195.1. Taxonomy (NCBI): domain Eukaryota; kingdom Metazoa; phylum Chordata; class Actinopteri; order Cypriniformes; family Danionidae; genus Danio; species Danio kyathit. The sequence continues at coordinate 54,886,719 of LR812539.1, read as the reverse complement.
TAAAGCGCATGTGTTTGGACTGTGGGGGAAACCGGAGCACCTGGAGGAAACCCACACCAACACAGGGAGAACATGCAAACTCCACACAGAAATGCCAACTGACCCAGACGGAACTCAAACCAGCGACCTTCTTACTGTGAGGCCACAGTGCTAACCACTGCGCCACCCATTATGGAAATTACACTGTTTTAACTCTAATGAAAGTCTATGGACCGCTGGGATTGCCCCAAAACACACTCGAAAAATACATTTAATGGTTTGTAATGCAAATGAACTGGTATTTGTAGTGGAAACCATTAAATCTATTAGCTTTTCTATTGTATGTTTCACTAATCTAATCACTGGCTCTCACACACTGATCAATATAATCTACATCTCGTCGTGATTTGTTCATTTAATCCTGAGAGAGGGCGCCAAACACGCCACAGTCTGAGTGACGTCACAGGAAACTCACAGGAAAAACCCTGATCTGATGTAGGCTGTGGCTGTGCTGAAAACACTTGATATAATTTCCTTTAACGTTAGACGGTTTGCTGCGTGAATCGTGTCTGCGGGGATCCTCGTTTTCTTCTCAAGCTGAGGATGGCAGAGCCGAGCGGGAGATATCAGCAGGTCAGTGAGACTCGAGGCGGTTTGTTTTTTAAAGCACACCCGCAACAGTCGCATTCTAGGCGGGCGGCGGTTTCAGGAAACGCCGAGGCTTTGACAGGATGCAGGCCGCATTGTTTTGAAATGAATACGTCCATTTAAATGATTGCGACATGCTATTATTACAATAAGATTTCACTCATCTGTCAATATATTACGTTTTACCGGTTTAGTTTGTAAAATAAGTTTTTTTTTGCTTACGTCAAAGTTGTCATTCATTCAGTAATGTTAACGTTATATAACACGTTACAGCATCTATGCTAGTAAAGTATACAGTATATATTATGGGCCACACCAGATATTTATGCAACAATATGCAATACCAATCAAATGTTTTAGAGCAGTATGATTTTTAATGTGTTTTAGAGACTAAACATTCATTTATTTGATCCAGAGTACAGCAAAAACTGCTTATCCACGTTTGGAAATAACTTACTATCAGACATGACTGAAACACTGTTTTTGTAATGTCACAAGGAAAGCAATGTTATTAATTGTAATGCTATGGTACATAACCATAATAACTGTTACATAAACATGTGGTAGACAAAATATAAACTTCTAAAAAATTATATATTTGTTATAAATATTAGCTGTATTTAACATTTATGTTGTTATATGTGTTACATGTTCCTGCTGTTTGCAGTGTAGGAAGAAATGCATTAAAAGTAATTGTCTAAAATCCGCCTGTCCTTCTAGATCTTCAATATTATACTTTAATGTTTTATTATAAATAAATAATTGATAATAGGTTTAATTGCGAAGAGAAAATATGTATAAATTAATACAGAACACTGATACTTGAGATAAGGACTAGAACTAGGCATGGGCCGGTATGATTCTGTCGGTATGATAACCTTGGACAAAAAAAATATCACGGTTTCACAGTATTACAGTATAGATGTAAAGTTGGTTTTATATTTGCACATTCGTTCAGTGACAACTTGTGACACACTCCCTATATTGTTTAGCATTGGCACTATGAATATTCGGTCTGAAATAACCTGCAAGTGTGACTTGAAAACAACATTTGCACTGTTTATTTGACTGTGAACAATGTTGTACTTTGATAGTCATTGGCTGCTAATATGATTTCACTATTTAGAGTTTGCAAATAATACTTTTATGAAATTATATTATGAAGGGGAAAGTCCGAATGTGCGAATATAAAACCAACTTTACTTCAATTATTACAGTATTGTGATTACTGCTCCAAAATAAATTATTTTCAAATGTCCGGGTAAAAAAACAGGAGATACTGTTTTTCTGCTGGAGATACTTTTGCCCTAAAAAACTAAATAAAATAGTTGTGAAAAACATGTAAAAAAAAAAAAAAAGAAGAAAAACGTACATGTACCTTAGGAACGGTATAACATAAAACTATGGCGGTTTTAAAACCTTGACTTTTCCAAACCGCGGTAAACTTTGAAACCGGTTATCGTTCCATGCCTAAGCACAACTAAATGTTCTTCACAAATTCGAATGATCATATTTACTTAACATTAATATGTATAGCTATAATTAATTTAGCTCTTGTATAAATATTTCAAAAACATTTTTTTAACAATTTATTTAAAGGTTATTCTTGTGTTGCTTTAAACCATTATTTTATGATTTCACTGGAAAAAAAAAAACACATGTATTAATCTGAAAGTGCTCTGGAAAAAAAATCTGGGTTCCACCCAATTCTTTCATGTTGTCCCAATACAAATTGATTAAATTAACGGGTTATAACACTTTATAATAACTACACACTATGAGTCATTTATTAAGCTTTAGCAAATAGTTAGTTTGTTATTTGTTAAGCATTAACTCTACATTAATAGACGTTAGTAAGCAGTTTATAAATACAGCTACAACTTCTGTATTCTTGATTTATACCCACATGTATAATGTGCTTAATGATTGTACTTTCATACTTTAATACTTATTAATTGTTCATTACTTATTTCAGTATTGCATTATTTACAAACCATTTATTTAAGAAAAGTTTTTTTTAAGATCATTTAGAATGTGCAAGTAAATGATTAATAAACTATTCAAATTAACATTTATAAATCTTATTATTCAGACATATACTAAAAGTTCATTTGTATGTTAATTAATGCTTTATTAAGTCAACTTCATCCAGTTTTGTGGACTTTTTATGCTTTATAAATCCCTAATAAATGACAATTAAAGGCTCAGCATTAAATGAAAAATAAATCTTTGCAATCTTATGTAAAATAAAAAACTGTAAATAATAACTATATAACATATTGTTAAATTATTATATTGTTGTTTTATCCAAATGTATTTAATTGTATTTTGACACTTCTGTTATTCATCAAATGTTTAAAGTTTACAATAATTTAATTTTTTAGATAAGATTGCAAACATTTATAAGGGATTTATAAAGCATAAGTATTCCTCACTTTAGATTAGGTCACAAAACTGCATGAAGTTGAATTATTAATTAAGTTGAACTATATGACTGAATAATAAAATATGTAAATGTTGATTTACTAACTCATTCTGAATGATTCTAGAAGCCACCAACTACTCTTAAATACAAATGATTTGTAAATAATGCAATACTGAATTTAGTAATGAACAATTAATAAGTAATAAAGTATGAAAATACAATCATTAAACACATTATACACGTGTTTATAAGTCAAGAATACAGCATTTGTAGTTGTATTTATAAACTACTTACGTTTATTATTCATTCATTCATTTTCTTTTTCGGCTTAGTCCCTTTATTAATCTGGGGTCGCCACAGCAGAATGAACCTCCAACTTATCCAGCATATGTTTTACGCAGCGGATGCCCTTCCAGCAGCAACCCATCACCGGGAAATTACGTCTGTTAATGTAGAGTTGATGCTTAACAGAAAATGAATTCACTATTTGCTAATGCTTAATAAATGATTTATAGGCCCAGTTTCACAAACAGGGCTTAGCTTAAGCCAGGACTAGGCCTTAGTTAAATTAGGCTATTTAAGCCACATTTATAAAAATGACCTTAGAAAAATATATTACTGGCGTACACCTGGAGACAAAAAATGACACTGATGTATTTTAAGACATCTCACTGCAAGTTATTTTGAGTTGAGACAGGTCAAACATGCATTTTAATCTTGACTAGCCTTAAACCTTGTTTGTGAAACCGGGGGATAGTGTATTATTGTATTAGTATTACCAATTAACCTACATGTTTATACAAATTTAAGTGGATTGAATGTAAAACAGTCAAGTTGTCCCCACCAAAAAAACTCAAGAATTGTGATGTTTCAGCTCATTTTAAATAAGTAGATTTTTGGACAAGCAGCAAACATAATTTTTTGAGTGTAAACATTTTAAGAATTACGCTAAAGGAATAAATAAAGGATGTAAAGTATGAACCGCTTGTCAGAGAGTGAGTGGTATGTATTATCTGTATGATCACAATTTAAACATCTTGCTAATACATGTTTTATATAGTAATGTGTTTATATGGTTGCGATTACATATATATTGCAATAAATCAAGGACATAATGTAATTTCAGCCTGTTTTATTATAGTAATTGCTTAGTGAAATAGAAATACATCACGTGTTGTATTGTTGTTTGTGTGTTTTAATCATGTGTTTGTGGTTGTCATGATGTGTCAAGCATTTTTTTTTTAGCTGATTAATAAAATAGTAAAGAGGAAGTCTTGTGTTGAGTGTGTTGGCATGTGATGGGAGTATGCGCGGTCATGTGAGTTGAAGCGTAGCATTACATTTAGCTTGGTCTTTCACAATTTCAGAGAGTATTATTAACACACACGATTACAAGTCAATATTAATCTGATTAATAACATTCTTTTTGTACTAGAAAGTCCTCCCGCTTGCTTCAGGGTTGTGTTCACAGGGTAGTAAGCTACCGTATGTTTCCGTTCACTTATGTTTATGTGCATTTTGGAGTATTGTGCGTGTGCCTAATGGAGACACCTAGATGCATATACACATAAAAAGAAACTGAGAAGGATTTTTATTCAATAAGAAAAAATGTGAATACATTATGATGGAAACACATGTACCGAATACATTCTAGTATGCATATTAAAAAAGTTATGTGATTTAGTTTGAACAGATGATGATTAGATAAAAACGTGTGTGGTGGGATGCGTTAATGGACAAAGCAGTGTTTCCTGAGCATTGTAAAACATCTGAAAGTTTGTTTTGCTCTTTCTTAAAACCTAAGCCAAAGTCCGTCATCACAGTGCTTCAGTATTATTATTATTCCCTCCAGAACTTACTTGAGCATCTGTCCCAAAGAGCATCTCACACCTCCAAAACCCACCACAGTACGTTCATTGCATTTCATCTTCTGAGACGCAACTCATTTATTAGAGAGGAAAACAGACCACGGTGGCTTCTCCAACCACACAAAACTCTGATATTTGGTGCCAGTTTATCAGGAAGTGAGGATTTTGTTCTTTTTGACACATTAGACAGAAATGTTGCTTTAATTGTAAATACTTTATGCAATATTTCAGTTTTGTGCATGAGTTTAATTCACATCTTTGGGTGGAAACATGAATACAGTCAAACTTGGAATGTACAGTTCAGGATTTCATTTAACCAATGATCTTTCTCTGTGTCCACAGCTTCCCTGTGAGGAGGAGCCAGAGGCGGGACCTCAGGTGGCCACTGATGCTCCGCCCCCTTACAGCAGTATCACAGCTGACAGTGCAGGTATGCAGCCGTTTCAGGGCCTCATGACATCCATTTGATTATTTCCCAGATTGGTTGGTTTTAATACTTTTTTATTTTCTAAAAAGATCTAAAAAAAAAATGTCATTCATAAACCAAAATGTTTAAACATATTAAACACGATGTGCTGTCAAAGATGGCAATACTAAAAGGAACAGTTTCACTGTATAATTTTATTTTACAGTTTTAGACCACCATTATATCTGTTTTAGTGATGGTATAATGACCATATGTAAATATTTATCTGTCTCTTAAATATAATACAGCCAGAAATGACAGTAATTTGGTCTCAATTTTTATTACATGTGATAGGTCGAGGTTTTTAGTGAAACATGGTGACGTTTCTGTGCTGGTTTGAACTGCGTTTCTGCCAGTTTTCTTGGCACTATTGTCTGAAGTAGTGAGATTGTGAATTGTAGGTTTTAATCGATTATGCCATTCCTTCTAGAATGCACCTTATTAATGTTCTTATTTTTCAGCATGAAACCTAGTGAACCTAAACAGACTGCGAACGTAGAAACCATATTTGAAGAAAATAATAGATAAAAAACAGAGTCATGAAATGGCCTCCACAGAATCCTGACTTGAATATTGTAGAGACAGTACTGGATGACCTGGACAGAAAGAAAAAATAACAGCATACATCTAAAGAAGAACTCTGGGGAGTGCTGAACGAGAGCCCTGCTGTTATATAGAGCTGCACGATTAATTGAAAAAAGATCTCGATTTGACCCCTAGAAGATCTTAATCCAGCATTTCTATGATTCTGCCAATCATATTTTCAAGTTCAGTAGAGAAGCAAAGGCGGCTGCACAACTCTTTATATTGTTTTATATATGTAGCTTAGCAACGTGGACACCTCCAAACGGTGTTGAAAGAGTCACATACTGTATTTATAGGGTATAAATCTGTCTTCATGTAATGATGTATTCGTGGCTGTGAAATCACACGTGACGTGAGCTGTTACCACAGAGAGGGTGGACGCTAGGCATGGGCCGGTATAAGATTCTGACGGTATGATAACCTTGGATAAAAATATCACGGTTTCACTGTATCACGGTATTGTGATTACCGCTCTAAAATATCTTCTTTTTAAATGTCTGTGTAAAAAACTAAAAGTTTTTTCCCCTTTGAACACAATATATTTTATTTTGAGAAACATTTATAATATTTTGGAGCAGTAAACGTGCCAGGCTAAATAATGAAAATGAATCATTGACGTCTGCTGTCTTCATTAGTTTCAAAAACACAGATTTATTTACAATTTAAAATGGCATCTTTGGATATCTTTTCTGCTGGAGATGCTGTTGTTAAAAAAAATGTAAATAAAAACATCTTACACATACCTTAGGAACGGTATTAAGAGAAAATTTTGGCGGTATGATAACCTTGACTTTTCCAAACCGCGGTATACCTTGAAAACGGTTATCGTCCCATGCCTAGTAGAAACTACAGAATAGTTTTTTCCTCAGCATTCTTCAATATATCTTCCTTTGTGTTCAACAGAAGAAAGAAACTCGAACAGGTTTGGAACAAGTATAGGATGATGAAATTATGACAGAATTAAAATAGCTGTCTCTTTAAGTAACATAAACTTGAATAAACTCTTCATGTTATGCAATGGCACTTGTCAGTGATCTCCATTGATATATATATATATTTTTGACCTCTTCTCAGAATTTTTTGACTACAAAGATGATGCAGCGTTTCCCAAGCCCCCGTCCTACAACGTAGCCACCTCTCTTCCATCATATGACGAGGCTGAGAGAACCAAAACAGAGGCTTCTGTCCCACTGGTGTCAGGCCGCGTAAGTACTACAAATCCCACTCTCTAAACTGAACCAGCTCTGAAACTGATATCGTGGACATGGCCAGGATATACTGTATAAGGGGCTGTTCACATATCATGTCTAAAAGTGAATGGAAAGCACGAGGCGCACCACTTTTTAAGCAATTTCAATGCACTTCTGTACTTGCACTCCTGTGGTGTTTGTCGTTACTAGGCAAACATGGAAGTTATTGATAATTATTTGGTATTATTTATTTAATTACCCATTAATTGTCTTTTATTAACATCTACTCCTACCCTAACCCTAAACCCAATCATTATAGCAATGTAAAAACAGTAATTATACAGAATGTTAATCATATTATTTATTAAATTACCCATTAGATTGTATTTTATTAACGTCTAAACCCATCCCAACCCTAAATCAACCCCTCACAGTAATATAAAAATATAAATTATTCTTGTACAATATCACAAAAAGTATTCTATATTGATGTTTATATACACAGCTGTATCCCTTCTAGGCTTTACCCTGACAAACTGACCAACCACAGGCCTATTTCTTAAGTATGACGAGACCAGCATAGGGAATTTTTGTTTCTGGTTGCCCAGTAATATCGCAATTGATTGTAATATCCTGTGAATGGTTTAGTTTCCTATCAGTCATTATTTCATTATTATATTGTAATATTTTAACCTGATGACTTTATCCACGCATCCACATACACAAAGACATAAATTAGAGCATCTAATTGTAGGGTAATATGATTATTGGGAAAGTTTTAAAGAGCACTGCAGTGTTATGGTGCGCTGCATTTGTCTTCGATGATTAGTCTGCAATTATTTCTGAAATGTGTTTATTCCATGCAAAGTAGGAAGTTGATTGGTTAGTTCTAGTCACATGAGTCTCCATTCTGAAAGGTTGAGACTCTTATTTGCACCATAATGAACTTACACATGCAAAAGACCCGATATGTGAACGACCCCTAAATGTGCTGCGTTTCCTCCTGTTCACTGCTGTGTTTTCTCTGCCACACACTGCTTGCGTTCAGCACAGGGAACGTCTGGACACGCTTGATGACGTAACTCGCTGTACACTGGAGGTACGGTAACAGTGTGTGAGACTGTAAAGTGTGGCCTTCACCCTGCTTTTCTGCCTTGAGCCTCAGTGTTTAGCCAAAGTACCTTTAAGGCAAGTCATTTCACTTTGAAATGCCTCTTGGCCACTCTTTTTGAATGGGGAAACATTGAATTCTCCAAAATCGGTTGCCAAGATTACGATTACATTACATATTAGGAATTACTAATAAAATGAAACAACAACTGTGTCTTTAGTTTCATTTCTAAACATTTGAATCACACAAAATCTGCAGAAACTCCCATTTGGTCCCTCCCCTGGAGAATCGTCAGTCTATAGCGATCGCTGATACACAGCGTGACTACACACACACACACATACACAGTTGAAGTCAGAATTTTTACCCCCCCTAAATTATTAGCCCCCCTGTTTATTTTTTTCCCCCATTTCTGTTTAACGGAGAGAAAAAAAAATCAACACATTTCTAATCATAATAGTTTTAATAACTCATTTCTAATAACTGCTTTATTTTATCTTTGTCATGATGACAGTAAATAATATTTGACTAGATATTTTTCAAGACACTTCTGTACAGCTTAAAGTGACATTTAAAGGCTTAACTAGGTTAATTAAGTTTACTAGGCAGGTTAGGGTAATTAGGCAAGTTATTGCATAATGATGGTTTGTTCTGTAGACTATCAAAAAAAATATTGCTTAAAGGGGCTAATAATTTTATCCTTAAAATGGTGTTTAAAAAATTTCAAAACTGCTTTTATTCTAGCCGAAATAAAACAAAAAGACTTTCTCCAGAAGAAAAAATATTATCAGACATACTGTGAAAATTTCCTTGCTCTGTTAAACATCATTTGGAAAATATTTAAAAAAGAAAAAAAAAAATCAAAGGGGGCGAATAATTCTGACTTCAACTGTATATATATATATTTCTGAAATGGCTTAACAATTTCAGTATTACTGTTATTATATTAATAATGACCTTCAGAACTGTCAAGAGCGTCTGTGCTCCACAGCTCACGCCTTCAAACACCACCAATCGTTCATTGCGTGTTGGCATCGTCTTCTGAGGCACAGGTCATTTATTAAACTAGGTGATAACCTTAGGGCTTGAGTGTCCACATATGTGGACAGCACACATATAAACAACTGTTTTGCAGCATATGAAATGTCCCATACACTATTTTTAACTGTCCAAAATGGGAAAATGTTTTAGTTTTACTCTCTGATAGTCAAAGCAAGTTCAAAAAAAATTCTCAGTTATAAATGCATTAAAACAAATTCAGGAAAGAGTGTTTTATGTAAATTCGGCCCACGAGTCCACATATATGAACATACTTTTTCTCTAAAAGTACATCATATCAAAAGATGATACTTAGATTTTTATTCTAATTAGGTTCCAATAAGCCCAAATAGCAAAGAGAAATAAAAAATGCATGTAAAAAAAAAAACACCTTGGGCCTTAAGAGGTAAGTAAGAGGACAAACTTCATGGTGGCTTGAGAAAGCCTGTTAGAAGTCGTTTATTTAGTTTATCTAGAAAAAGTATCAAGTTGGCTAAAAGAATGTTTAAGATCCCTGCAGTCAACAATATAACCACTATAAAGACTGAAACAAGCCAGTAAAAGCTTTAAACTTAATCCCTGTGTCTGTGGTTGGAAATAGCATGATTCTAGCATGAATTAAATAAATTAGCATGTTGTTAGCATGAATCTAGCATGATTTAGCATGCTGTTAACATATTTCTAGCATAAATTAGCATGTTTAAAACACAAATTAGCATTTTGTTAGCATGATTCCAGTATGAATTTGCATGTAACTAACATTATTCTAAAGGAATAAGCATGTTATTAGCATGTTTCTGATATTGATTACCATGTTGTTAGCATGATTCCAACATTAGTTAGCATGTTTCTAGCATGAATTAGCATGATTCTAGCATGAATTAGCATGTTTCTAGCATGAATTAGCATGTTTGCATGTTTCTAATTTGAATTAGCATGTATCTAGCATTATTCTAAAATGAATTGGCGTGTTATTAGCATGAATCTAGCATGATTTAGCATGCTGTTAACATCTTTCTAGCATAAATTAGCAGGTTTCAAACATAAATTAGCATTTTGTTAGCATGATTCTAGTATGAATTAGCATATAACTAGCATTATTCTAAAATGAATTGGCATGTATTAGCATGTTTCTAATATTGAATACCATGATGTTAGCATGATTCCAACATTAGTTAACATGTTGTAAGCATGTTTTCTAGCATGAATTAGAATCTAAGTAGCATTATTCTAAAATGAATTGGCATGTTATTAGCATGTTTCAAATATTGATTAACACTATTCCAACATTAGTTAGCATGTTGTTAGCATGTTTCTAGCATGAATTGGCATGATTCAAGCATGAACTATCATGTTGTTAGCATGATTACAACATGAATTAGCACGATTGTAGCATGAATTAGCATGTAACTAGCATTATTCTAAAATTAATTAACATGTTATTACCATGTTTCTAATCATGATTACCATGCTGTTAACACTACTCCAACATGAATTAACATGCTGTTAGCATGTTTCTAGCATAAATTAGCATGATTCTAGCACAAATTAGCATGCATTATGTTGTTAACATAATTATAACATGTAAATAGCTTGATTATGCATGAATTAGCATGATTCTAGCATGAATTATGTTGTTAACATGATTATAACATGTAAATAGCATGATTTTAGCATGAATTAGTATGTTGTTAGCATGTTTTCTATTATGAATTAGCATGAATTATGTTGTTAACATGATTTTAGCATGTAAATAGCATGATTCTAGCATGAATCAGTATGTTGTTAGCATATTTCTAGCATGAAGTAGCATGATTCTGGCATGAATTATGTTGTTAACCTGATTATAGCATGTAAATAGCATGATTCTAGCATGAATCTATATGTTGTTAGCATGTTTCTAGCATGAATTAGCATGAATTGTCATGTTGTTAACATAATTATAACATGTAAATAGCTTGATTCTAGCATGAATTAATATGCTGTTAGCATATTTCTATTATGAATTAGCATGAATTATGTTGTTAACATGATTATAGCATGTAAATAGCATTATTCTAGCATGAATTTGTATGTTGTTAGCATGTTTCTAGCATGAATTAGCATGAATTGTCATGTTGTTAACATGATTTTAGCATGTAAATAGCATGATTCTAGCATGAATTAGTATGTTGTTAGCATGTTTCTAGCATGAATTAGCATGAATTGTCATGTTGTTAACATGATTTTAGCATGTAAATAGCATGATTCTAGCATGAATTGGTATGTTGTTAGCATGTTTCTAGCAGAAACATAGCTAGTGAGTTTTTCGCTCTTGACATTTTTATTCACCAGCATTGCTTTTTTGATTGAAAGACAGAGTAAAGTAAGAAAGAGGAGCGACTTGTATGTGTAAAAAAATAAAGAAGATTTTTGTTTCTCCATTTCATGACCCCTTTAAAAGTTTAAGTGTTCTGTTTTAGGCCCTGCGTTGATCTCCGTCTCTGTCTGTTTTCCTTCAGGATGATGATTTTGTGGCCAGAGATGACTTTGAGGATGCTGACCAGCTGCGAATAGGCAACGACGGCATTTTCATGTTGACATTTTTCAGTAAGTGTTTTTTTCAGGGAGAGCTGAGGATTCACAAACACTTCTCACACTGCAGTCTCTTTGATCTTTTATCTCTTCCTATCAAGCGGGACTTCCCAAACTTAAGTCAATGCATGAACATTAACAACCACATAAAGAAACCGAGAGAAAATGCTGGCGATGAGGGTCATGTTGAGGGGATTGTTTTGGGAATGTGATGCTGGTGTAGGAAAGACTTGTAGAATAAACAAATTCTGAGTAATATTTAGAAAATGCTACTCAATGTTAGCTTGTAAGATGAGTTTAAGAGTTTAAGTGTCTGGTGCATATGAAGAGATCAGTGTTTCTACAGGTGGTTTGTCAAGCCCACTCACCTGTGTGAGATACTCAGAAATGCATAGTATACTGTATATATATATATATTAGGGATGCAACAATACAGTTAGCTTACGCTTCAATACATACCTCGGTTTTTTTTAACACGGTTTTCGGTTCGGTTCTGATGGCTTAACACATAAGTGTTTTTTTGTTTTGTTATTCTATGCTTAGGCAATAGGAACAGTAAGAAAGAGAAAAAATAAACGATTTATTTGCAATACTCCTTTATTTTACTTCAAAGCCAAGAAAGGTACACTAGTTCCTAGTGTATTGTATAATAAAAAAATGAACACTGAAATCTCACAGCTGCTGGTAGCCCATGTACAAACTGGGCAACACATAAATTCCTCCATTTTAAAAATAAACATGCATGTGAAGTTAAACATAAATTGACCATTTTAAGTAAACATATTTGTACTTCAGTAAATATAAATAAACCATCTTAATTAAACTTAACACTGCCTTTGTTATTTTTGTGTGTCTTTCGGAACCAGTTGGATATGTTTGCTGGAAGAATTCAGCGAGGGATTGTTGTTTTTTGGAGGACTTTATTACCTTCTCTGCTATTCTGCCTTCAGACAGTGATATTGCTGGGTGATGGCGCCGCAGATGTGCAGTCATGTTGAAAGTGTTTCCGTTTGATTAGTCTATACGTGTAACCAAAATGTCCCCACACCGCCGATTTGAAAGACACCGGCGCTTCCTCGTATTGCTGCCTCACTTCACCGCCGCTCGCCATGTTAAAGTGTGGAATGATGGTGGAGCGCCCCCTAACTTTAGAGCATAGTGATTGAATATTTACTCGCAGGGAGGAGTTTCCTCGTCTCAGCTCGTAGACTTGCAGGCACACACAAACAGTCAATACGGAGAGAAATAAAACGCAGATAAATTATTTAAATGTAAAACCGGAAAAACCGCAATTCACAAGCGCGTATTGAACCGTGGATGTCGTACCGAACGATTCAATATTGTATTGAGAATTGTGGCATCCCTAATATATATATATATATATAAGCGCTATATTAGTTATACACACAATCTAGATGCTGGCAGAAAAACACCAGATGTACTGTTTGTGTGGATACTTTACTGTTTTATGTGATTAAAAATGCCCCGTTTATTTCAGCAAAATCATTTTTGTTGTTTGTTTATTTTTCATTCCTTATGTAGTTTGAGTTAGTTTAACATGTCATTATTGGATTTAACATTTAAAATAAATAACAGCTGACTCCGTTGCAAAGATAATTCAAACTAAGAAACTAATAATACTGTCCTACTTACGTTCTGGGTTACCTTGTGTTACCTCTACTAACTTGTGTGCAGGAGAAGCGGCCATTTTAAAGCTTTCATTTCCCCAATGATCAGGGTTCTACCATTGTCAATGCCATCATGGGGGATAAATCAAGGAAACCGTTTTTCTAGAGTTAAACTGAACTGAACTTAATCTCTGAAATTTGAACTGACACTGTTTCAATTCACTATAATCTTCCATGTGAAGCTGCTTTGACACAATCTACATTGTATAAGCGCTATACAAATAAAGATGAATTGAATAGAGATATGGAGTGATTGTAAGAAAGTGTGCAAAACTGGTGCAATATTTAGAAAATCTGATACATCTCGATTTTCTTTAGTGGCGTTCCTCTTCAACTGGATTGGTTTCTTCCTGTCGTTCTGCCTTACAACCTCAGCGGCCGGACGCTATGGTGCCATTTCCGGCTTCGGTCTTTCACTCATCAAATGGATCCTCATTGTGCGGGTAAGTTAGCACCAGGGCCATGCCAAATTTGATTAATTTTGTTTTGGTGCTGCTTCTGTGCAGTAAATGTGAATCTATGCGGAATGACTTTGAGAGTATACTAGGCCTGTCGTGATAGTCAATATATTGACTTATCGGGCAATATATGAAAATAAGGGTGGTTAATTTTGAGGTGCGATATATTGTCTATTATATAGAAATTTAAGATGATGATCAGTCCCTCCAGGATTTAGCATCAAAACCCTATGGCATTATTTGCTTCTATTCTCATGTTTGACTGTAAAAATGCACAAAAGTATTGTAAAATCCGGAGGCACTGATAAGTAAATAGATTTCTGTGGGTACCGGTTTAGTGTGAGCCTGCTGTAATTACCTAAACAACGGCAGCTAATTGCACACATTGTGTTATATTCACATATCTGTTGGTTAACCAGTTTGGCTTGGCTGATGGTTTAGTGAGAACATTACAGAAGCACATTACTCTGCATTAGTGCATCAGCTGTTGTACTGTAATGTGTTTTCTGCATGATGAAACAAGCCTGGACATGACTGCTGTTTTATCTGCTCACATTTGCTGTTTTCCATTCTCAGTTTTCTACTTATTTTCCTGGTTACTTTGATGGGCAGTACTGGTTGTGGTGGGTGTTTCTGGTGCTTGGTAAGTACACAAAACACAACTTCTGCATATTTTTGTTTGCACATTTGCTTGTATTTGACATGAATTACATCTGCCCAAGTTCTATATATATATATATATATATATATATATATATATATATATATATATATATATATATATATATATATATATATATATATATATGAGCAGTTCCAGCGTTATGGATGTGACGTTTGCAGTAACAACTCAAAACATAAATTCACATAGAAAGTATACGTTAACATTATATTGAAATATCTGTTTATATTTTCTAAAACGACTAACCACAGAGTTATGGGATCAGATAAATATCAATCTGTAAACATTTTTTTATACTTTCAATGAGGAAAATAAACATGCGTTATGGATGTGACAAAAAAAGTTTGTGAGTTTTCAGTCTACAATATACTTTGTAGAAATTCTGTTAAATTAAACTGCACAACCGGGCAACCCAGTGGCGCAGTAGGTAGTGCTGTTGCCTCACAGCAAGAACGTCGCTGGGTCGCAGGTTCGAACCTCGGCTGGGCTGGGTCAGTTGGCGTTTCTGTGTGGAGTTTGCATGTTCTCCCTGGGTTCGCGTGGGTTTCCTCCGGGTGCTCCGGTTTCCCCCACAGTCCAAACACATGCAGTACAGGTGAATTGGGTAAGCTAAATTGTCCATAGTGTATGAGTGTGAATGTGTGTGTGGAAGTTCCCAGAGATGGGTTGCGGCTGGAAGGGCATCCGCTGCGTAAAATCGTGCTGGATAAGTTGGCGGTTCATTCCGCTGTGGCGACCCCGCAAGGGACAAAGCCGACAAGAAAATGAATGAATGAATGAATAAACTGCACAACCCAAAAGAAACATTGCTAATCAAACAGATACGAGTCGGCTCACTAAAGAACAAACATGATTGATTTTATTTTATTTTATATTTTTGCATTTATGAGGAAAAAATAAAATAAGTGTCGTTATGGATGTGACACTTTTCCGTTATGGATGTGACAGATGTGAAATTGCCACTTGTGTGATTTTGGCAAATTAAATATAATAGTTTTAAACACTGACAGATACATTTATTAGTATTTTTGAAGTACTGTAAAACACTTGCTTACACAAAAAATGTAGAAACGGTTTCTCTATTTTGGTGAAAACCTAATTTTGTTTCATGGCAAGGTTGACATTTCCATGGAATTGCTCTTTTTTATATATATATATATATATATTACTTAAGTAGATATGCTATATTTAAATTTGTGCTGTGCAAAGTTTAATAACCATAATTTGCATTAAAAAAAGTTTGTTTTGACATAATATATGTGTGTAATACATTTCTGTTCAGTGACGAGACTTTTGTCTAACTTTTGTCAGACCTTACTGTCCTAATTAAATAATATAGATCACATTTTATTTTGGTCAAATAAGCGTAATCTAGAGGCCTTTGCCTTTCATAAGCCACTTCTGATACCAAATGATCAACTAGAAGTCAAGGTATTATTTGCTGTTCCTAAAACTTTGATAGGTGACTTTTGTCAGGTAGTGTATATTTGAGAAAATGCTTATTTATATTTAGATATAAAGTTTATGTATGTGTGTACATAACATTATCTTTGAATTATCATTGTGTATGAACTGTGCTATATAAATAAACTTGCCTTGCCTGTGGCAGACAGATCATGATTTGCAAGTCCTGATGTGTGTTTTGATGATCTACAGGTTTCCTGCTCTTCCTCAGAGGCTTTATCAACTACGCCAAGATTCGCAAAATGGCAGACTCCTTTTCTACTGTTCCCCGGACCAGAGTCCTCTTCATCTATTAAAGGTTCATATTTATTTAGGCAAATGCTTTATGAAATGAAGTTCTTTTTGTTGTCTTTATTTGACCTATTATATATTTGTATTTTTTCCTCAAATATGATGACCTTTTTAGCGTCTCCTAAAGGGCACCTATTATGCAAAAATCACTTTTTTAAAGGGTTTAAACACAGTTGTGTGGCAGCAGTGTGTGAATATATTCAGCCTCAAATGGTAAACATTAATTAATTGTATTTTTTATAACCAGACTTGATCAAAACTGTTTGCAGAAACTGTTTGATTGACATTCTCCCTTTGTACATGTCATCAGAGGGGGAAAGCCCCGCCCACTAGTGACCATTTTTCCCCTCATTAGCATAAACAGCCCTGAGTAAGAAGCAGCCAGCCACCATTAGAGTGTTTGAGCTGCTGAAGATAATGTCAGCATAGACTAGGAGGATTATAGATGTGGAGTTTTAGATGAAGCACAAATTAACAGCGACAGGAGTCTTCATAGACTGACGCATTCTCACACATTGATCACATTTTCACACAGATAACGTTAATCCTGTTTTGAATCGTTTTTGAACGTTGTAGCAGCTAGTCATAGCGGGTCCAGGTTAGCAGGTCCATTGTTTGCAGCTTGACCTAACGAGGTTACTAGTTCAGACGCCACTTCACAGTCGGCTATAACAAGTTTCATTTCACCGCCAGACACCCAAAAGTCAGAGGAACTGTGGGTTTCTCATACAAATAAAAATACATTTTTAAAAATTAAAAACTGCTTTTATTCTAGCCGAAATAAAACAAATAAGGCTTTCTCCAGAAGAAAAAATATTATCAGACATACTGTGAAAATTAAAAAACGAAAAAAAAAAAAAAAATCAAAGGGGGGCTAATAATTCTGATTTTAACTGTGTATATATATAGGTTATGATACACGACCGTGATGTGGATCATTTTAACATTTGTGTAGTAATATGTATAATATAGTCTTATCTGTTATATTTAATTCATTAATCCACATTGCTTCAGTATTGCATATCAAATTGGGGAAATTCAGGTATTATAATATAATATAATAACTAATTATAATGATTTTTTTTTCTGCTTTAGTGGCTGGAAATGAAAACACGTTTATGGGGCCGCGTCGAGCCGTTGACCCAGTGGGGAAATGTATATTTAAGAAAGAAAAAGGAAAAAAACCCTTCCATCTGTAATCTACTCATCTAAAAGGAAGACCGCGGAATTCCAGAGCGATGGAGGAAGAACTTTTCTTTTCCACCGTCTGCTTTGGAAAATGCTGTGGGTTTCAGAGAGCAAGAGGCTCAATCTTTTTTTATGTATACGTTCCTCAAAGTAAAGTAGTGGATACTAACAGCTCTATACCTGTTCTGAAATCATTAGTGGTTTAATATTGAGTACTCTTTGCTGTTTTCAAGTCTGTAGTGTATTAAAACAGCGTTCTGAGTGAGCTCCCCTTTATACTAGAGGCATGGACTGTTCTCCCTGTTGACCAGCAGAGGGAAATCTTGCTTTATTTCAGTCTGTTTTTTTTTTGTTTTTTTTCCCCTCCTCTCAGTGGGTGACGTTTGACAAGAAGTTAGCCAGTCACCGCTGGTCTCCATTCATGAAGGGCTTTTCTCTTTGTGAATGGCGGAGTGAGATGAATTGAATCTAAAACAGTCTCTTATTCTCTTCTTCTGTTTCTCCGCCTCCCTACATGACATGAAATTTTAAGTTGCTGTTTTTAATTTGACACCTTTGCTGTGGTTTAGACATGTTTTATTGGCCTTGTAGTTCTTTTTTTTTTTTTAAACAGACCAAAATTAGCATCAGGGAATATTTGAATTGGGGCTGCACGATACATCAAAAAATGGTTGCTGCTTGTTTAAACTACTTATTTAATATAAGTTGAACCATCAAGTTTAATCCGCTTAAATTTGTAAAAAACGAGCAAGTTAATTTAATCAAATTGTGTTGGGACAACAGGAAGGAATTATGTGGAACCCAGCATTTTTTACAGTCTGTATCGGAAAATTATGATCATCACGATAATAGTATTTGCTATATTCATATTGCAAAGAGGTGCAATAAATCAAATTCATTTTATGTGCTGATGCGCAGGTTGTTTATCTAAATCTGACCAATCAGATAGGGTCTTTACTGCCTTTAGTCCCTCTTAATTTTTGGAGCCAAGTGTTTTTTTAATAATAATTTAAATAATTGTGATTAAAATAGCGATTCGAAAGTTGTACAAAATATCGTTATCGCAACACTCAACAACAATATTGCAAATTTATAATAATATTGCAAAATATCTATTACCTGTTTGTTTTAGTATGATAATTACATAAAAATTTTTTTTTAATTGCGAAATATTGTTTGTACGCAATATTGTTATCGCAACACTCAACAATGTTGCATTCATTCATTCATTCATTCATTGTCCTTCGTCTTAGTCCCTGAACAATATTACATATTTATAAATATCTATTACCTGTTTAATTTAGTGTGATCATTACATGAATAAATGTTTCTTTTAGTAATTGCAATAAAATTGCAAAAATATCGTTATCGCAACACTCAAGAATATTGCATATTTATGTTCCTAAATATGTATTACCTGTTCATTTTAGTGTGATCATTACATAAATGTTTCTTTTAACAATTGCAATTAAAATAGTCGTGAAAGTTCGTACGAATTATCGTTAATGCAACACTTAGCAATATTTCATTCATTCATTCATAGTATAATAATATGTATTACCTGTTCATTTTAGTAAGATCATTGCATTAATAAAATATTTTATTTAATTGCGATTAAAATACCATTTTGCAAGTTCGTATGAAATATCGTTATCCCAACACTCAACAACAATTTTGCATATTTATTATAATATTGCTAAATATGTATTGCCTGTTTAGTATGATCATTACATAAAATGTTTTAAATTGCTATTGAATTAGCATACATATGATATGCTACGAAATATCGTACGAAATATGAAATATCGTTATCGCAACACTCAACATTGTTACATTCATTCATCCATTGTCCTTCGACTTTGTCCCTGAACAGTATTACGTATTTATTATATTGCAAAAATTTATTAGCTGTTTATTTTAGTATGATTGTTACATGAATAAATGTTTCGATTGAAATAGCGTTTCGAAAGTTTGCACGAAATATCGTTATCGCAACACTCAACCACAATATTGCATATTTATAATGATATTGCAAAATATCTATTACTTGTTTTAGTATGATCATTACAAAAAATATTTTTTTTAATTGCGAAATATTGTTTGTACGAAATATTGTTATCGCAACACTCAACAATATTACATTCATTCATTCATTGTCCTTCGGCTTAGTCCCTGAACAGTATTACATATTTATAATATTTCAAAATATCTATTATCTGTTTATTTTAGTATGATCATTACATAAATAAATGTTTCTTTTATTAATTGCAATAAAATAACATTTCGAAATTTTCGAAAATATCGTTATCGCAACATTTAACAATTTTGCATATTTATATTCCTAAATATGTATTACCTGTTAAATTTAGCGTGATCATTACATAAATGTTTTTTTTTTAATAATTGCGATAAAATAGTCTTGAAAGTTTGTACGAAATATCGTTAATGCAACACTTAACAATATTACATTCATTCATTCATTGTCCTTCGGTTGAGTCCCTGAACAGTATTACACATTTATAATATTGCAAAATATCTATTACCTGTTTATTTTACTATGATAATTACATAAATATATGTTCTTTTCATAATTGCGATAAAATAGCGTTTTGAAGTTTCGTACGAAATATTGTTATCACAACACTCAACAATATTACATTTATTCATTCATTGTCCTTCAGGTTAGTCCCTGAACAGTATTACATTTTTATTATATTGCAAAATATCTATTACCTGTTTATTTTAGTATTATCATTACATAAATAAATGATTTTATTTAAAATAGCGCTTTGCAAGTGTGTATGAAATATTGATATCGCAATACTCAATATCTCGTATTTTCCCAGTATTGTGCAGCCCTAATTGCCCAAAATGTTTTCAATCGCAACATTCATCACGCATAAAAGACCTCGTGTTTAGTATGCGTGCAAAGCCGGAATCTTTGACATTATCGGCATTGCTTTTTTTTTTTTTTTTTTTTTCGTTCTACGGCGCAGCTGATGGCACTGCACATTTTCCAGCCTTTGACTCCACTTGTATCCGGAAAGCCTGGTGCAGTGGCCGTGATGAGGCCGTTTGATCTCTGTCTAATCATGCATGATTTTGCTGTGGCGTGTCTGCTCTTGTCACCTTGGGTCTCGTCCATGACACAGGAAGTTCCTCTTTTGTGCTCTTGTTTTCCATGCAGCTTTTTTGCGGTCGCCCTGTCGAATTCCATTGCCTGTGCACATGTATTTGCCTGTAAATAAGACACTGCTATTAAATCTCTCTGCTGCTTAGTGGACATGTTTTTGCTGCATCTTTGTCATTATATCCAAGCTGAGGGTATATCCGCCGAGTAAAGACGTTTATAATAAAGTTTTGACAAAATGAGTTTGTTTTTAATGTCTATAAATTGTACGCTATTACAGAATACAATTTAGTTATTGTATCTAAACAAAGATAATAAAAACATAGCTGCAATAAACCAAACGAATCAACAGAAGATATCAAGATTACAATTGTTAGTAGTGTTATTTATTTATTTTATTTTGTTATATTCTTTTGATCAATGGATGGTAACACGCAATAATTGTTGCCAAATTGAGGGGGTTTTGTTGACCACAAGGTGGTGTAGTGCTGAAGTATTTGCGCAGTTTAGAGCAAAAACACATATCGACTTTGGTAATAATACACCAATGCATTCTTTAAGGATTAGTTCACCTAAAATTCTGTTGTTAATTCAACCCAGGCTCATTATGGATATGTACCCCTGTATGCATTTCTGGAGAGCACGAAATACGTCCCAGGAGCTACGTTTTTTTTTGTAGTTTTTGCGAATCCACCAGAAACCGCTGTGTATGCTTTTTCAGATCTCAAATTTCTGCTCTTCTCTTGTAAATCCACATCTGCTGTCGATTAATTTACTGACTGATCGACTGACCCACCATCCTCCTCTAAACCCTGCTGAAAGTGTTTTCTAAAGCAATCAAAAGCAAATGATTTACTTGTTTATTTTATTTTTTACTTTTTGTCTTACCTGCTTTCTGGAACCATTCTTCACCGGACTCTAACCCTGTCGTCGCTGTCAACTCCGTGCCACGTCACCAGTCCACCAATATATGCAGTGAGCCACTGGAGAAACCGGTAACAGTGGAAAAGCTGTCCATATGGAGTTGAGCGGCACCCCATAGCATTCGTTTTAAAGGTGAAATGCAGCCATGCATTCCTCTGGCTACATAATTCACGATCTCCAGAAATGTATACAGCATTTTTGACTTTTCGGAGCCTGTCAAGTCCTTCTTTTGACCCATTTTGCCAAAGGAAAGGAAGTTGGCTAATAATTATGCACACCTGATATAGGGTGTTGATGTCATTAGACCACACCCCTTCTCATTACAGAGATGCACATCACCTAATATGCTTAATTGGTAGTAGGCTTTCGAGCCTATACAGCTTGGAGTAAGACAACATGCATAAAGAGGATGATGTGCTCAAAATACTCATTTGCCTAATAATTCTGCACTGCCTGTAGTTAGTAGTGGTGGGCAAAGCGAGGCTTCATGAAACACTGAACCAGTCTAAGCAAATGTGTCGAAGCTTCGAAACGTTTCGAAACCTCACTCTACGGTGACACCTAGTGGTCATTTTGTTATGTATTGCACTGGAACAGCTTCAGCAAAGAACAGTTGAGCAAACTGAGGTATTAAACCCCACTTTCCAGGCGCCAACCTGCAAGTGATTTAGTGGAGCGGTTAGGGTTCCTGACTTCCATGTGGGGATAGTGGGATCGAATCCAGACTGAGACAGCTATTTTGAAAGGCTTTAATATCAGTTTGAATTGCTCTGTTCTTGTATCGTCCTGTTTCAACATTGGTCTGACATCCAAATAAACACTTTGTGAATAAATATGTCTTGTTTTGGTCATAAAACAGGGTTGTTGCTAGTTCAGACGTGGTTGTGGCCAGAAGGTAACAAGAATTATTTATATTACTCATTAAATTTCCCATTTATTGTATTTTATTAATGTCTACCCAAAACCTAAACCCAACCATCTCAGTACTGTAAAATATTAATTATTGTTTTAGTGTTACAAAAATTATGCTAAATTGATAGCGTATCCGCAGCTGTATCCTATCTAGACCTCACCATAAAACAGTAACATAAT
This sequence comes from Danio kyathit, assembly GCA_903798195.1. Lineage (NCBI taxonomy): Eukaryota > Metazoa > Chordata > Actinopteri > Cypriniformes > Danionidae > Danio > Danio kyathit. Next base: position 54,863,918 of record LR812539.1, on the reverse strand, counting down.
TAAAATAAATAAATTCATGATTTCGGTGTATTTGTACAAGTCTGGATTCGAACCCCAAAAATCATTTGAAGCATAGGATTAACGTGTACACGTACAGTCCACTAGGCCATTTGAGACAGGTAGGTCTTTCAGACCCTGTCAGTTAAATGCAGATTCGCCAGGTCTCGAAATGCTTCTGAACTGATCGATGCTTTGAATCGTTTTAGTCACATGACCAGGTGTTTCGAAACACTTTAGTCACATGACCTGTGTGTTTCGGATCATGCTTTGGTGCAGTGTTTCGAAACACTTGCGCTTCGGGATCTCGACACTGTGTCGAAACGTCAGTTTCACGTCAGCCATCCCTAGTAGTTAGGCATGTATATAATCTTATTGGTGCTGTCAAACGAATGATTGCATTGTACACATGGATGTACTGAAAAAATGTTTATTACATGCCGCCTTTTTTTCGTTTCTCGAACTTTCCCCCTTCATGCGCAGTCTATAAAAGCTGTTCGGCATTTCTTATTGTGGCTGATTTAAACAATTATAAACAACACAAAACAGAAACATTTTGACTTTCTGATAGTGGTTCCTATGTAGAAGAATCACTACCTGCCCTCCATCTGAATTTCGGGCGTTATCAATGACATGTGAAAACAACCTACACATGTTTTGCTCGTCGTGTCTTCATGATAGTACATACATCAACTAATACAACCTTATTGTAAACTGTTACTAGCATTTCTCACCATCAAAACAGCCATTGAACAGGCGTTAAACGCCAACAAACAGTTCCACTTTGGCATTTTCTAACAGCAGAGTCCTCTCCAACATAGGAAAGAAGGATCTGTTATCTAATGTTTGTTTTCAACTGTGAGCTCGAGCCGCTGAACTAATAAAACTCGTCTGACCTGATTTCCTCGGTCGGATGTAGAAGGAAAACTATTCATGTCAACAAGGGCAAATTTCTGTTGTGGTTGCGGCCGGAGACTATTGACAGGCTATACATCATGTCAGCCAAATGAAAGTAATGAATCATGTGGATTATTAACCCTCTTACAATTCTGTATACAGCATTTGCCCTTTCACTAAACCTCTAAAATGAAGCAGATATGTTTAATTTCAATGCTCATGAAGAAAGAATCTCATCTTCATCACAAACTCTAGTATTCCCTTAATAGTGTGCAGTATTTCAAGAGTGCACACTTAGCTGATGATTGATAATAAAGCGTGTTTGGCATGCGGTCCCGGGTAAGAGCTCTTGAGCTTAGAAGTCCCAGGGCTTCTTCCCGTTTCATCGGGAGAGAGGGTAGTCTGAGCTCAGGTAGGTCTCGAGAACTCCCATGAATTTGTTTGTTCGGCCTGTTCCTTGATTATTAAGGGTTGCAACGGCGGATTGAACCACCAACTATAACAGCCCAGTACTAAAACACTCATATACGGTGCCAATTTGGTTTATTCAATTCACTTATACTGCATGTCTTTGGACTGTGGGAGAAAGCCGGGGGGAAACCCACATGAACACAGGGAGAATATGTTAACTCCACACAGAAACGCCAACTGGCCCTGCCGGGACTCGAACCAGCAACCTTCTCAGACCCCAGAGCAATTTACATTTTTGCTCATCCTGATGTCTGTGGGTTCGAGTCGTGGCTCAGTCTGTCTCTGTTATTGCCTGTTTTTGTGTCGTCCATCGAGGTGTGAAGCAGCAGCTCTCATTCCTCCTGCTGGTGTGACTTCCTGGGGGAAACGAGCAGCGTTTAATAACCTCACACTCTTCTAGCACTGACAGTCATCTCCGCAAACACACACACACACACTGGGGCCCTAAATATATCCAGCAGGGCAAGCAGAGGCCCATGTAGATGCTGTAGGAGGAGGGTGTGACTGTGGCAGATGTAGGGCAGAAAATAGCTGTTCAAAACTGTTAATTGTCACTGTTCAGGATCATACTCATGATATTCTAAATAAGTCTGTTTTAGTTCATTGTTATATAATGTTATATAAGTTAAAATTACAATATTTAAATGTCTGTTTGTATTTGTGCAATATATGTACACTACCTGACAAAAGTCTTGTTGTTGATCCCAGTTGTAAGAGCAATAAATAATAACTCGACTTCTAATTGATCATTTGGAAAAGTGTCAGAAGGTGGATTTTTCTGATGAATCATCTGTTGAGCTGCATCCCAATCATCACAAATACTGCAGAAGACCTACTGGAACCCACATGGAGCCAAGATTCTCAGAAATCAGTCAAGTTTGGTGAAGGAAAAATCATGGTTTGGGGATGCATTCAGTATGGGGGCGTGCGAGAGATCTGCAGAGTGGATGATCAACATCAACAGCCTGAGGTATCAAGACATTTGTGCTGCCCATTACATTACAAACCACAGGAGAGGGACAATTCTCCAGCAGGATAGCGCTCCTCCTCATACTTCAGCCTCCACATCAAAGCTCCTGAAAGCAAAGAAGGTCAAGGTGCTCCAGGATTGGCCAGCCCAGTCACCATACATGAACATTATTCAGCACGTCTGGGGTAATATGAAGGAGGAGGCATTGAAGATGAATCCAAAGAATCTTGAACTCTGGGAGTCCTGCAAGAACGCTTTCTTTGTCATTCCAGATGACTTTATTAATCAGTGATTTGAGTCATTCAGAGATGTATGATGCAGTCCTCCAAGCTCATGATGGAGTCAGACACAATATTCATTCTGTTTCCACTGCAGCATGACTTTATATTCTATACTGGACATTATTTCTGTTCAGTGATGAGACTTTTGTCTAAGCAGAGTCAGACCTTACTGTCCTAATTAAATAATTAAAAATCAAGACATGATCATATTTTATTGTGGTCAAATAAGCGTAATCTAGAGGCCTTTGCCTTTCAGATAAGCCACTTCTGATACCAAATGATCAACTAGAAGACAAGTCATGATTTGTTGTTCCTAAAACTTGAATATGCGACACACACACAGTTGCAATCAGTGTTATTCGCCCCCTTTGAATTCTTTTTTTCTTTTTTTAAATATTTCCCAAATTATGTTTAACAGAGCAAGGAAATTTTCACAGTATGTCAGATAATATTTTTTATTCTGGAGAAAGTCTTATTTGTTTTATTTCAGCTAGAATAAAATCAGTTTTTAATTAAAAAAAACAAACATTTTAAGGTCAATATTATTAGCCCCTTTAAGCTATTTTTTTTCGATAGTCTACAGAACAAACCATCGTTATACAATAACTTGCCTAATTACCCTAACCTGCCTAGTTAACCTAATTAACCTAGTTAAGCCTTTAAATGTCACTTTAAGCTGTATAGAAGTGTCTTGAAAAATGTCTAGTCAAATATTATTTACTGTCATCATGACAAAGATAAAATAAATCAGTTATTAGAAATCTTCTCTTCGTTAAACAGAAATTGGGGAAAAAAATAAACAGGGGGGCTAATAATTCTGATTGCAACTATATATATATATATATATATATATATAATTTTAATTATTTCATTATTTAAATGTTTAGTTGTTATTTTATTATAATTTATTGTTTGTAATTGATTTATTTAGAATTTTCATAATTTTGTTTTAAATATTTATTATTTTATTGTTCAAATATTATTTTATTATGTATAAAAGTGATATATATATATTCAGCACATTTCTAATCATAATAGTTTTAATAACTCATTTCTGATTTGTTTTCTCTTTGTCATGATGACAGTAAATAATCAAGACACTTCTATACAGCTTAAAGTGACATTTAAAGGCTTAACTAGGTTAATTAGGGTAAAGTTAGGGTAATTAGGCAAGTCATTGTATAACAGTGGTTTGTTCAGGAAAAATATTGCTTATGAGTGCTAATAATATTGACCTTAAAATGTCTTTTATTCTAGCCGAAATAAAACAAAAATAAAAAAATAAGGCTTTCTCCAGAAGAACAAACATATAGGAAATACTGTGAAAATGTCTTTGCTCTGTTCAAACATCATTTGGGAAATATTTGAAAAAGAAAAAAAATTGACAGGAGGGCGAATAATGACTTCAACTGTACACGACGTACTGATGAACGACCTCTGGAGCAGTTAGAGACGCAGCAATGGTCATTTCTGAAAGTGTCTAACCTATGCGTTTGGACATTTTCAATATTAATACCATGTTTGTCGTCTAGTACCATGGTTTGTCTGAATGAAAGTGCTTTGCGTTGAGCATTTGATGGAGTCAGAGTAGTGAAAGTGTGGGCGTGGGGGGGCTTTAGTCACTTATGACTCACTCACACACACACACACACACACACACACACACACACACACTGTGAGCTGTCGGTGTGTGTGTGTATGTACTGATAGAGGACTCTCACTGATTGGTCAGCGTGGCGAGGGGCGTGTCTGTTAGCAGGAGTGACTCATCGGCTGCTGCTGATCAGTTCAATGTATTCTGCTCACAGTGACTCTCTCTCTCTCTCTCTCTCTCTCTCTCTCTCTCTCTCTCTCTCTCTCTCTCTCTCTCTCTCATCCTTCTGTTCATTCACAAACTCTCAGTCCTCACTTCTGCTCTGCCCGCCACTGATGCTCATATAAACGAATGCTGCCGCTCTGTAGGCTGGGTTTTTTCCTAACCTATTGGGTTTATGAGACCCCGTGGTCCCATTATTAGAGTTCAAGAACACTAGTATACACACTCCACCAGAAACGTGCAACTTTATAGTCATATTGCATGGGATTTAAAGAGCACCTATTATGCAAAAAAACACTTTTATAAGGGGTTTAACACAATCGTGTGGGGATAGTCTGTGAATATAACCAGCTTCTAATGGTAAACATTTATAAATAAAAATTGTTTTATAATCAGTCACAGAAACACTTTGATTGACATTCTCCCTTTTGTATGTGTCATTAGAGGAGGAAAGCCCCATCCACTAGTGATGTTAGTCCTGTTTTGAACGTGCCACTATGCTGACACACAGGCATTTGTAGTTCCTATTGTTATAGGTCCCCTTTAAAGGGCCACGAAACCTCTCAGGCTCAGCAGGGTGTTTTCACACCTCTAGTTTGAAAAAAGTCAGGAAAGTGGGCGTGTCCAGCTCTGGGAGTGTGGGAGTGTCGGGGGAGGCAAAGAGGGAAGGACTTGCAAAGAAGGGCGTTTCCATTTGGGCACATGCTGATTTCACAGGCAAAACAAACACAGACGCAGTATGTTCGATACCGCACGGCAAATGGGAGATAAAAATCCTCCGCATTTCTCTGTAACTTATGTACTCGGTAGGTAGAGTCAGAAAGCCGTGTGTGTATAGACTATCCTGTCACAAAATGCGGCGAAAATCCTGCATTACGGGAATAGTTTGTGTTAACATGTTTACACTCGGAGAGCAGCATTTACAGCGGATCTTTCAGTCTATAATACTATAATATTGCAGTGATATTAACATACTGTAAACTGAGTAACTAAATCATTTTGACTAAGGTATGTCTTTAAAGGGCCATGAAACCCCCTGTCTCAGCAGGGTGTTTTCACACCTTTAGTTTGAAAAAAGTCAGGAAAGTGGGCGTGTCCAGCTTCGTTTAGGTGGGAGTGTCAGGGGAGGGAAAGAGGGAAGGATATGCAAATATGGGAGTTTCCGTTTGGGCACGCAGACGCAGGGGAGAAAGACAGTAACTGTGTTTACATGGACATCAGTAATCGAACTACTTGCCAAATTATTAATTTGTGGACTTTAAGTGCAGTTTGGCATTTTCACTTTTTATTCAGGAACATTTCCTGCATGTTGCCCGTGACAAACGAGATATTGAAAGTGAGGAACTGCTGGAGAGTGGAGTTTTAATCCAATGTTTGATACCGCACGGCGAATGGGAGAAAAAATCCTCTGCATTTCTCTCTAACTTAGATGACTCGGTAGGTAGAGTCAGAAAGCCGTGTGTATATAGACTATATCCTGTCACAAAATGCGGTGAAAATCCTGCACGACGGGAAAAGTTTGATCATGTTTACATTTGGAGAGCAGCATTTTACAGCGGATCTTTCAGTCTATAAAATTGGACTATAATATTGCAGTGATATTAACATACTGTAAACTAAATCATTTTGACTGAGGTATGTCTTTAAAAACTGAAAGAGCACTGCTGACCACGAACTAACTTTGCAATCTGGGTAAAACAAAGGGCACTGATCACACACACTTACCAAATCTGTAGACAGACAATCAAACTGGAGCTGTGTCTTTTTATTAAAAGGAGACGAGCGGCAAATCCGGATTTCACCATTTTCAGATGCGAAAAGCTCTCGGGTAAACAATGTTCCTTACAAACGCGTTTCTGTCGTGTGCACTGTAATCCACATGTGATTCCAGCAGCTCTCTCATAGAGGGAAAATGAAAACAAAACCTTCGTTGCATCACAGACGACCCATGTCTCCAAATTCTAGTTCTTTCACTTGTTTTGGCAACACAACGTGGCGTCTCTCTGCCGTCTGAACACTGTAAACAGTCTCCGGAGCCATCATGCATATTAATGAAGTTTTACGTCATACACAATAGAGCGCGCTGATTGGTTTGAAGCACGTCTTTGTCATGAATTAATACTGCACTCTCAGATACGTAAGAACGTCCTCGAAAAGACAGACAGCCACTCTCCAGGCTGGATTTACACCTAAGTATCTCATGGCCGTGACGCAGCTTCAAAAATTCGTTTCAAACCGGAAGAACGAATTTGCTCAAAATAACGCAAAAACAACCAATTTTCACTTTTTAGTGCAATATATGTGTCCTAATAGTGTTTATAGCAGTGTGAGACACAGATATGACTGTCAACAGCTCAACACATGTGTTTTGGTGTTTCGTGACCCTTTAAATACTTTTACACAACAGTACTACTTATAATGGAAAGTGTTGCATTTTTGACTGTCATCTATATTGGTAATTTCAGCTTTCAGATTGAATTTTTAGGCTTTCAGAATAGTGTTAGTGAATACAATTATCAACTATTTATCAAGTTTTTCATTTTTAGTAAGACATCAGTGCTGCGTAAACGCCTCATTAAAGAAATAATTTACTAACCACTTCTGCTACCTTTGTAGAATATTATACACTCACCGGCCACTTTATTAGGTACACCTTACTAGTACCGGGTTGGACCCTCTTTTGTCTTCAGAACTGCCTTAATCCTTTGTGGCATAGATTCAACAAGCTACTGGAAATATTCCTCAGAGATTTTGCTCCATATTGACATGATAGCATCACACAGTTACTGCAGGACACGATCAGCAACAATACTCATGTAGGCTGTGACTTTGGGCCCATTAGTAACAATTGAGCATTGCGTCAAAGTGTGCCAAGAGTGTAGCCTCAGTTTCCTGTTCTTAGCTGACAGGAGTGGCACCCGGTGTGGTCTTCTGCTGCTGTAGCCCATCCGCCTCAAGGTTGGACGTGTTGTGTGTTCAGAGATGCTCTTCTGCAGACCTCGGTTGTATCAAGTGGTTATTTGAGTTACTGTTGCCTTTCTATCAGCTGGAACCAGTCTGGCCATTCTCCTCTGACCTCTGGCATCAACAAGGCATTTGCACCCACAGAACTGGTAGATGAGGAGATTCCCCCCCCTATGTGTAAAGCGCTTCGAGTGCCCAGAAAAGCACAACATAAATGTAAGAAATTATTATTATTATTATAACTGCCGCTCACTAGATATTTCCTCTTTGTCGGACCATTCTCTGTATGATATATGAGCCATTTTATAAACAGGGACATCAGCAATGTCCTCATAATTCACCATCTCCTTGTTATACTCCTGTCGTTATACACACTTATGTCCTGATATGTCACAAACACACACATAAACACACGCACATTTGTTTTTGTGAATTGTGGGGACATCCTATAGGTTTCCATTGTTAGGGTTAGTACTGTCTTTTATTGCCCTACCCTAAAAGTAAACTGTGTGGTTTTACCATGATTTATAGAGCCTTTTAATAAATAGAGACATCAGCAATGTCCTCATAATTCACCATCTCCTTGTAATACTTGTTATGCATGTCATTTTAGGCATTTATGTCCTGATATGTCACAAACACACACATAAACACACGCACATTTGTTTTTGTGAATTGTGGGGACATTCCATAGGTTTCCATTGTAAGGGTTAATAGTGATAGGGTTAATACTGTCACTGTATTTTAATTTACCTACACTAACAGTAAAACTGTGTGGTTTTACTATGATTTATAGAGACTTTTAATAAATAGAGACATCAGCAATGTCCTCATAATTCACCATCTCCTTGTAATACCTGCTATACCCATGTCATTTTACACATTTATGTCCTGATATGTCACAAACACACACATAAACACACGCACATTTCTTTTTGTGAATTGTGGGGACATCCTATAGGTTTCCATTGTTTGGATTAGTACTGTCTTTTATTGCCCTACCCTAAAAGTAAACTGTGTGGTTTTACTATGATTTATAAGCCTTTTAATAAATAGAGACATCAGAAATGTCCTCATAATTCACCATCTCCTTGTAATACCTGCTATACCCATGTCATTTTAGACATTTGTGTCCTGATATGTCACAAACACACACTTAAACCCAGGCACATTTGTTTTTGTGAATTGTGGGGACATCCTATACAGTAGGTTTGCATTGTTAGGGTTAGTACTGTCTTTTATTGCCCTACCCTAAAAGTAAACTGTGTGGTTTTACTATGATTTATAAGCCTTTTAATAAATAGAGACATCAGCAATGTCCTCATAATTCACCATCTCCTTGTTATACACCTGTCTTTATACACACTTATGTCCTGATATGTCACAAACACACACATAAACACACGCACATTTGTTTTTGTGAATTGTGGGGACATTCCATAGGTTTCCATTGTAAGGGTTAATAGTGATAGGGTTAATACTGTCACTGTATTTTTATTTACCTACACTAACAGTAAAACTGTGTGGTTTTACTATGATTTATAAAGCCTTTTGATAAATAGAGACGTCAGCAATGTCCCCATAATTCACCATCTTCTTCTTATACTCCTGTCGTTATACACATTTGTGTCCTGATATGCCACACACACACACACAAATATAGAGCGAGGAGACGTCATGCTCCTCTTCCGCAGTGCATCAAGGGAATCAGGCTCCTCTGACTCATGCTGGAGAAATGGAGGAGTGTGAGTGTGTGTGTGTGTGTGTGTGTGTGTGTGTGTGGGGGGGGGGGTGCTCTTCATTCAGCCGCTGATGTAATACAGGTGACCTATCCGTCACAGAACACCCCCGCTTCCCCCTGGCAGCCCATTGGTGGAGCGCGGGCATCAATGGACCAGTGTGTTCTCTGGGTGGAGCGAGGCAGAGATGCACGTCACTCCTTCATTCAGAAAAAAAGGAAGTGTATATAAAAAAAACCTGCAGCTTCCTTGGCAGCGGCCGTGAATGAGTTTGAGTGCTGATCTCACTCTTTGTCACACATGTAGGCAGTTTGTGTGTGTGTGTGTGTGTGTGTGTGTGTGTGTGTGTGTATCGCTTCAGTCTGCCTGTGTTCTGGTGGATGTACAGTACTGGATGCTCATTCATTACTAAACACTAATAGATCATCTAATAGATGGTTATTGCATTGGCAATATGATGTGTATCGAATATGGAAGCGTAACTGAAGTGCGTCAAAAGCAAAGTGATAATGTCAGAAACAATACTGTTTGCTGTTATATTCTTCTTCTGTTCTATTTTACTCTATTGGTTTTCTGTTTTAGTTCATTTTGTATGGCTCATTTCTGTTCTTCTCTATCCCTCTTTTGCCTTCAGAACTGCCTTAATCCTTTGTGGCATAGATTCAACAAGGTACTGGAAATATTCCTCAGAGATTTTGCTCCATATTGACATGATAGCATCACGCAGTTGCTGCAGGTTTATCGACTGCACATCCATGAATCTCCAATTCCACCACATCCCAAATGTGCTCTATTGGATTGAGATCTGGGGATGTGGAGGCCATTTGAGTACAGTGAACTCATTGTCATGTTCAAGAAACCAGTCTGAGATGATTCTGCTTTATGACATGATGTGTTATCCTGCTGGAAGTAGCTATCAGAAGATGGAGACACTGTGGTCATAAAGGGATGGACATGGTCAGCAACAATACTCAGGTAGGCTGTGGCGTTGACACAATGCTCAATTGGTACTAATGAGCCCAAAGTGTGCCAAGAAAATATCCCCCACACCATTACACCACCTCCACCACCAGCCTGAACCGCTGATACAAAGCAGGATGGATCCATGCCTTCATGTTGTTGACACCAAATTGTGACCCGACCATCTGAATGTGGCAGCAGAAATGGAGACTCATCAGACCAGGCAACTTTCTCCAATCTTCTATTGTCCAGTTTTGGTGAGCCTGTGTGAATTGTAGCCTCAGTTTCCTGTTCTTAGCTGACAGGAGTGGCACCCGGTGTGGTCTTCTGCTGCTGTAGCCCATCCGCCTCAAGGTTGGACGTGTTGTGTGTTCAGAGATGTTCTTCTGCAGACCTCGGTTGTAACGAGTGCTTATTTGAGTTACTGTTGCCTTTTTATCAGCTGGAACCAGTCTGGCCATTCTCCTCTGACCTCTGGCATCAACAAGAAATTTGCGCCCACAGAACTGCCGCTCACTGGATATTTCTTGACCATTCTCTGTGAACCCTAAAGATGGTTGTGTGTGAAAATCCCAGTAGATCAGCAGTTTCTGAAATACTCAGAGCAGCCAGGCACCAACACCATGCCACGTTCAAAGCTCCTTAAATCACGTTTCTTCCCCATTTTGATGCTCGGTTTGATCTGCAGCAGATCGTCTTGATCTTGTCTATGCCTAAATGCATTGAGTTGCTGCCATGTGATTGGCTGGTTAGAAATGTTCCTTAATGAGCAGTTGGACAGGTGTACCTAATAAAGTGGCCGGTCAGTGTATGTTTGTATACTGCCTCTTTTCCACTAATGCTTTCCATTATGCTAATGTTTTCTAATCCCCTATTTATTTTATTGAGATTTCCTGACTCTATTCAAATGATCTTTTGTTCTTATTTGATTCGATCTTTCTCTGCGCCATTTTATCCTGCTTCAAGTGTTCATATATCATCGTTTCCCTACAACGATAGTGTTCTAGCACAAGGATATGCAGTGCCCTTGTGTCATTATTTTTGTGAATGACTTGACGCTGTGTGTGTTGTGCTGCAGGAATGTGTTTGCGTGTGCAGACCCTGAACCGTCTCTGCCTTGATCCTGAATGAGTCACTGCTGCAGTGCTCTGTGGGCGGAGCTAAGACTGGATCCCCTGCTGCAAACTCAGTTAAACACACTCGCATGCACGATTTTCTCCCTCTCTCTCACACACACACACACACTGAATGCTGTCACATCCGGCCCTCAGGTCTACAGCGTGTCCTATAATTAGCCGCCTGCACAACTTATGGCCTCAGAATGATCTAACCAAATGCTTCAGAATACCAATGTACTGAGACAAAAGACATGGAAAGATGGTGGAAAGACAAAAGACGGAAGCTGGAATCTAAACCTATCCAGTCATAGTGGTGTGATCCTTGTATTCCTCACATTGTGGAGATTAAAATGTCCCCACATGTATAGCAATACCAGTAAATTTTGACATTTTTTTGTGGTCCCCATGAGGAAAACGGCTCATAAATCACACAGAATGAAGTATTTTGAAGATGCAGATTGGTTCCCATGAGGGTTGGGTTTATGGTTTAGGTTTGTGTAGGGGTATAGAACACAGTCTGTGCTGTATAAAAACCATTACGTCTATGGGAAGTCCCCATAAAGATAGCTGTACAATTGTGTGAGTGTGTGTGTGTGTGTGTGTGTGTGTGTGTTTTCTGACCGTCCTCCCAGAGCTCTCCCAAAACAAAATGTGTTTTTGTCATTAGGGTGGGTTTGTGGTGGGAGAAGAGGCCCCTCTCTGCCTTTTCAAGGCTATTAGATGGTCAAAAACAGCAGAACGACCCAGCAAACAAAGCAATTGTGAAGAACCTCCGGTCACTACAATAAAACCCAACCTGCTTTGAATTGGTCATTTTTTGTCATAGTTAGATATCTCATCCTACAAATTAAATGTGTTCTATGTACAACTAAAGGCAAAATTATTAGCCCCCCCACCCTCCAGTGAATTATTAGTCAAATAAATTTCACAATACAGTTGTTTAACAGAGAGATTCAACACAATTGTGAACACTATAGTTTATAAATATACAGAGGTTGGACAATGAAACTGACTAATTGAGTATTGGAGTTTGATGGCTAAATCTGAGCAGCCTGGTGGCCAGTCTTCATTGATTCCACCAGTAGGAGCAGAGTAATAATGCACACCACATTACGAGTGACATATCAGAGGACAAATTGTTAGTGTGCGTCTCGCTGGCTCATCTGTGACCAAGACAGCAAGTCTTTGTGAATATCAAGAGCCACGGTATCCGGAGTAATGTCAGCAAGTCACCAAGAAGAAGACCCACATCCAACAGGAGGAACTGTGAACGCTAGAGGAAGCCGTCTGGAATGGATATCCGGGTGCTAACCTTGATTATATCTTAAAAAAAAACATAAAACCATAGCTGCTCAACTCACTGCAGAGTTAAATGTGCACCTCAACTCTTCTGTTTCCACCAAAACTGTTCATCAGGGGCTTCACAAACCTTTGGTCACTTGTGCCAATGCTAAACGTTGGTTTAAATGGTGCCAGCAGTGAAAATCTTGGGCTACATCTGAAACATGTATTGTTCTTTATTGAGTCCACCTTCACTGTCTTTTCTGAATCCAGGAGAGTTACGGTGTGGAGAAGCCCCCCACCCAGACTCCTGATGCCCAGAGCGCGGTTCGTTTGGCATATGTGAACAGGGCAATCGCGCTCGGAATCGCGCCAAAGCAATCGCTCCGAGACCGCCTGAATGAGGTGGTCTCGGCTCGATTGAAACGAACCCTGGAGCGGATCGATTGTAGTGAGAAAGCGATACGATCCGAGCCCGCCTATATCACAGTGTTTTATGGAAATGTAATAGGCATACGGCTATATGAAGAGAGAATTATGAGTAGATTATGAGTCATTCCAGACATTCCAAGTCTCCCGGAAGTTCCGGGAGTCTCCCGCAAATGCACAGAGACTCCCGGATGCCCGCAAACGAGTGATAATCTCCCGGAAATCGCGCGTCTTCCTCCTCGCTCTTCAGACATGTCGCGCGCACGCTGTCAAACAAACACCACCAAACCACCCTCCCCAACAGCTGAGCGAGACTGTGCAAAATAAACCGTGACACTCGGACCAATGTGAGGAGAGTTTACTCACACGTGACTTGTTTTAGCTTTTGGTTCGTTTAGAAACTTTGCCGTGTGAAAGCGAACCGCGCCAACAACAAAGAGCAACAATGTAACAATTTTAATCCCTGTTTCGGAACAACTGAATCGATTCACAGGTGTGAAAGCATCCTTAACTTAGGGTGACTTTTGTTCCGGAACCTGGCGTGTTTGCCCAGTTAGCACGGTTCGTTTGGCATATGCGAACAGGGCAATCGCGCTCGGATCCGCACCAAAGCAATCGCTCCGAGACCGCCTGAATGAGGTGGTCTCGACTCGATTGAAATGAACTCCGAGCCCGGCCATCTGAGGGAAATCCAAGCCCGGCCATATCACAGTGTTTTATGAATATGTAATAGACATACGGCAATTTGAAGAGAGAGTAGGGCGGGAGGTCATTCCAGACAAGTTACTTCCAGGAAGTTTCGGGAGTCTCCCGCAAATGCACAGAGACTCCCGGATGCCCGCAAACGAGTGATAATCTCCTGGAAATCGCGCGTCTCTCTCCCGGTCCTCAAATACGTCGTGCACCCTTCTCATCACCCCTCCCCACCGCATCCCTCCTCGCTCTTCAGACATGTCGCGCGCACCCTGTCAAACACCACCAAACCACCTCCGACAGCTGAGCGGGACTCTGCAAAATAAACCGTGACACTCTGACCAATGTGAGGAGAGTTTACTCACACGGGACTTGTTTTAGCTTGTTTTGGTCTGTGTAGAAACTTTGGCGTGTGAAAGCGCACTAATAACCGCACTAATAACAAAGAGCAACAATGTAACAGTTTTAATGTTTCGGAACAAATGAATCGATTCACAGGTGTGAAAGCACCCATAGAAACGATCCTGTCTACTGTACCGAGCGTCTCGCACGCTGGCCACGGGTTGAAGGGTAGTCCTTATTGTCAGCCCTGCTGAAGGCGGTACCTTGTATCAGGATAATGATGCACCAATACACACAGCAAGACTGGTGACAGAGTGATTTGATGAACATGAAAGTGGAGCATTTTCCATGGACTGCACAGT
>LR812539.1:54802098-54844598 GCA_903798195.1 Danio kyathit | reverse complement strand
CATCTTAAAAAACATTCACACGTGTACGTTTAGTGACGTTAATCCGGTTCCCATGAAAGTGTTTTGAACCTTTTTCCGTTGTTTTATCATTGTCACAAGCCCCCAAAACACAGCCCCATCGCCACATTTTCTCCCTCTGTACCTGGATAGTGCCTGCCTGCTGCACCTAAGGACTTTGTCTGTCTCGCCCTAGCAGCACCTGTACCTCACATTTCCTCCTCTTCTGACCGCCTAGTCATGACGTTCTCATATTCTGTCTTGCGATTTCTATGTAGATGTTTGATTAGGTTTGTGGTATCACCACAGTACCTCACTGTTTTGTTACACGTGTCACAAACCGCATCGTTTGAGTTTATGGAAGTGAAGTAGCTCCACACATAACTTCGCTTGCGGTCACCCATATCCAGCGTGACTGAACAACATGTGCCAGCGGACTGAGTGGCTAGCTAGCGTGCTCTGCAGTTGTATAGTGCCATATTACGCACATGACTTTGCAGGCGGAAGAACAAGTAGTTCCAGCCTGATCTCACGAGGAAACGTAAGTATTTTACGTTTTGTCAGTTTAGTGGCTAATTCGTATGAATTCGTACGAGTTCAGTCGTACGAAAATGTACGATTTTAAAAAGGAGGCGTGGCACCCAACCCCGCCCCTAACCCTAACCGTCATTGGGTGATGAGCAAATCGTACTAATTTGTACGAATTAGATCGTAGGAATTCATACGAATTAGCCACTAAATCAAAAAGTTACGAATTGCCGTGAGATTGCGTTGGTAGTTCCGACTAAGTTGGCATTATTCAGAGAAACTAGGGTAATTGTGGTCACTTTCCGCTGTATTTCTATTTCCAATAAACTACACATTTACTCCAAATTATTGAAATATCAATATTTTGACAAGATAATCGATTCTAGAACATACAAAGCTGGTATCGGAGATATCGATATTTTAGTATCGATCCGCACATCACTACCCTGCAGCCCACTCACTGCTAAGCAGGGCTGAGTCTGGTCAGTACCTGGATGGGAGACCACATGGGAAAACTAGGTTGCTGTTGGAAGTGGTGTTAGAGAGGCCAGCAGGGGGCGCTCAACCTGCAGTTTGTGTAAGTCCTAATGCCCCAGTATAGTGAAGGGGACACTATACTGTCTGTGAGCGTCGTCTGTCGGATGAGATGTTAAACTTTATGAGGTCATTATAAAAAATCCCAGAGTAGGGGTGTAACCCCAGTGTCCTGGCTGAATTCCCTTCATCGGTCCTTATCGATCATGACCTCCCATCATCCACTGAATTGGCTCTATTACTGTCTCTCCACTCCCCCAATAGCTGGTGTGTGGTGAGCGCACTGACTGTCACTGGTTCGAGTCCCAGCTGGGTCAGTTGGCATTTCTATGTAGAGTTTGCATGTTCTCCTTGTGTTGGCGTGGGTTTCCTCTGGGTGCTCCAGGTCCAAACACATGCACTATAGGTAAATTGGGTACGCTAAATCGGCTGTAGTGTATGAAGGTGTATGGGTGTTTCCCAGTACTGGGTTGCAGCTGGAAGGGCATTAGATTTTTTTGTTTTATGGTGGATCCAGTAAATTAGAGAGACATTTATGGTGAGCAAATTGAATAAAAGCTGATCCTGATCCTCAGCACTTGACCTGCTGGCCCCAAAAACATCCACTATAAACTGCAGATCCTCACAGTGGAGGTGTGCTGGGAAGCGGAGGGGAGGCGGGAGCGCTGGGGTGGGGTTAGGAGGTGGAGGGAATGAAGGTGTAATTTGGGAGCCATCTGTAAGACGCCTGCAGGGCTTCCTATCCAAAACCTCCCCCTCCGGAGGATCGCAGGTGCTGTAGGCGGAGTGGAGGAACTGAGGGGTGGAGGAAGGGGAATGCAGGAGCACAGAGGTGCTGGTTATTGTAGTTAGCCAGTGTGATAGGAAAAGTCTGTGTCTATAGCTTCGTTTCCATCCAGCTATTTTGATTCACAGTTTGGATTATTACATAAAAAAAATTGCACTATGTGTATACATTTAGCAAATGTGCACAACTGAGTAAACTCAAAAAAAAAAAAACATTTAAAATGAGTTGAAACAACACAATTGCTGAGGGTTTTTTAATTGTATTATGTTCAATCCTGGCAACCCAGTGGCGCAGTAGGTAGTGCTGTTGCCTCACAGCAAGAACGTCGCTGGGTCGCAGGTTCGAACCTCGGCTGGGCTGGGTCAGTTGGCGTTTCTGTGTGGAGTTTGCATGTTCTCCCTGGGTTCGCGTGGGTTTCCTCCGGGTGCTCCGGTTTCCCCCACAGTCCAAAGACATGCAGTACAGGTGAATTGGGTAAGCTAAATTGTCCATAGTGTATGAGTGTGAATGTGTGTGTGGAAGTTCCCAGAGATGGGTTGCGGCTGGAAGGGCATCCGCTGCGTAAAATCGTGCTGGATAAGTTGGCGGTTCATTCCGCTGTGGCGACCCCGCAAGGGACAAAGCCGACAAGAAAATGAATGAATGAATGTTCAATCCTCTTAACCCTAAAGGTTTATTTCTACTTCTGTGTCGATTGATCGCCATGACCCACGGTGCATGCCTTACGGGTAGTCATGCATTTATACTTCTGCATGCTGTTTGTGTTGCTCTGCAATAGCACTACCAGAATGCTAGCTAACAGTGGGTTTTTGTCAAGTGGCAACATCCTGCTCTACTTCGTGAAGCTAATACGGAAGTAACTGAAACTGCAATTCCTCAAAATTACACCAGGGCTGGCTCTATAATGCAGGACATTTCCATTGACCCTAAAATAGCCGACTTTACAGCAGAAAAAAGGTGTTTGCAGCCTGGTACAAAAACAATTTTGCTGTATTTAGCTAATATTACACTTCATGACAACTGTGAGGGAGGTGAATTTTTCCGAGGTCTGCAGAAGACCAGATCCATCCTGCCTTGCATCAGCAGTTCAGGCTGGTGGTGGTGGTGTAATGGTGTGGGGGATATTTTCTTGACACACTTTGGGCTCATTAGTACCAACTGAGCATCGTGTCAACGCCACAGCCTACCTGAGTATTGATGCTGACCATGTCCATCCCTTTATGACCACAGTGTACTCATCTTCTTATGGCTACTTCCAGCAGGATTACACACCATGTCATAAAGCGCCAATCATCTCAGATGAGTTCACATGACAATGAGTTCACTGTACTCAAATGGCCTCCACAGTCACCAGAGCTCAATCCAATAGAGCACCTTTGGGATGTGGTGGAACAGAAGATTCACATCAAGGATGTGCAGCCGACAAATCTGCAGCAACTGTGTGATGCTATCATGTCAATATGGAGCAAAATCTCTGAGGAATATCTCTAGTACCTTGTTGAATCTATGCCATGAAGGATTCAGGCAGTTGTGAAGGCAAAAGGTGATCCAACCCGGTACTAGTAAGCTGTACCTAATAAAGTGGCCAGTGAGTATTTTTCGATTGGCTACAGAACAAACCGTAGTTTCTAATCAACCTAGTTAAGCTTTTAAAAAATACACTTTAAGCTAACACTAGCATCTTACAAAATAAATAGTAAGGTCTCAATTAAGCGATTAAACCAAAATCCCATTCAAAAAAATCATTGACTCTGAGACGATGGAACAGGAAGCGCTAAAATGCTAACTCGCTTCTGGGTCTTTGCATATAAATTGACATCATAGTTCCTCCACTCTATAACCCCTGCACATGGGATGTACACGTTGTCTCCTGAACTTGACAGTGTTAACAGGGTGTAACAGCTGTAGTAATGGACTGAAAAATGCATGAGTTGGACTCCATCCAACTCCATTTATAGTCTAACATTCTGCCTTTTCTCCGTGCATTTCAGCCACCTGCCCTCAGTCTATCTCTCTCGCTTTAACCAAATCAAGCAGCAACTCCTTGTTTGAGGCAAAAAAATAGCACAATGCGGTACAGAATTATTCACATTATTGAAAAAAAAATAAATGTCTGTCTTCATTTGCAAATCCGTGTTGCAAACACTCAAGTAAAACTAGTTATTCTTTTTGCAGTGACGTGTTGGTGTAGTAGATAGTGCTGTCACCTCACAGCAAGAAGGTCACTGGTTCGAGCCTCGGCTGGAGCAGTTGCCGTTTCTCTGTGGAGTTTGCATGTTCTCCCTGCATTCGCATGGGTTTCCTCCAGGTGCTCCGGTTTCCCCCCCAGTCCAAAGACATGCGGTACAGGTGAATTGGGTAAGCTAAAATTGTTCGTAGTGTATGTGTGTGAATGAGAGTGTGTGGGTGTTTCCCAGTGATGGGTTGCAGCTGGAAGGGCATCCTCTGCGTAAAACATATGCTGGATAAGTTGGCGGTTCATTCCGCTGTGGTGACCCCAGATTAATAATGCGACTAAGCCGAAAAGAAAATGAATGAATGAATGACCTCTTTTTGCACACTATTATATTGTAATTATATATTGTAAATTTGCAGGGCGAGAGGGGAGCTTTAAGCTCAGGTAAATCTCAAGAACTCTCCTTTGCTGATGACAGAATTGATTGCTATGAAGAGATGTGCTGCTGGATGAGAGTTTGACTGTAGTGCTAATTTTAGATTTGATCAATTAACTTGTAGTGCA
Organism: Danio kyathit; assembly: GCA_903798195.1. Lineage (NCBI taxonomy): Eukaryota > Metazoa > Chordata > Actinopteri > Cypriniformes > Danionidae > Danio > Danio kyathit. The sequence goes on along the minus strand of LR812539.1, from coordinate 54,840,012 downwards.
TGTTTTTTTGGAATGTAGGAGGAAACCGGAGAACCCGGGGGAAACCCACGCAAGCACGGGAAGAACATGCAAACTTCGCAATGAAACGGCAGCCGGCCAGTTAAAGGACTAGAACCGGTGACGTTCGTGCTGTGAGGCAACAGTATTAGACACTGGGCCGCCGTGCTGCCCTATGAAGGTAAAGGTGGAGGAGTAGGGGTGGAAGGGGGGATTCTTCAAATCGAAGATGACTATAGTGAGAAACCCTGGCTCTTTATAGTGAGTTAGGAATCGTCTGATTGGTGGATCCAGGGCTGGAGCAATCCGAACTGCCGCTCTAGGCAAAGGACTATCAAGCTGCCCTCAACCTGAAAATGAAAACGAAACTGACCAGTTCATAAAGTGAAAAAAAAAGGGGGTGGGTGCGGGGGGTGGGGTAGTGTGTTGATGTTGCGGATGAAAGTCAGTACGTTGGGTTGGGCGGCAGGGCGCGGTTGCCACCCTCACTATTATGCCAGACCCCTATTATGCCAGTGTTGTGTTGATGTTGCAGATGAAAGTCGGTACGTTGGGTTGGGCGGCGGGGCGCGTTTGCTGCCCTCATTAATATGCCGCCCTAGGCGGCCGCCGAGGTCGCCTCTATGGCCGGCCCTGGGTGGATCATACATAGTTAATGCGGAGCCAGCCGTGTTCAATCATAATCACGTGATCCTCTCGAAATTAGTTTATAAATAAACTTCACATATTTTAACACTGAATTCAACTGTGCATGATAAATGTCCTTTTTGTGATGAAAGAGAGACCATTTTTCATTGTTTCATGCATTGTGAAAGACTGGGGTCTTTATTCAATTTATTGAAGGTTATTTTTCTTTCCGTCGATTAGATGTTTACAAAACCTGTGTTTGTGTTCGGTTTTAAATATGGAAAGAAAGAAAAGAGAAAAGGGCATCTGTAAAATTTTATATTAGGATAAGCAAAAATGGGCATATGCATGAGTAGGAGGCACAAGGTTTTGTATGAGACCAATAATAAAGTTGAACTGATTTTTAAAGGGCTTATAAGAGGCATGATTTTAATTTTAATTTGTCAATGAAAGAGTTGGACAAGTTTGAAGGCATGTGGAGTGTAAAAGATATGTTGTGTTGGGTTGGAAATCATGCATTGTTTTGTATTGTTGAAAATATTGTGTGATTTGGAAATATGTTTTTGTTTAAATCAATGAAACATGTTGTAGTTTAAAATTAGTATTAAATCAAGATGTATTATATTTCTAAATTCTCTCTCTCTCTCTCTCTCTCTCTCTCTCTCTCTCTCTCTCTTTCTCTTTGAAATCCTCTAGTCAGGCGTGCTGGCTCTGGCCACTGTAATGGGTTTAAGAGGCTCTTCCTGCAGAAACGGCTCCTTCCGCTGGCTCCATTCTTGTCGGGGAATGTGGCAGGTGGCTGGGCTGTGCCTGCTTCTTTGTCTTTTCTTCTCTTCTTTTTTTTTCCTGCCCTCCACCCCTCCTTTTCTTCTCTCTCCTTTTTCCCTTGAGCACGAATGAATGAGGCATTTAACCCCTTCAGCCTGGTCTGCATTGTTGGCGCTTCCTGGTGACTTTTGTGCTGTTTTGTGTGGAGTGGCCTTTACATGTGCAGCGTGCCATGGGAAAAGCAGAGTCATACAGCGTGAAGGCAGAATAAGTGATGATGAACTATCCGAGCTGGATTGTAACTGCACAAAAGAGGCGGTGTTTTGAGAAGTATGATTTTCGAGGACAACAACACGCATTCTTCAGCTTGCGATTGCATGATAAATGTCAGAATTGTGAGATATAAAGTCACAATCTTAAAAGTGTTAATCTTAAAAGTGTTCAAGATGAGGAATTTATTATTATTAGTGTTATTTATTATTATTACATTGAATCTAAAACCATTTGAATATATGAACAAAATTAAAATGAAGGTCGTCAAATTTAGATGACTATCCGAGCGGCAAAGAGCAACCCAGGCTCATTTAGATTATGTGCCCCAATATACATTTCTGGAGAGCACCAAATACGTTCCAGGAGGTATGTTTTTTTGCCATTTTTGTTTTCGCGAATCCACCAGAGGTTGCTGTTTACACTTTTGTTTTAGATCTCAAATTTCTCTCGCGAGTGCCATTCACGCCTGCTGATCTCACATAAATCCACCAGAGGCTGCTGTCGACTCACTGACTGACCAACCAATACCCCCACCCACCCCCTTCTATAATCCCAACCAATAGTGTTTAAAAAAGCACCAATTGACCAGCGTCCACCCAAAGCAAATCAAATCAAATCACTTTTATTGTCACATCATCAGCAGCACGTGTGCTATTATGAGTGAAAAGCTTAGGTGCTGGCTCCAGACAGTGCAAAATACAGACAGTGCAATATACAACAACATTCTCACAAAAAAAAAACAAGACAATGTAAAATTGGCAATGTTGACAGCGATACGTAGGCAGTATTGTTTTAAGTATGGATTTGTTAAAGTGCAGTGCATGCTACATCTTGACGGTGTGCAGTGCGGGGTATGGAAGAGTTTGTGTGGGGTGTGTTAAGTGTTCATCAGCCTGATAGTCTGAGGGAAGAAACTTTCCTTCAGTCGGCTGGTGTGTGACCGGATGCTGCGGAACAGTCTGCCTGAGGGTAGCAGAGAGAAAAGTCTATGGCTTGGGTGGCTGGAGTCGCTGATGATTCTCTTGGCTTTCACCTCCTGGTATAGATGTCCTGGAGGGAGGGAAGCTCACCTCCTACTACTCGTCCAGCAGTACGATCCTATGTAGACCTTTGCGATTGCTGCTGGTGCTGTTTCCGTACCAGGTGGTGATGCAGCCAGTGAGGATGCTCTCCACAGTGCAGGTGTAGAACGAGCGGAGGATGTGGGGGCTCATTCCAAACCTCCTGAGACGCCTGAGGAAGAAGAGGCGTTGTTGTGCCTTCCTCAGCACTGCGTCTGTGTGGGCAGTCCATGTCAGATCCTCAGCGATGTGTACTCCAAGAAACTTGAAAGAGCTGACACTCTCCACTGGTGTCCCGTTGATGGTGATGGGAGTGTGTTCTTTCTTCTCTCTCCTGAAATCCACCACCAGCTCCTTGGTTTTGCTGATGTTGAGTGAGAGGTGGTTTTCCTGACATCACTGCGTCAGAGCGTGCACCTCCTCTCTGTAGGCCGTCTCATCATTATCGGTGATTAGGCATATTGATTCCTGCACCACTTCCCTAAACCCAAATGACAATGTTTTAAAAAAGCAATCCAGAAAAAGAAAAGCCCTCGCCTGACTTTTTACACGTTTTCAGATTTGAACAAATTCTCACCCTGTTATTTCATTTTTGTTATTTTATTTTTCCCCCAATTTCTGTTTAACGGAGAGCAGATTTCTTCAGCACATTTCTAATCATGATAGTTTTAATAACTCATTTCTAATAACTGATTTATTTAATCTTTGCCATGATGACAGTGAATAATATTTGACTAGATATTCTTCAAGACACTTCTATACAGCTTAAAGTGACATTTAAAGGCTTAACTAGGTTAGGGCGTACTCACACTATGCTATCCGAACCGTGCCCATGCGTGCCTAAGCCCGAAACTGAAAGCGAGACGTGACTTTTAAGGGACTGTTTCATATTGATTCCTGCACCATCAATCTTACTGTTCAATGAACGTCGTAGTTTATTAAAGACGCAAACCCCTCACTGCACGACAGCTGCGCCTTCAGCAAACCTCCTAATTTCCTGCAGCACGAGGACTTTATGATTGTTTATGAGCGTCAAAAGTGGCTGATCTGTTCGGCGAAATATTAGACTGTGTGTCGCCGCATATCAAACGACTTAAACGCTATAACTAAAGAAATCTCCACTGTGCAGAGCGAGAGCGCTTACTGAACAGCGCATCATCGATGACGTAAGCGCGCCCAGGCCCGAATGTAATGTGAGTGCGGGCCGTCGGGGGAGACGGGAGGGGGGACAAGCGTGCTTTGGCCCGGTTCAAGGCAACGGTGCATAGTGTGAGTACGGCCTTAATTAGGTTAACTAGGCAAGTTAGGGTAATTAGGCAAGTTATTGTATAACAGTGGTTTGTTCTGTAGACTATTGAAATAAAATATACTTTAAAGGGGCTAATAATATTGACCTTAAAATGAGTTTAAAAAAAATTAAAAACTGCTTTTATTCTAGCCGAAATAAAACAAATAAGATTTTCTCCAGAATAAAAAATATTATCAGACATACTGTGAAAATTTCCTTGCTCTGTTAAACATCATTTAGGAAATATAAAAAAATGAAAAAATTAACTTCAAAAGGGGGCTAATAATTCTGACTTCAACTGTGTGTGTTTATATATATGATTAATGAATTTTCACCAGATGACTTGAATATCTCTATTTGGAAAGAATTGATCATTTACATTGATTGGGATGATTCTGTAGTGGGAATGCATCTGCATGAAATTGAATAAAACAATCTACAAGCATAGATACAACACTCAAAACATATATTTTTGTTGCTTGTTCAGAACTACTTATTTGAAATGAGCTGAATCAACACAATTCCTGAGTTTTTTTGGGACAACTTGTTTTATGTTCAACCCACTTAAACTTGTTAAAACAATTAGGTTAACTTAAAAGATTTGTGATAGGACAATATGAAAATATTATGTCAAACCCAGCGTTTTTCACAGAGAATAGAGAAAAAATACAATTGAAATAATCAGTGTTTCTTTCAGAGTGTAAGAGTATTCAGGTACAGTAATTGAATAATAATAATAGCAAGTAGAATAATAAATAAAATTAATTGTTATTAAAGCAGTATAACTTCTCATACAAAAATCCTCATACAGTCACAGGCCTCAAAAACACACGCAAATGATAAGCTATAATCCAGACTCAACATTGCATATTTTTGCGGTGTGACTATTGCGAATGATCACATTGCGATTTTGATGCTGAAGTGATATATTGTGTGGCCCTAAGTTTAACTACACAGGGGTGCGTTTCCCAAAACCATCGTTAGCCAACTAAGGTCGCAAGTTCCGTCGTTACAAACATAGTTCGTTGATTTGCCGTTTCCCAAATCCATCGCTCCAATGAACATTCGCAAACTGCGTCGCAAACTTGAGCACTTGAAACGACACCTCTGGAGCTGTAGTAGAAGCATAGTTCCTGGCTGTGTTCTATTCCCACTTATCCCCCCTATGCCCTATTCATTTAGAACATTCTAACATTCAAAGTTGGAATTATTAAAAATAAAAAAGCATTAAGCTCATCTCTCTTAGGTGTAATTTGCTTTCAAAGTATTTTTACAGTTCAGTTTTAGTGATCTTCATGTTTACAATTGTGCTCCCTTCGCAGTGCACTTTAAAAACATTGATATCATTTTGAACACAGCCTCATGGCGAAAGCTATAGGTATATTTAAAAGCGGAAATTATGTTATGTCTCCAAAGCTTGTGAAAATAAAAAACATAGCATACGTTAATTATTTTATTTTATAGTGGGTTATTCATTAAGTTTCTCTGCTGTATATGACATGGCTCTGTTGGTTAGAACTTTCTGCTGTGGTTTGCTTGTGTCAAATTGTAATTCTTTTCTTTATAAATAAACAATATCCTAAATAATAATAATAATAATAATAATAATAATAATAATAATCATCATCATCGTCAATATTATTATTAAAGTAAATATATTTATTATAAATTGCCTCATTATTTATTTATTTATATGATTTATATATGATATTAGAATAGTGTTAGCTTTTGTAAGTGATTTTATGTTTTAGAATAGAATATGTAATGTTCAACTTCTCAATAATATTAGTAAAGCAAACACAGACCCTATATGTGCCATTTACTTATATTTTAATTAATATGGAAAGCCAGTGCATGTTTTTACCAAAACTAATATTGGATTTTATTTTAAATGCGTGTTTGTGTAAAACAATATAATTTGCACAAAGAAATGATGGGGTTGTTCTCTAAAGAAGTTCCTCCACCCCGTTTAGAGCATCATTATGGGCGTTTTACTTTATAACTAAAGTGGTTCAAGCGATGGATCTGCGACAGAGAAACTACGGGTTTTGGGAAACACTCGTCACTACATCGTTCTTTTGCCAAACGATGCATCGCACTATGATAGTTCAGCCGCGAGTTACGTCGTTGTCTGGGAAACGCACCCCAGTTCAGCAGTGTTTTGAGAAGTTTGAGGACAACAGCAAGCATTCTTTAACTTGCAATTGCATAATAAAAGAAATTTGACATGAAAAACATAATTGTTTTATGTTAAATTGAATTTGTAAAAACTAATAAGTTACTAATGTTGTCCTAACACAAATCGATTGCGTGGAACCCAGCATTTCATACAAGAGCAACACAAGCAATGCACAAAAGTATTAAAGTAGGCTCATCATTTATACACCTCAAAACACATTTACAAGCATGTTGGATGTGGTTCGTGCAGCTCTTGTTTCTTTCCCCGAGCAGCAGATTTCCTCTAATCTGGCATACCGCACATTCCCAATTTCCCACACTGATCCGCCACCCTTACATTCGGCTCAGCTGTGCTTCCAGAAGGACCTCAAGACTCGATCATGAACATGCTGATGTTTGTACAGAAACTAAAAAAGCCTTTACATGCGGTCAAACAATGAATGAGCTCCGTAAAATAGTACCGCTTTAGTGTTTCATTATGGATTGTGTCATGTGTTCATATGGAAGCCAGTTTCTGCCACTGAATAAAACGTTAAAACATAGAGTAATACTTTAGTTTAAGTTACAATTCACACCATTTACTACCTGCTTATTATTAAGATATTACCTGTTTATTGGCACTTATAATTTATCTTGTTCTACATACACAATTTTACCTAATACTTAAAGGGTCATGAAACACCAAAACACATGTTTTGAGCTGTTGACAGTCATATATGTGTCCCACGCTGCTATAAACACTATTAGGACACATATATCTCACTAAAAAGTGAAAATTGGTTGTTTTTGCGTTATTTTGAGCAAATTCGTTCTTCCGGTTTGAAACAAATTTTTGAAGCTGCGTCACGGCCATGAGATACTTAGGGGTAAATCCAGCCTGGAGAGTGGCTGTCTGTCCTTTCCAGACCATTGTGACGTATCTGAGTGTGCGGCATTAATTCATGACAAAGACGTGCTTTAAACCAATCAGCGCGCTCTATTGTGTATGACGTGAAACTTCATTAATATGCATGATAGCTCCGGAGACTGTTTACAGTGTTCAGATGGCAGAGAGACGCCACGTTGTGTTGCCAAAACAAGTGAAAGAACTAGAATTTGGAGATATGGGTCGTCGGCGTTGCAACGAAGGTTTTGTTTTCATTTCCCCTCTATGAGAGAGCTGCTGGACTCACGTGTGGACGCGACAGAAATGCGTTTGTAAGGAACATTTTTACCCGAGAGCTTTTCGCATCTGGAAATGGTGAAATCCAGATTTGCCGCTTGTCTCCTTTTAATAAAAAGACACAGCTCCAGTTTGATTGTCTGTCTACAGATTTGGTAAGTGTGTGTGATCAATGTCCTTTGTTTAACCCAGATGGCAAAGTTAGTTTGTATGGTCAGCAGTGCTCTTTCAGTTTTTAAAGACATACCATAGTCAAAATGATTTAGTTACTAAGTTTACAGTATGTTAATATCACTGCAATATTATAGTATTATAGACTGAAAGATCCGCTGTAAATGCTGCTCTCCGAGTGTAAACATGTTAACACAAACTATTCCCGTCGTGCAGGATTTTCGCCGCATTTCGTGACAGGATAGTCTATACACACACGGCTTTCTGACGCTACCTACCGAGTGCATAAGTTACAGAGAAATGCGGAGGATTTTTATCTCCCATTCGCCGTGCGGTATCAAACATACTGCGTCTGTGTTTGTTTTGCCTGTGAAATCAGCGCGTGCCCAAATGGAAACGCCCTTCTTTGCAAGTCCTTCCCTCTTTCCCTCCCCCGACACTCCCACACTCCCAGAGCTGGACACGCCCACTTTCCTGACTTTTTTCAAACTAGGTGTGAAAACACCCTGCTGAGACAGGGGGTTTCGTGGCCCTTTAAACCCAACTACTACCTTACTAACTATTAATAAGCAGGTAATTAGTAGTTTATCGAGCTAGTCGAACACCTGTTTCACACCGCAAGCGAAAGCAGTGAGAGCAGAAGCAGCACGCAGGCGTTTGCCTTTCACACCAGCTGCGTCTGCAGTGCGCAGCTCTTCGACAGCTGCTGCACAGATCAATCAAATTCTATCTACTTTCCTATCTCTCTCTCTCTAAATACATGAATACAATTTTCTGGTCTTAGCTGGTCAGGCTGGAAAATGACCAGCTAAAACCAGCTTGACCAGCCTGGTTTAAGCTGGACATAGCTGGTTTTGGCTGGGCTCCCAGCTTGGCTAAGCTGGTCAAGCTGGTTTTATCTGGTCATTTTCTAGCCTGACCAGCTATGTCCAGGCTGAAAATGGCTGGAAACCAGACTGGAAATGGCCAAAACCCCTCTAAAACCAGCCTGGTCGACCAGCTAAAACCAGTTAACCATCCTTTTTCATTCGTGCGTCAAACTCCGCTTCATTCGCGCGTCAAATTCACTTCAGAACAGTTGCGGATTCGCGTGATGGGCAGGGCTTCTGTCTGCCCGGTGACTGTAGCTTCGTTACTAAATGGCTAACATGGATTTTATTCAGAAAATAACTGTGTTTATGTGCTTTATGAAGGCTGAAAAACAGCGTCGATACGTTGGGAGTCGTGTCTGAGTCCACTAGATACTTTCAGAGGTGCACCCAGCTCTGTGAGCTCAGAAACTCCTCCAGAAACTTAACCTGAATGACGGAAGCTTTCAGCGATACTTCTGACTGAGCCGAGCCCAGTTTGATGAACTGTTGTCGGTGTAGGCAGGAGGATTTCCCCTGGGACACCAACAACAGGTGCTACGTCACAATCATGCCCCCACAAGAGCAAGCTCCTGATTGGTTAACGTGGCGCGAATGTCCACAGAATTTCAGATTTTTAAACTCGAGCGATTCGCACGCGTGTCAAACGCACAAAACGCTCAATTCGCGCGTATCGCGCCGCAGGATGTCTATTCACATGTTTGCATTGACTTAACATGTAAATCACTCGCTCTTGACGCTTCTTCCGCGTCTGGTGTGAACGCAGCATTATTCACTTCCATTCATTTTTAGACGTTAAAAACAGCTGGTTACGCTGCTTGATGTTGCAAACTAGTATTTTCTCTCTTATATTATTCTGCTTTGTCTGTATAGTCATGAACACACTTGATTGTAGAGCGAGTCGTTTGACCCATAGACGACTGAATTGGAAGTTCTAAAACAATCGCAAAAACGAGCGCACTTCCGCATTGAAGAATAAGGTCAATAGTTTTACTTTGACATTGCCTTAAGTGAGAATGATGTCGACTGCAACTTTCTACACCCACCAAAAGGGCGCCATTTGGCAGTGGAGACACAAGACATTATGATAAAGGTGACCCATACTGTACCGTACCGAACTGAATAAAACGCTGTTCTTAACTATACAATGTTGTACAGCTGGCTCATTTCCATGTCATTTTTACTTCACGTTATCCCTAAAGAGACCTGTAAAATCTTTTAATCGTGCTCTCCAAAGGTAAACAGGTCTTTGTGAAGTCTCCCTGGTCTTTATGGGGGCTGTGGGACACAAAGGCTTCTTCTCTTGTTTGGGGTTGTTTTGAGCTCCGTCTTCACGCCGTGACTTTCACACTTCAGCGAGGATGCATGGGAAGCCGAGAAACTTGCTGATGGAGCTGCTGGTGGCTCTAAGGGCCAAACAAAACGAATGCCCCCCTTTATCTGAAAGTGGCTCTAGCAATACGGCAGACCGGCTAAGTTGCATGTTACAGGAAAGTAACTATTTGTAAATATGGATACGCATTCAATGCAATCTGTAACGTTAAAACAGATTTCAAAACATGTGATGTGATTATTTATTTACTGCTATGTGAACTGCAGTAGTTTGGGCTAATGCTAATGATTTTTTTTTATACAAAATCCTGTGTAATCCAGTGTTTTGATACAAAAACCAGTGTAAATTTGTAACTGAAGATGAATAAGACTTTCAGATGATTAAAACTTTTTATATATTATAATCAGTGGTGGAAAGAGTTCTGAAAAAATCATACTTGATTAAAATTACCATTACTTGCCTAAAAATGTAGTGCACGTAGAGTAAAAGTATCTGTTGTAAATATTACTCAAAGTATGAGTGATAGTAGACCTTTCAAAAGTACTTAAGAGTAGTGAGTATTGTCGGCGCCAGTGGTGTAGTGGTTAGTGCGTCGACACATGCACTCCAGTGCTCACGGCGACCCGAGTTCGAGTCCGCCTCGCGGTCCTATGCCGATCCTTCCCCTCTCGCTGCTCCCCATGCTTTCCTGTCAATTCTCTCTACTGTCCTATACATTAAAGGTGAAACCCCCCCCCCACCCCAAAAAAAAAAAAAAAAAAAGTAGTGAGTATTACGCTGTATAAAGCATGTCATTCAGTGTTGCCAGACGTACAATAATTATCGTATTTGTACGATAATTTCGACCTCTGTACGATGTATGATCAATAATGTAAAAAATACTATAATGTACGATAATTTCAGAAATGTATGGCATTTAAAATGAGTTTCATTGTAATCTTAGGGCTTCTATACTTATTGATAGCGGCATCTTGTGTCTGCTGTCTGTGACAGGAGAAGGTGGAGTTAGACACGTTTTCTATCTCATACGTTACATCTTCTCAGCCAATCAACGTGGAGAATGGCTCTCTCTCACAAGTTAACGTTCCTGCTGGGCGCAGCGTTGCCAGATATTTTGCATTTCGGCGGGTTTTGGATCCTTTTTGGGCTGGAATCAGTCAGCTACATCTGGCAACACTTGCTGCGCGCGGCCGTGCTTCAGTTGTTTTCAGGTTGAGGTCGGTCGTTTAAGCAGTACAGTTTTAAAAAGTAGTGCTGAAAAGGAAGGTGAGAAGGACAGGGGAGTTTGCCCTTGATGTTCTCGTTTTTCCCCATTCAAATGCATCATGTGAACGTGTTTTTCCCAAGTTAATGTCATCAAAACAAAGTCACGAGATCGGCTCATTACAGATCCTCTGAATGGGCTCGTGGTGCACACCTCAGACTAGTGTGTTAAAAATTCGGGAGGGTGCACTGCTTTCAAGCCAACCAGCACTATGTTGTGCTCCATGTAGGCATCCAATTTGTACCGCAAAATAAATCCCTCAACATCTGACAACACACTCAGTTATTCGATGACAGAGACTCGGAGGTGGAGTTTGAACCTTCCCACTAAGGTACGCCTTTTGTTTACATATTGTGGTGATTTGCACGTTGTGTCAAAACGCTATTTGTCTAGATAATATCTGTATACTCTCCGTTTGACTAGTGTACGATAATTTTCCTCCAAATACGATCATTTTGGGGTTCTGGTACGATACTTTCACATTTTCACCCTGGCAACACTGATGTCATTTGTGGATGTGTGTAAACGTAACATTCTGTAGTGCATTTAGTTATTGCCCAGCAGGCACACAAAGTCGTAAGACGTTTTAATATTAGGTTCAAACTCACTACATACACTATTTATACTACAAAATAGTGTAGAATAGTGCGTAAGTATGCGATTTGGGACGCACCTACAGATTGACCCACCCACCCATTTCCCTAAACCCAACCAACAGTTTTAAAAAGCAATCCAGAAAAAGAAAAGCCATCTTCTGAATTTTAGCACGTTTTACCAAATTCTCACCCTGTCATTTACTTGTTTTTTTTATTTTTGGCTTCTGTTTTTGTCTTCCCTGCTTTCTGGAACCGTTCTTCACCGGACTCTAACCCCCTCATCGTGGTCAACTCCACTCTGCGTCTCATGTCCACTGGCGTACATGGTGAGCCACTGGACAAACTGGTAACAGCGGGAAAGCCGTCCAAATATAGGTAAGCGGTCAGCTATATACCGCCCCTTACCGATAATTTTAAAGACGAAAGGCAGTCATACGTTCATCTGGCTACATAATTCGCAATCTATTAGTGCTGTGTAAGCATTATCTAAATCAATTTTACATCGATATAAATATAAATTGAAACTAAATACATTGTGGCGATGCAGTGGCGCAGTAGGTAGTGCAGTCGCCTCACAGCTAGAAGGTCGCTGGTTCGAGCCTCGGCTTGGCGTTTCTGTGTGGAGTTTGCATGTTCTCTCTGCGTTCGCGTGGGTTTCCTCCGGTTCCCCCCACAGTCCAAAGACATGTGGTACAGGTGAATTGGTAGGCTATATTGTCCGTAGTGTATGAGTGGGAATGAAAATGTATGGATGTTACCCAGAGATGGGTTGCAGCTGGAAGGGCATCCGCTGCGTAAAACATGTGCTGGATATGTTGGCGGTTCATTCCGCTGTGGCGACCCCAGATTAATAAAGCAACTAAGCTGAAAAGCAAATGAATGAATGAATAAATGCATTGTTGTGTGTTTTACGGTATGCTGTAATAAATTTGAACATGCTTTGTTTTTCTTTTACCACACATATGTAGACTTTGCGGCAACGCAGTGGCGCAGTAGGTAGTGCTGTCGCCTCACAGCAAGAACGTCGCTGGGTCTCAGGTTCGAACCTCGGCTGGGCTGGATCAGTTGGCGTTTCTGTGTGGAGTTTGCATGTTCTCCCTGCGTTCGCGTGGGTTTCCTCCGGGTGCTCCGGTTTCCCCCACAGTCCAAAGACATGCAGTACAGGTGAATTGGGTAAGCTAAATCGTCCGTAGTGTATGAGTGTGAATGTGTGTGTGTGGAAATTCCCAGAGATGGGTTGTGGCTGGAAGGGCATCCGCTGCGTAAAAAATCATGCTGGATAAGTTGGTGGTTCATTCCACTGTGGCGACCCCGCAAGGGACAAAGCCGACAAGAAAATGAATGAATGAATGTAGACTTTGCATGAAACATTGGGTCATGAAAATGAACTTGAAAGTCTTGGAAAAATCATGGAGAAGTCATGGAATTTTAGTAGTAAAAATGTGTATGAACCCTAAAAGTAGTGGGGTAAAAGTACCAGTACAGCACTAAAAATGTACTCAAGGGAAAGTAAAAGTACACATTTATAAAACTACATGGTAAATTACAATTTTGGAGAAAAACTACTCAGTTACAGTCATTTGAGTATTTGTAATTTGTTACTGTACACCACTGATTATAATACTTTTTGTGTCGTTGTTTTGGAGGTCAGGACGGCATCATAGTGTGGATGTCAAATAGACGTCCTGGGGTGCGTTTCCCAAAACCATCGGTAGCCAACTAAGGTCGCAAGTTCCGTCGTTACAAACATAGTTCGTTGATTTGCTGTTTCCCAAATCCATCGCTCCAACGAACATTCACAAACTGCGTCGCAAACTTGAGCACTTGAAACGACACCTCTGGAGCTGTAGTTAAAAGCATAGTTCCTGGCTGTGTTCTATTCCCACTTATCCCCCCTATGCCCTATTCATTTAGAACATTCTAACATTCAAAGTTGGAATTATTCAAAATAAAAAAGCATTAAGGTCATCTCTCTTAGGTGTAATTTGCTTTCAAAGTATTTCTACAGTTCAGTTTTAGCGATCTTCATGTTTACAGTTGCGCTCCCTTCGCAGTGCACTTTGAAAACATTGATATCATTTTGAACACAGCCTCATGGCGAAAGCTATAGGTATATTTAAAAGCGGAAATTATGTTACGTCTCCAAAGCTTGTGAAAATAAAAAACATAGCATACGTTAATTCTTTAATTTTATAGTGGGTTATTTATTAAGTTTCTCTGCTGTATATGACATGGGTCTGTTGGTTAGAACTTTCTGCTGTGGTTTGCATGTGACAAATTGTAATTTTCTAAAAATAAATAAACAATATCCTAAATAATAATAATAATAATAATCATCATCATCATCATTAATATTATTAATATTATTATTAAAGTTAATATATTTATAATAAATCGCCTCATTATTTATTTATTTATATGATTTATATATGATATTAGATTAGTGTTAGCTTTTGTAAGTGATTTTATGTTTTAGAATAGAATATGTAATGTTCAACTTCTCAATAATATTAGTAAAGCAAACACAGGCCCTATATGTGCCGTTTACTTATATTTTAAATAATATGGAATGCGAGTGCATGTTTTTACCAAAACTAATATTGGATTTTATTTTAAATGCGTGTAAAACAATATAATTTGCACAAAGAAATGATGGGGTTGTTCTCTAAAGAAGTTGCTCCACCCCGTTTAGAGCATCATTATGGGCGTTTTACGTTATAACTAACGTGGTTCAAGCGATGGATCTGCAACAGAGAAACTAGGGGTTTTGGGAAACACTCGTCACTACATCGTTCTTTTGCCAAACGATGCATCGCACTATGATAGTTCAGCCGCGAGTTACGTCGTTGTTTGGGAAACGCACCCCAGGTTTTGACATCAAACCGATGCATTTTTTTTTTTACATGTTTTTCGATGCCGATTTCACATCAGGGGTATTTTTTAAGATACACTACGTATATTTATTTCTTTTAATATGACCACTGTCTCTCTTTCTGTCCTCTTTCTCTCTCCTTCCGCTCGTCATGTGTGTGTTTTCCCCTCACCCCTGCCCTACAGCTCCACATCCGCTTGCTGTCGTGTTTATTGCTGCTTATTCAGGTGGAGTGTCAGGATTGTAGTCCACAGTTTAACCTGAGGCGCATAATTACAGCTTTTGATGGTGAAGCAGCAGATCTGAGATCAGTTTGCGCCGCTGCTCTCCATGTGATTGATGACCCAGCTGGATGTGGAAACAGCGTCGTCCAGAAAACACACATCAGGGGATCAGAAGGAAAGGGAATGTCGCCGTTTGACTCCTGGCGCTTTTCTTTGGTGTGCAAAAGTTTTGGCACTCTTGCAAATCACAAGTCGCAATTTGTTTCAGACTGGCCACACACTGAAAAAGAAATGCTATTGCTAATTACATTTGTTTTGGTCTTGTTTCTAGTACAATTACCTACATATTCTTAACTCAAGAAGCATTTTCTAGACGAGTAAAAAATATAATAATAATAATATTCATTCATTTATTCATTTTCTTTTTGGCTTAGTCCCTTTATTAATCTGTGCTCGCCACAGCGGAATGAACCGCCAACTTATCCAGCATATGTTTTACGCAGCGTATGCCCTTCCAGCTGCAACCCATCACTGGGAAACATCCATACTCACCCATTCACACACACACACTACGAACAATTTAGCCTACCCAATTGCCCCATAGCGCATTCCACTCCAACACGAGGTGAACATGCAAACTCCACACAGAAACGCCAACTGACCCAGCCGAGGCTCAAACCAGCGACCTTCTTGCTGTGAGGCGATCGTGCTACCCACTGTGCCACCGTGCAGCCCCAATTTAAATGCATCATTGTTTATTCTTAAATAACTTACACCCTTTAAAAAAAGCATTTTAGAACAAAAAATAAAAAAGCGCCCAATGTTGAAGTGGTTCATCATAAAACAGAAAACATATAAAATATTATTTATTACTTTCAGCAGTTTCTTATGTAAATTAAAAGGGTTTTCTGTTCAATAACACTGGAATTTTTCATTTATAGCAATGCATTTGGATATGGAAGGCTTTCAAAATTTGGTAGGCGGAAAATACATAAAAAAATGGTATAGCACCTCTTATCAGTTGGAATGCAATAACTTTTGGATACATTATGGTAGAGACATTTTTCTTTTTTCCTATGATTACAGACATGTGCAGGAACCACCCAAATTAATTACAGCAACCTAGACCACACAGAACCTAAAAGGCAGACTTTCAAATCTGACTAAAAAAAAAGGTTTTTAGATGTTTATTATAACACAGACAACATAGACAGTTATTTTAAACACTTTCAATAGTGTTTTATGAAAATTCAAAGGGTTTTCTTTAAAATGATACCAAATTTTTGCATTTCCACCTCTGCATGTGGATTTGGGAAGCTTTTAAATTTGGGGAGGCAAAATCCAGGCGGAAAACCTCAAAATAGCACCAGGGTTTATAAGGTTAAAGATGTTTGGTGTATAAATATAGTTACTATGAAGTGACTATAAAGTTTTAAGTTCAAAGTTCAAATTACAGCAGGCAAAGGATAATATTACCTTGATTAAGCTTAAACTTAAGTCTTAGGCTGCGTCCGAAACTGCCTACTACTCAGTAGGTACTGCATTTGAATTTAAACGTACTACTCGGCCGTTAGAAAAGTACATTCTATACAGTATGAATGTAAGAAGTATGAATGGAATTCGGACATACTACATCCGCCATTTTGTCATGGTCACGTGACCTACCTGTGTCAGTTACGTCGCTTTACTTCCATTCATGAATTCTCTCGCGGGGCATCATGGGATAGCGCAGCGTGCATGGGATGCGCACTTCAGAATCTCGCCGGAAGTAGTAAGTCATCCGGGTACTTCTCGCATACTGATTTTCGAATTCTATGAATTCGGACATACTACTCGGCTCGCATACTGATTTTAGCGTACTGTATAGTATGGAAGTATGCGGTTTCGGACGCAGCCTCAGCCTGAGAGTTAACCTGCCCAAGACCAGGCTAGTTTTCCAGCATAAGTTGCCAGAGTAACTGAGTTTGAACTATCGTAAATTTGATTTATGAAACCAAATCCACCATTAATAAACCTGACTTACCAAAATAAGCCTGGCTTTTTCTGTAAGCTTGGTGTATGGAACAGCCCCCTGGTTGAATTTAGCCTTGACTTAGGCCCTGTTTACACTAAGGGCATACTCACACTATGCTATCCGAACCGTGCCCAGGCCCGTTTCCCGGATCGTTTGAGAAGTGTGAGTGCTCTGAATCGGGCTCAGGCACGGTACACTTGGGTGACCCTGGCCCAGTTGCAAGAGGTGGGCCAGAGCGCGGTTCACTTGGGCTCAGGCGCGGTACGCTTACAGTGTGAGTGCAAGCGTGCCTAAGCCCGAAACTGAAAGCGAGACGTGACTTTTAAGGGACTGTTTGATATGGATTAATTAATCATTCGTACTGTTTAATGAACGCAAACTGTCGTAGTTTATTAAAGACGCAAACCCCTCACTGCACGACAGCTGCGCCTTCAGCAAACCTCCTAGTTCCTGCAGCACGAGGACTTTATGATTGTTTATGAGCGTCAAAAGTGGCTGATCTGTTCGGCGAAATATTAAACAGCGTGTCACCGCATATCAAACGACTTAAACGACATAACTAAAGAAATCTCCACTGTGCTGAGTGAGAGCGCTTACTGAACAGCGCGTCATCGATGACGGAAGCGCGCCCAGGCCCGAATGTAATGTGAGTGCGGGCCGTCGGGGGAGACGGGAGGGTGGACAAGCGTGCTTGGGCCCGATTCAAGGCAACTGTACATAGTGTGAGTACGGCCTAATACGTTTTAGCTTTAAAATGGCGTTTCTGAACAGCTCTCCGTCCACACTATACCGCTGAAAGCGCACATCACGTGACCACACACACACTGCAGCGTATGTGCCTGTCTAAGCTCCAGGCAGTCAGCAGGAGCTTCGAGGACAAAACCCCAGATGAGAGCTCTGCACGTCGGATGGTTTATCAAGGATCTACCGCTGGATCTAATCTCGCTATATTTGTTAAACGTGACATTTAATTCATCTTGTTGTCATTTTTATTCTATGTTTGGTGTAATCTTAACCAAAACACGAAGAGAGGGCGGGACATAGTGTAGCTCCTCTTTTTAAAAACCAGCCAATAGCTTTTAGATTTGATTACAGCTCTGCCAGTGAGAGGTTGAGCTTAAGAGCACCAAATGACAAGAAGGGGCGGGGCATGTCAGATACTAGAGAGCATCTGATTGGTCAGAAGATTTGATGAGAAACTGAAGTATGAGGTGACGTGAATAAAACCGTTGATCCATTTAGGAGGAAGAGATAAAAGTACAAGCTTCACATGTTTATATCAGTTTTATATCTCCTGAGCGCACATTTTGTCACTGTTTTGGAGTTTATAGATATCTTAAAAACTACTAATACTGATATTAACATCTTAAAAACTTTATTTTAATTTTATGGGACCCTTAAAGTAAAGTAACTCATCTCTTTCTACAGTGTAGTGTTTTATTTCTTGGTTAAGCATCTGTGCTGTGGTTTATCAGGTGACTTTGCTTTTAAGCTTTTGCACAGACGGACACAAGTCTGCGAGTCTTCTGTCTCCACACTCCCACACACACTCATTGCCCACTTGATCAGATGGCAAATATGCAGAAGCGGAAGTACAGGAACAGTCTATCAGCACGTTATCTGAGCTCCTGTTTACTCGGCCCGCTCTTATCTGTCACATGGGGTCCGCTCAGTCACACAATGTCATTGAATGCTGGGACAGATGTGAGCTCCACGTGAAGTCACTCTTACTCGTCTCACTGACAGATTGCATCACGTTTATGAGCTTCATACTCTGAACAAAAAAAATGCACAGTTTTTTTTTAGGTAAGTGGTTGCAAACAATTGATATGAGTTGAATTTAAACAAACGAATGGAATTTAGTAGTGTTCAACTTAATTTGTTTAAATTCAGCCCATATCTATTGTTTGCAACCACTTAACTTATAAAATGAGCAAATCTGATGAATCATTTTTTATAGTGTACTTGCAGCAAAAAGTTTATTTAAATGCATTTTTGAAATTATTTTATTTAATAATAATTGAATACGTATGAATTGAAACTTATGAGCTGTACTCACATGAATCATGTTCAGTAAATGTTGCATGATATTATTTATTTATTTATTGGAATTTAAACAGAAAATTGGGAAGCAGTAGTTATATACTGTATATAGATTTATTAAACAGATATATTTATTAAAATAATATTTTAGTCACTGAACATGTTTAGAAATAGAAATATAATACATTTAAATTGGAAAAAAAATTTATAAACTGGAAAATTTCAACAAAATGTATTTTATTTCTCTTTTTTTCTTTTTTAATAATATTTTTCCTAACATATACATTTGGGTGTACTAATTTTTTGACTATTATTGTAAGTTATTTTGTTAGATAAGCTCCGGATTTGGCTTCAGTACTGACTAATCTAATATATTATTGTGTAGCATCTAATAGAAAATGTTAATTTAAGAAAAGCATATATGTATATATATATTAGTGGTGGGCCGTTATCGGCGTTAACATGCTGCGTTAACGCGAGACTCTTATCGCGCGATAAAAAAAATATCGCCGGTAATCTATTCTCAAAGTTGGGTGAGAGCTGGGTCTTTTCTACGCAAGCTATGATGACTTTCACCTTGATAGTTAAGCGCGGATGTATACCTGACCGGTGAGCCGTCTGGGAAAGAAGTGCCCTTCTGAATCAAATCAGCAGGATGCCTGACTTTAACTACAGTTGAGCAGTTTCACTTTAACTCACGAACATTTAATTCATGCCTTCGTGACAAACTGGGGTATTAGACGCAAGTAAATGAGTAAGGACAGGTGAGAGTGTTATGGAGTTTAATAACGCACGCCAAATGAGAAGAAAACAAACTTCCGCATTTCACGATGTGTGTGTGTGTGTGTGCGCGTCTGTGTGTCTGTGCGGTCTTTTACTGACAGCCCCCTGTGTGGATCTTGTTGGAAAATATGGCGAAAAGTTCTACATGACGGGAATAGTTTGTCAGTATTGCCACTAATATTTGCATACTCCACGTCTCAATTCCATTTCTGTTTAGTTCAGTTATGACTTTAGTCGCATTAAGTAATCAAAAATCGCTGTTTACATGGTAGACTCTTAATCAGAGTATTGTTTTAATCATATTAAAATCGTATTAAAGTATTGTTGCCCATGTAAACATACTCAATGTTTGACACCGTCAGGGCTCTGTGAACTTGCCTTTGCGAAGCAGCATTTTCTGTATGTCTGTACATCAAAAGCAAGTATGAAATCACTGTTTGGAGTTTATGTAGGCCTACAGCTCAACATTCATGTTAAACTGAATAAACAGTGAGTAAACACAAGTACATCTTATTGAACATCATTTATTTTCATCACCAATTATTATAGTAGAACAGTTTCTCAAGCAGTTTGTGATGCATTTTGGAAACAGGAGATGAGCCCCTGGTCTAATGCGTCACCTGGCTTGAGAAACCCGTTCTCAAAGACTTATTATTTGGGTAGCACACATATTCTGAATGCCTTCGGCAGAATACAAATTAGCCATTTTAATCTAGATTAATCTAGATTAATTTTGAAATTAAACTAGATTAAAAAAATTAATCGAAGTCCACCTATAATATATATATATATATCGTCATCTAGAATTATAAGGTTCTTTCTGACATTTTTGTCAAAATTGAGTTATTGACATATTCTTATTAAATGACAACTTATTTACATTATGGGATGTTTTTTTGCCTAATTAACCTAGTTAAGCCTTTAAATATCACTTTAAGCTGAATCATTTTATCTTGAAAAATAACTAGTCAAATATTGTGTACACTACCTGACAAAAGTCTTGTCGCCTATCCAAGTTTTAGGAACAGCAAATAATAACTTGACTTCTAGTTGATCATTTGGTATCAGAAGTGGCTAATATGAAAGGCAAAGGCCTCTAGATGACGCTTATTTGACCATAATAAAATATGATCGTGGCTTGATTTTTAATGATTTCATTAGGACAGTAAGGTCTGACATTCTTTAGACAAAAGTCTCGTCACTGAACCTTCAATAATGTCCACTATAGAATATAAAGTCATGCTGCAGTGGAAACAGAATGAATATTGTGTTTGACTCCATCATGAGCTTGGAGGACTGCATCCATACATCTCTGCAATGACTCAAATCACTTAATAATGTTCATGTCTGGTCACTGGGCTGGCCGATCCTGGAGCAGCTTGACCTTCTTTGCTTTCAGGAGCTTTGATGTGGAGGCTGAAGTATGAGGAGCGCTATCCTGCTGGAGAATTTGCTCTCTCCTGTGGAACTTGAATATATTTATTGACTGATTTGTGTGAGAATCTTGGCTCCATGCTGGTTCCAGTAGGTCTTCTGCAGTATTTGTGATGATTGGGATGCAGATCAACAGATGATTCATCAGAAAAAATCTACCTTCTGCCACTTTTCCAAATGATCTACTATTGCTCTTAAAACTGGGATCCATAACAAGACTTTTGTCATCTTGACAAAGACAAAAGAAATCAGATATTAGAAATTAAATTAAAACTAAAATGTGTTAAAAAACATTCAGATCTTTTCAGTACTTTTTCATAATCAATTAAATAAATAAACACATTAAATCGACAGCTCATGCTCAATAAACCCTATTTATAAACTGCTGAGGTTTGCTGAATGAGCATTTGGAGCGACCCAAGAAAGTGAGTTTATTCAAAATCAAAATCAAAAGTGATTGAAGGAAACGGGCTGGACGTCCCATCATTAAGCACTTGCTGATTCATAACCTGCATTTTTATTTGCCCAGTTTGAAATGTTTGGATCAGATCAATTCTCGACCTCATCGCTCAGCTTCCGGATCCTTCACTAAAGACGCTGAAACATCTGGAGTCTCGTCCTCGTTGTGTCTTGAACACAGACACGTTCAGACTGTGTCGGTCTGCAGGACGCTGAGCTGATCTCCAATGAAAAACAGACCTGCTGGCAAATCAAAACATCCTTTCCAGAATTAAACATATTACCACAGGAATAAACAATCCGCTCCGATGACCAGGGATTGCTGTCTGTGCTCGGCATGCTGATCGAAAGAAACGATATCACTGGCACCGTGAACACATCTCGCTTTTAAATTTTCAGAAGAAGAGGACCTGAAGGAGAACAAGAGGGACAGAGGGAGCAGAGAGAGTCTAAAACATTGACACCATAAATTAATAAAATACAGTAGTTTACTGTAAAATATTCGTTTTTTTAATGGTTTCTACAACTTTAACTGTAAAATTATGGCAACCAAACTCACTAAACTTTGTATAACTTAATAAAATAAGTCAAAGCAACTTAAAAATAATTGTTGTCTTCACCTTTTGTGATAAAATGTTTGTATAGTTTACAGTAAAATGTTTTATTTTTAATGGTTTCTACCACTTAAATGTAAAATTCTGGCAACCAAACTGACTAAAATAATAAATTAAACTTTGTATAATTTATTTTAAAAAGTCAAAGCAACCTAAAATAATACTTTTTATCATAACATTTTTTACTGTGTAGTTTACCGTAAAATGTTTTATTTTTTAA
Source organism: Danio kyathit (assembly GCA_903798195.1). Taxonomy (NCBI): domain Eukaryota; kingdom Metazoa; phylum Chordata; class Actinopteri; order Cypriniformes; family Danionidae; genus Danio; species Danio kyathit. Next base: position 54,817,762 of record LR812539.1, on the reverse strand, counting down.
TGGTTTTACCGCTTTTTTTACCGTGAACACATTTCACTTTTATATTTCCAGAAGAAGAGGACCTGAAGAAGAACAGGGAGGACAGAGGGAGCAGAGAGAGGCTAAAACATTGGTGTATAACGCTATAAATTAATGAAATACAGTAGTTTACCGTAAAATATTAGATTTTTATGGTTTCTACCACTTTAACTGTAAAATTCTGGCAACCAAACTGACTAAAATGTGGTATAACTTATTAACATAAGATAAAACAACGTAAAGATATTTGTTGTCTTGACTTCTTGTCATAACATTTTTTTACAGTGTAGTTTACCTTATTTTTTCTGGTGTTTTAATAGTTTTACCACTTTTTTTTTTTAGCGTGAAATTTGTGTTGTGGTGTAACTGGAAATATTTCAATCATGTGACAGAAATGTTAAGACACTTCCTTTTTTTATGGTTTCTACCATTTTTTAATCGTAAAATTCTGGCAACCACAGCTGCCATTTTGTTTTATTCTAAATTTGCATTTTTCTTTAGATGAGCTTTGGTTCATCATGACTTTCTCATCCCCAAAACCATACGAATATACAGTTGAAGTCAGAATTATTAGCCCCCCTAAATTATTAGTCCCCTGTTTATTTTTTCACCAATTTCTGTTTAATGGAGAGATTTCTTCAACGCATTTCTAAACATAATAGTTTTAATAACTCCTCTCCAATAACTAAATAATATTTGACTAGATATTCTTCAAGACACTTCTATACAGCTTAAAGTGACATTTAAAGGCTTAACTAGGTTAATTAGGTTAACTAGGCAGGTTAGGGTAATTAGGCAAGTTATTGTATAATGATGGTTTGTTCTGTAGACTATCGAAAAAAATATAACTTAAAGGGGCTAATAATATTGTCCTTAAAATCGTTTAAAAAAAATTAAACTGCTTTTATTCTAGCCGAAATTCATTCATTTTCTTGTCGGCTTTGTCCCTTGCGGGGTCGCCACAGCGGAATGAACCGCCAACTTATCCAGCACGATTTTACGCAGCGGATGCCCTTCCAGCCGCAACCCATCTCTGGGCACTTCCACACACACATTCACACTCATACACTATGGACAATTTAGCTTACCCAATTCACCTGTACTGCATGTCTTTGGACTGTGGGGGAAACCAGAGCACCCGGAGGAAACCCACGCGAACGCAGGGAGAACATGCAAACTCCACACAGAAACGCCAACTGACCCAGCCCAGCCGAGGTTCGAACCTGCGACCCAGCGACGTTCTTGCCACTGCGTTGCCCTCTAGCCGAAATAAATATAACAATTATCAACAACAAATATCATGGCAAAGATAAAAGAAATCAGTTATTAGAGATGAGTTATTAAAACTATTATGTTTAGAAATGTGTTGAAAAAATCTTCTCTCCATTAAACAGGAATTGGGGAAAAAATAAACAGGGGGGCAAATAATTCTGACTTCAACTGTACCTATGAGAGAAGTTGAGCCTGTTCTTGAGATGAGCATTGGTTCATTTCCCATCCCTACATCTGTATGAGTGTTATAATTGTTTAACAACAGTACTATGCTTAGATGTACTTCAAAACATTTGTGTATAACACTATAAATTGATTAAATACAGTAGTTTACATTAAAAAATAGATTTTTTTATGGTTTCTACTGCTTTTTTGTTGTAAAGTTCTGGCAACCACAGCTGCCATTTTTACTGTAAATTTTAAGGATTTTCTTTTACAATGTTGTGATTGGCTGAACACCTCAATCATGTGACAGAAATGTTACGACCCTTCCATAATTGGAGAATCAGTTTCCTGAAGCAATACTGTCAGGTGATAAAATCGACAACGTTTTCAGTTGCAGAATGAAACATATTACAACAGGAATAAACAATGACCCAGGCACTCGGCATGCTGATGTGTGTTTGTTTGTTTTTTACTGTCAATTTTACGGATTTGGTAACACTTTATTTTGATGGTCCATTTGAGTATTAGTAGACTGTCTGCTTAATATCTGTTGATACTGACATTTAACAGTCCTTCAACAGACATTTAACTGACTATAAGAAACTTTGCAATTACATGTCAACTTACACTAACCCCAACCCCAACCCCAACATAACAGTCTACTTATAATCTAATGATAATTAGTTGCAATGTAACTTAAATTCAACAAACGGACCGTCAAAATAAATTGTGACCACGGATTTTTATTCATTTTCTTTATTGCAATGTTGTGATTGGCTGAATACCTACCTATGAGAATGAGCATTGGGCATGTTCTTGAGATGAGCGTTGGTTCACCATATGACTTTCCTGTCCTTACATTGGTGTATAACACTATAAATGGATTAATTATGGTATTTACCATAAAAAAAAAAGATTTTTTCTCAATCATGTGACTTCTTTATGTTACGACACTTATATTTAAATAATCAGGTTTCCTCTGGGTGCTCCGTTTTCCCCCACAGTCAAAACACAATGCCTATAGGTAAACTGGATAAACTAAATTATCCGTAGTGTGTGTGTGTGCGCGCGCATGTGAGAGTGTATGGGTGTTTCCCAGTACTGGGTTGCAGCTGGAAGGGCATCCGCTGTGTAACATATGCTGAAATAGTTCATTCTGCTGTGGTGACCTCTGAAATAGAGACTAAGCTGAAGGAAAATGAATGAATGAATAAACAATCCTAGACTGATTGAAAGCAATGATATTACTGGCACCGTGAACACATCTCGCCTTTTTATTTCCAGAGGAAGAGGACCTGAAGGAGCACAGGAAGGACAGAGGCAGCAGAGAGGTTGGGGGTGTCAGGCGTAAGCCCAAACTCTGCATGTTTCCTTTACGAATGACAAGGGCTCGAGTGTAACTATCGGTAAATAAAGAGTGGCTGTAAAATTAACTACAAGACGGGTCCAACAGGAATCCCTGGCGGCACTTCCTGGCTCTCAGAGGCCATAAACAAGCCCTAAACAAGCCAAGCTGGCTCCAGCTCATGTCCTGCGGCTGCAGGCTGGGGTCACGGCGGCCCCTGCTGCTCCACTGGGGGCCCCAACACTGGGACAACACGGAGGAAGCTGTTTATGCCCCCGTCTGAATGTTGACCTGTTAGTGAAAACACAGCAGTGGCTGGCATGAATGTTAGACGTACTTTTACTTAAAGCGATCATGTGTCGTTGCTAATATGAACATTATTTTGTGTAACACTTTAGTATAGGGGCCAATTCTCACTATTAGCTAGTGACTTATTACACTCGAAAAGATGATGTTTGTAGTTTGTTCAACCTACTTCTTTAAAATGAGCTGAAACAACACAATTCTTCAGTTCAGTTCAAGTTTATTTGTATAGCCCTTTTTACAATTATTATTGTTTCATAGCAGCTTTACAAAAGGTTGCATTACAATTTATTATAAGTTATTATATACAGAAATACATTCACCGGCCACTTTATTAGGTACACCTCTCCAACTGCTTGTTAACGCAAATTTCTAATCAGCCAATCACATGGCAGCAACTCAATGCATTTAAGCATGTAGACATGGTCAAGACGATCTGCTGGAGTTCAAACTGAGCATCAGAATGGGGAAGAAAGGGGATTTAAGTGACTTTGAACGTGGCATGGTTGTTGGTGCCAGACAGGCTGGTATTTCAGAAACTGCTGATCTACTGGGATTTTCAAGCACAACCATCTCTAGGGTTTACAGAGAATGGTCTGAAAGAGAGAGAATATCCAGTGAGCGGCAGTTCTGTGGGCGCAAATGCCTTGTTGATGCCAGAGGTCAGAGGAAAATGGCCAGACTGGTTCCAGCTGATAGAAAGGCAACAGCAACTCAAATAAGCACTCGTTACAACCGAGGTCTGCAGAAGAGCATCTCTGAACCTTGAGGCGGATGGGCTATAGCAGCAGAAGACCACACCGGGTGCCGCTCCTGTCAGCTAAGAACAGGAAACTGAGGCTACAATTCACACCGGCTCACCAAAACTGGACAACAGAACATTGGAGAAACGTTGCCTGGTCTAATGAGTCTTCATTTCTGCTGCCACATTCGAATGGTCGGGTCAGAATTTGGCATCAACAACATGAAAGCATGGATCCATCCTGCCTTGTATCAATGGTTTAGGCTGCTGATGGTGGTGTAATGGTGTGGGGGATATTTTCTTGGCACACTTTGGGCCCATTAGTACCAATCATGCATCGTGTCAACGCCACAGCCTACCTGAGTATTGTTGCTGACCATGCCCATCCCTTTATGACCACAGTGTCTCCATCTTCTGATGGCTACTTCCAGCAGGATAACGCACCATGTCATAAAGCACGAATCATCTCAGACTAATACAATAGAGCACCTTTGGGATGTGGTGGAACAGGAGATTGGCATCATGAATGTGCAGCTGACAAATCTGCAGCAACTGCGTGATGCTATCGTGTCAATATGGAGCAAAACCTCTGAAGAATATTTCCAGTACCTTGTTGATTCTATGCCACCAAGGATTAAGTTGTCCTCGATGGTTGACATCATCTCTTCACAGGTCTTGGATCCCATCAATGGCGCTGTATATCTCTCTAGAGGCCTCGGGATGAGTATCCCCAGGTGGAAATAGAGAACCAAGAAAATAATTAGTGTAGCTGCTGTTCATAGTGTATTTGAACAAGAGATATTAAATATCAATGCAAAAATGAAGTGCTGTAATTGAAAATATCAGTTATCTAAACAAACATAGAAAGCATTTCTAAAAAAATTTCTGGTACATTAAGACAGGAGGAGTGTGTCTGACGGGTGGTTGTCAAGCCCACTCACTTGCATGGAGCACTCGCACGCATCATACCCCGTTATGTGATGCATTGTGTGTGTGCTTTGCTAAAAAGATAGGTTTTTAATCTAGTTTTGAACTGAGAGAGTGTGTCTGAGCCTCGGACATTATCAGGAAGGCTATTCCAGAGTTTAGGAGCCATAAATGAGAAGGCTCGACCTCCTTTAGTGGACTTCGCTGTCCTGGGTACTACCAGACGTACCAACGATTAATAATTTTTGCCTGTTTGTTTTGAAGATAATGTCGTTTTTGGGACTGAAAATGCATTGTTTTGAAGAAAAATTCAAAGTGGAAGTATTTGAAAAGGCCGCCGATGTCACGAAGCACCTGAAAACAAGACTCTTTGAAGATGATGAAGTCATGTGTGTGCATAGTACGTGTTTAGGAAGGTGTTTGTTTTTATAATTTTTTTATATAGGTCATTTTGACCTGGAAACTGCGACTTTAGACTTAACAAGCAAATAGTAGATATAAGATGTTAAAATTGAAACCGACTGAATTTGGCCTCTGCTATTCTCAGGCCCCGTTTACACTAATGCGTTTTCGTTTTAAAACGCATAAGTTTTGCTACAGTTACGCCATCCGTCCACACTCCGCCGGAGTTTTCGAGCCCCGAAAACGGAGCGTTTTGAAAACGCTGGAGAGGCCGTTTTCATTCTAAAACGCTGCTGCTCCGTCTCTGTGTGGATGGGGGAAAACGGAGACGTCTGAAAACGGAGGCGTGGCTGCTGAGATTCGCTACCTGATTGGGGCTTTTGGGTCATTGCGTATCCTCACCTTATTTGTCAAGCCCCTATCACATGACTATAACGCTACCGGAAGACGGCAGACCAGCCTTCACTGTAAACAACAACATGGACACAGAAATGGGAGCGTTGTTTGCACTGTTGTCCGTTTGAGGCGCCATTGTGCAGTTAAACTCCGCCTGTTTTACTACAGCAGCTGCATATATTCACAAGAGGCAAGCTATTGTTTGAGCACTCGCTAATCACTCGCATTCATCGTTCAACACGCGTTTGTTGACTAACAATAACCAAATGCCGAGCGAGACACATGCTTCCTGTTTATACTTGAACGCGCATGCCCAGAGTGCGCGAATGGTCACGTGATATACGTTTTTGGTGGAGTCGTGTGGACGGAGATAAGTTTAGAAACGCTAGTGTGGACGCGGATCGCATTAGTGTAAACGGGGCCTCAGACACTGGGAATCTCCTTGTGTTTACTATTGTATTGTTTACTGCAAAGTCATAAAAAGCCATTTTGAGTGTCTTTAACTTTGGGCTGTGTTTTATGGCATTGGCGTCAGTAGAAATGGCACTTGACAGAGCAGTAGGGGGGAGCGTTGATTGGGGCTTGACCCCTGGTTTCTCCCACCTAACCAACACTAACTAACTCGTCTGCTGCTGGCTCATAATTGAGTGGAGCGGTCCGGCAATGCTCACTTGAGTTATGGTCAACTGACAAGACTGTAGACTGAGCTACATCAAATAACAAACAAACCGGCCCAGAAAAAGAGCTTCTTTCAACAGCCACTCCTGCTGTTTGAACAAAGCAGACTAAGATGCCCAAAGACACTTCTTGTTTTCCCCAAAATATTTGGTCAGTTGCAGTTGCTTGGTTCAATGATTTACACAGGCAAGAGCTAAAGAGTTTTGTTCATGTTTAAATTTTATGCCCTGTATTAAAAAAAAGAAAGATCTTTAATCATAATTATATTCAACACAGGCCTATTGGAAATACGTGCTTCAGTCTGCATCGCCAAAAACGTATTGCAGTATGCAGTTTGTAGATGAAATGATAACTAGGGGGAGTATGACGATAACAACGTTTGTTCCTTTTCACACTAATGATATTTAGAGAGTCATATTATTGATGAATAAAGGACTATTTTCGTGCAGTTCTTTGTGCATCCACAAAATAGATAAAAGCAATGTAAAATCAAGGTAAAACTATGTGGCGACAATGAACTTTCTCTAACATCTGCTTTTGAAAACACTATTGGTTGGGTTTAAGGATTACTAGCTGAGCTGTATGACAAGCGCCACCTTCACTTGTAAGTGTACAAGAATGATGTGTATCTGAAACGCACAACAAAACGTACCCTAAGTAACGTATTTTAGAGTTGCAGAGGTGTAGACAGCGCCCTCTGGTGGATTTCTTATCTGAAAGGTACAACAAAACACACCCTAAGTAACGTATTTCAGATTCACAATAATGTAGACAGCGCCCTCTGGTGGATTTGTCATCTGAAGTGTACAATAAAACATACTTTAAATAACATATTCCAGAGTCGCAAAAGTGTAGACAGCGTCCTCTAGTGGATTTGTCATCTGAAACGTACAACAAAAACGTACCCTAAGTAACATATTTTAGATTCACAATGATGTAGACAGCGTCCGCTAGTGGATTTGTCTTCTGAAACGCACAACAAAACGTGCCCTAAGTAACGTATTTTAGAGTTGCAAAGTGTAGACAGCAGCCTCTGGTGGATTTGTCATCTGGAATGTACAACAAAACATACCTAAGTAATGTATGTCATAGTGGCAAAAATGTAGACAGCGCCCTCTGGTGGATTTGTTATCTAAAAAGTGCAACAAAACACACCCTAAGTAACATACCAAATGTACCCTAAGTAACATATTTCAGTCGCAATAATGTAGACAGCGCCCTCTAGTGGATTTGTCATCTGAAATGTACAACCAAACATACCCTAAGTATCATATTTCAGTCGCAATAGTGTAGACAGCGCTCTCTAGTGGATTTGTCATCTGAAATGTACAACAAAACACACCTAAGTAACGTATTTCAGATTCCCAAACATGTAGACAGCTCCCTCTAGTGAAATTTTTATCTGAAACGTGCAACAAAACATTCCTGGAGCAATGTATTTTATGTTTTGTACAAATGTAGGCTATATATATTGTCATAACTTGTGTCGGAGCAAATGGTTTCTAAAAATTCAAAGTGTTTTTTTCAACGTTTCTGAACAAATTTTCAAAGTTTAATTCGATTAATAAGACAGTTTTCCCATAGATGGGTTGCAGCTGGAAGGGCATCCGCTGCGTAAAACAAATGCTGGATAAGTTGGCGGTTCATTCCGCTGTGGTGACCCCAGTTTAATAAAGGGACTAAGCCGACAAAAAAAATGAATGAATGAATAATAAGACAGTAATAGATAAAATATAAAAGTATGTATGTGTGTGTGTGTGTGCGTGTGTGTGTGTGTGTGCGTGTGTGTGTGTGTGTGTGTGTGTGTGTGTGTGTGCGCTGTAAAAAGCGATTATTGGACTTTACTATTAAAAATTGAGTAAACACTGCTTTAAAATGATGAACGAAAATGAACTATGTGCATAATTATACAAATTAAGTTAAGTGAACTTCATAGTTCTAAGTTGCAACAGAAATACTTTAAGTAAAATCAACTTGTTACTTTTAAAGGAATGGGTTTATTCACTTTAAGTAATTGCTTTATACAGTGTGTGTGTGTGTGTGTGTGTGTGTGTGTGTGGGCGTTGTTCTCGCTAACTAATAAACATTAGAGGACTTTTAATATGATGAAAATGTATGAAACAATATATATATATATATACAGATATATTCATTCATTCATTTTCTTTTCGGCTTAGTCCCTTTATTAATCCGGGGTCGCCACAGCGGAATGAACTTATCCATCACATGTTTTACGCAGCGGATGCCCTTCCAGCTGCAACCCCTCACTGGGAAACACTCACACACTCTCATTCACACTACGGACAATTTAGCCTACCCAATTCACCTGTACTGCATGTCTTTGGACTGTGGGGGAAACCGGAACACCCGGAGGAAACCCACGCGAACGCATGGAGAACATGCAAACTCCACACAGAAACGCCAACTGACCCAGCCGAGGCTTGAACCAGCGACCTTCTTGCTGTGAGGCGACAGCACTACCTACTGCGCCACCGCGTCTCCTTAGAAGATTTATAATAATATTAATATAAATAATAATAATAATATAACATATATAATAATTATACAATTACAATATAAATACACACTCTAAAAATAATGTGTTGTTTAATTAGCGAGTTAATAGTATAATAAAAATATCCAATACAAGTTTACCCTATAACTAAATTACACAAAAAGTGCATTTTAGCAAATTAATTTAAATGTTAGTACAGAGTAGTTATATAAAGTGGGTCATTTTGTCACATTCTGCTGCAGATTTACATTCACCACACTGGACATTTTTAACATCCATAGTAACTACAATAGGTCGCTGGTTCGAGCCTCGGCTGGGTCAGTTGGCGTTTCTGTGTGGAGTTTGCATGTTCTCCTTGCATTCGCGTGGGTTTCCTCCGGGTGCTCCGGTTTCCCCCACAGTCCAAACACATGCGGTATAGGTGAATTGGATAAGCTAAATTGTCCGTAGTGTACGAAGTGTGAATGAGTGTGTATGGATGTTTCCCAGAGATGGGTTGCGGCCGGAAGGGCATCCGCTGCGTAAAACAAATGCTGGATAAGTTGGCGGTTCATTCTGCTGTGGCGACCCCAGATTAATAAAGGGACTAAGCCGAAAAGAAATGAATGAATAGTAACTACAGTTCAGCAACATCTACAGGTTTAGGTTCAGAAACGTTCATTGCAATCAGCAGTAAATCCCACAACAAGTCTACACTCATACACTAGAGTCTTCCCTCAAATCTCCAGCTTCAGAAAGATTCCACCTCCAGCTTTTTTTTCCCCCTGCAGTTGTTTTCCTAAACACCGGATTTTCGTTTGGAGTTTGGGAGGGAGCGGTGCTGACAGTATTTATAGCCTGCTGTTCTAACCAAAATTATCAGTGTACCACAAAATAACTTCCTCAGTGCTGGCCACAAAATAACAGGATGCCTTCAATTGTGCGTATTTATTAATTTTAGCAAAGGATTGCTCGTTTTATAAATAGCTCCGCTCCAGAGTCGGCTGTGTAAACTTCCTTTTCTTCAGTCAGTGTTTGAAAAGCGAAAGACGCTCGTCCTTCCCATGGAGCACAGTGTCGCCCCGCGTCTGGCCTCCATTAGGGCTCCATTTTATCAGGTCAGAGGTGAGAGGTCAGAGGTCGCGGCATGTTAATGGCTGAACTGGGGGGTCTTTCTGCCTGAATGCTCATCAGCACCTTGTACAGGGAACCCCATAACCCAATGCTCACTGTGCACTGTTCAATGATAAATCGAGTCTTATGCAGCTTTTTTATACCTGTAGATCAATAGGCTATATGTGATTGATAGGCGCCCCCTGAATAAGCCGAAAAAGAAAATGAATGAAGATAGATGTGTGTGGTCGAAATCTGATTGCGTTACAAAGTTTGACAATGTTCTCTGGTCAGAGGTCAGCATACAGTAGCTACAGCTGGTTGGTGGAAGCATCACGCTCTGCTTTTCATCATCTGAGATTGAGCATTGTGTTAAAACAGAAGATCTACAGCAAGCTTTGGGGAGAGTTTATCTTGCAGCCAAACAACTGGAGGGCTTCAAGAACAGCACGTCGAGGGTCCAGTCAAAGCTTAGATCCCAATCCAACTGAAAATCTGCAGAGTGATTAGAAACCTAGGAATCATCAGACGACACTAATACCTGGTGCACATCTGCCAATGTATTCATTCATTCATTTATATAGGGACAATGTGCACTACTTGACAAAAGTCTTGTCATCGATCCCAGTGGTAAGAGGAAAAATTATCATTTGAACTGCAATAATAAGAACTGCATCACAAATACTGGAGAAGACCTACTGGAACCAGCATGGAGCCAAGATTCTCACAGAAATCAGTCAAGTTTGGTGAAGGAAAAATCATGGTTTGGGGTTACATTCAGTATGTGCGAGAGATCTGCAGAGTGGATGATCAACATCAACAGCCTGAGGTATCAAGACATTTGTGCTATTACATTACAAACCACAGGAGAGGGACAATTCTCCAGCAGGATAGCACTCCTTCTCATACTTCAGCCTCCACATCAAAGATCCTGAAAGCAAAGAAGGTCAAGGTGCTCCAGGATTGGCCAGCCCAGTCACCAGACTTGAACTTTATTGAGCATGTCTGGGGTAAGATGAAGGAGGCGTTGACGATGAATCCAAAGGTGAACTCTGGGAGTCCTGCAAAAACCCTTTCTTTGCCATTCCAGATGACTTTATTAATAAGTGATTTGAGTCATTCAGAGATGTATGATGCAGTCCTCCAAGCTCATGATGGAGTCAGACACAATATTCATTCTGTTTCCACTGCAGCATGACTTTATATTCTATACTGGACATTATTTCTGTTCAGTGACGAGACTTTTGACTAAGCAAAGTCAGACCTTACTGTCCTAATGAAATCATTCAATATCAAGACATGATCATATTTTATTGTGCTCAAATAAGCGTCATATAGAGGCCTTTACCTTTCATATTAGCCACTTCTGATACCAAATGATCAACTAGAAGTCAAGTTATTATTTGCTGTTCCTAAAACTTGGATAGGCGACAAGACTTTTGTCAGGTATTGTACAACATGACTTATTGTTAGTGTATTCTCACTTTTATTAATGCGAAATGAGAAAGTGCTTTTGATGATTACATTTCCCCATGCAGGAATCTGATATAACGTAAAGCATGTTGAAGGCACAATTATTTATTAGCTCTCTTGTGATATTTTTGTTGCATTTCAAATATTTCCAAAGTGCTGATTAACGCTTTTTAACAGTATTTTCTATTTTATTTCTCTTCTGGAAAAAGTCTTATTTCTTTTCGTTTTTATGGCTTGATTATAAATGTTTTTATTTTATTATTATTATTTTTTTTTAAAAAGGTAAAAAGTAGGGTCAACATTATTAACCCCCTTAAGAATGAAATATTTTTCAACTTATTAATAAATAAAAATTATTTAAATTGCACTTTAAGCTGAATACTGGTATTTTTAAAATAAATAATTAAACATTAAAATATGAAATATGCAGTTCATTGTGATAAAGACAAAACAAATGAGTTATCAGAAGTTAATTATACACTCACTGGCCATTTTTCTTTAAGGTACACCTTACTAGTACCGGGTTGGACCCCTTTTGCCTTCAGAACTGCCTTAATTCTTCGTGGCATAGATTCAACAGGGTACTGGAAATATTCCTCAGACATTTTGCTCCATATTGACATGATAGCATCACGCAGTTGCTGCAGATTTGTCGGCTGCACATCCATGATGCGAATCTCCTGTTCCACCACATCCTAAGGGTGCTCTATTGGATTGAGCTCTGGTGACTGTGGAGGCCATTTGAGTACAGTGAACCCATTGTCATGTTGAAGAAACCAGTCTGAGATGATTCACGCTTTATGACATTAAAACACAAATATCTATATATCTTTTAAAAAAATATATTAATTATAATGTTCATTCATGGCCTTATATCAGACTTCCATATGGGTTGTAAAAAGGCACATGTGCTCATGGTTTGAACTTCCAAACATGTTGTACTTTGTCAGCTAAAATATTCAGGTCAAGCAACTGGGCTATTACACAAACTCTTGTCCATACATCTACAACAGCATGTTCACATTTCTGGGAGTGGTGTGTGTGTGTGTGCAAGTGTGTGTCGTAGCAGTTGCCTGGTTGCACAACCATTTTGAGGCTGGCTGTGTTGGAGCCCTGCACTTGTTAATCCCAGCTCTTTCCTGCTGTCAAGTTAACAAAAACAAACAGATAATTTATCTACGTGGTTGAGCACACGGAACCGGGCTCTGGGGGAGTGGTGCGCGTCACCGTGACCTCATGTTCGGCAGGAAGCATTCGTTTGTGTCCCGTTAGTGTTTTATTTATTCTGCAGTAAGAATGTTACTCTCCGAGCCGGGCTGTCCGGGCACAACACATGGGTGAGGAATTCTGTCTAGTCGAAGCTGTTGTTCTGCCATCAGAGCAGCCTGTTGCACAAAACAAACTGAACCAACTCTAGGGGCCCTATCATACAGCCAGCGCAATAAGGCGAAAGATGTGTTGATGTGGTTTTTTCAGACCAGCGCAACAATAATTTTCATGTTTTGCTCCACGTTGTGTAAATAGCAAATTCATTTGCGCCACTTTGTGGACTCATGGGTGTGCTGGTCTACAAAGGAGGTGTGTTAAGGCGCATTGTTGGTGCATTGATGTTTTGAGGAACTGAAATAGACCGCGTCACTGACTAACTAAAAGTTTGCATTTGTATAATGTTATTATTATTAGCAGTATTATTTATAATACGCATATTTATATCTGTTTTAATAAAACAAGTTTAGATTTGTCCACCTGTGGGGTTTTGGAGACGTCTGCATCACCATATGAGGCATAAGAACAGGACGTGTGTTTGGATATAACTCAGATTTTTGACCACACTTCATTATTATTGTTTGTTTATTCAGAAATTAGAACTGAATTTAGAAATAGTTTTGACACAAATCTTTGCGCTTGACAAACTAAATTAAATATGTGGGCTAATGGATGTGTTCAGTGGAGTGAGTTTACACCGTTTCCTTACTCCACCAAAGTAAAGGAGTAAAAAGTAAAGTAAAGAGAAAGTAAAGAGGCTGAATGGAGGAGGCTCGTTCTTTATCCTTGCGCTGCAGATGTTCTGTTTAACTGTTTTCTCGCTAGTGAAGCATTCAGTTTTTACACTTACAAAGTCCGCCATGTAAATAGCAAATGCGCCATGGTGCGATGCAAATGACTCTTAAAGGGAATGTGAGATTAGACTCTGATTGGTTTAATGCCTGTTATGCTCAAAACACACCCAGAACTCATTATGAGAATAAGCACAACCCTGCGCCGGGCACAGAGCAAATTTTACCATCCTTAAATAGCGAAAGTGGATTCAGACACGCCCATAATGCTTTTGTGCCATGCACTTTAGACTTTGTGCCTAGATCATTAAAATAGAGCTCTAGCTTGCAAAGTAAAGGGATTTGCACACTGAATTGCATTTTTTTCATATTCAAATCCGGGTTTAATACTGAATTTAAACTGTATGATTTCATCATCCCTGTGTTTTTCAGTCAAAGCAGTTTCACACAGCATTATTTTGAGGGATTTTGGGGAATTGCAGACAGCTCCAGATATTTAATATGCCAAATATGTCATGGACATTCTGTCTGATTGCTGCACTGAAATTGTGACTTAATATGATTCATATGATATAATGCAGGGGTGTCAAACTCAATTCCTCGGTTCTAGTCCAGAGAGGTGTTACGCTTCATATCCCTTTAAATGCTAATGAGCTGCTGCTGCTGCCCCGCCCCTTTTTGCCACTGCAGGATCAGGAATAGCGATCCATTCATGCTTTTTGTCTGTATGACTTTCATGAAGGAGCATTTATTTGAAGCTGTTATGATGACAAAGTGTGATCGTTGACATTGCAGCCTGCCATTATCAATGCAAAATATATTCAAACAAACATCTATACATTTGAATGCAAACACTGTCATATGTATTATCTACATAACAAAAGACTCTCATGTCAACATGTTTTCTAACTTAACTAATACACATAAGTTAACCATGTTTCAACTGATTTTCTTTAAGTTGGTCAAAATTCAACTTTGCTTTAAGTCAGTTTAATGTAATGCTAGTTGAAATAGCCTGTATGGTTAATTTTGTTGAACTTAAGAACTTTCAACTATTTTTTTTTACAGTGAGGAAGATTATGCTCCATACTAATAAACACACCCAGCATGCACAGGACGTCAATGTGATGTCATATTAACGTTTTACTCCATCATGGAGACTTTGCATTTTGTTTGGAAATGAAAATCGGGTTGACGTCAGAACCCAACGTCAGAGCGAAGTCAGTGTCCAATGTCCAACCTAAAATCAATAAAAAAATCAACAGCTAATGATGTTACAGCTTGATGCTGTGTGGACGTTACCACTATGACGTCTATCAGACGGATTTTGGTTGCCATACCTGACGAATAAATGCCAGTATTTGACGTCAATATGATTTTATGATGGATTTTGGTCACTTTCTAGCACAAACTAATTTCAACCAAAAATCGGCGTCATTTGGTGTCATACATTATTGGATGTCAAAATAATGTTGTCCTTAGTCTCTGGCTAGACATGTTTTGGTCACCTGACATCACAGCTTAACTCTAACCTAATAGTAACGTCTTATGACGTTGTGTGCCTGCTGGAACACACACAGGATTCTTAATAATGCTGTAAGTCAGTGTCTTGCACAAACTGATTCCAAAAACATTTTGAAAAGTTTTTTCTTGTTTATTTTCTTGTTTTTTTTTCAACTAACATATAGTTCAAGCTCACATGTGACTTTGCGTGATGTCAACATGTTTTATAATGAGCTTCTACTTCATCCCGCTCCATTTCGACCATGTTAAAATGTGTTTTGTTTAAAGAATTGTTTTGTGTATGATTTCTATGTTCGAAATAAATCAAATCAAATGTTTTTATGTTAATAAATAATTAACATAATACTCATACTAATACAAATGTTTCAATGAATCATGAATCAAATCTATGATCTTTTTTAAAGTTACTCAAAATTCTACTTTTTTTAAGTCAGTTTTTTACAGTCATGCTCATGCTCCAGATATGATAAACACAGACACACACAGGACTCTTTCTTAATAATGCTGTAAGTATAATTCAGTTTCTTGCACAAACTGATTTGCTTCACGTCCGTGTTTAAATACACTATGAACAGCAGCTACATTAATTATTTTCTTTATTCTCTATTTCCAGCAGGGGATACTCATCCCAAGGCCTCTAGAGATTATGCAGTGCCATTGATGCGATTCAAGACCTGTGAAGAAATGATGCCAAGATATCCATAATCCTGGACTAGGCCGTATCTTGAGTAGATGCTGTGGCGTTTATGAAGGAG
>LR812539.1:54746178-54801998 GCA_903798195.1 Danio kyathit | reverse complement strand
AGAGAGAGAGAGAGAGAGAGAGAGAGAGAGAGAGAGAGAGAGAGAGAGAGAGAGAGAGAGAGAAATGCTTTCTCCATCATTACAGCTCAAAGCACAGAGGAATTCTCAGCATTCAGAGCCAAGCTTAAAAGAAAATCTGGAAGTGTGGTGTGACATTGCAAAAAGCTCTCGTTCCTCTGTTAAAAAAACAACAACTCATATTTTTACTATATTTAGTTTCAGCCATGTTTCAGTGAGACAGAGTGCATTAAGATTGTGATCTGTTATTATTTCATTAATGATACGTGCTTTAGGTGCTAGTGAGCTGATGTTTAGGAGACCAAGCTTTACGAAATTCGTATTTTCACTTTTTATCATTTATTCTGGTTTTATTCTTAATAGATTTTTTCTAGAGCATGCAGTACATTTATTTCTTGATCTAATAATTTGGGGAACAGACACAGTCTCTATGGGGTTAGCTAGAAATGCATTACTGTGATTTAAATGGGACGAACAAGAGTCTGTATGGCTAATTCTAGAGTTCACACTTAGATATCGCTTGACGCTATTAGCAGGTTTGGCATGCTGTCCCGGGAGAGAACCCTGAGCTCGGAGATAATTGAGCCCAGGGCTCCCGCCTGGTCGATTGTGCATGTACGGGGAGTACGAGATCAGGTAGTTCTCGAGAGCTCCCCGTGGTAAAGAAAGAAAGGAGGAGAAGGGGTGGATGGGGGGTTTCTTCGGAATACGAAGATAAGGGAGTAATTTTTTCCTGGTATATTTTCAAGAGTGCACACTTAGCTGATGATTGATTATATAACTTGTTTGGCATGCCGTCCCGGAAGAGAGCCCTGAGCTCATAAGATCATCAAGCCAGGGGCTCCCTCCCGTTTGCAAGGCGAGAGGGGAGTTTGAGCTCAGGTAGATCTGGAGAACTCCCCTGCTGTAGTAGCTAAAAAACAGATAGGGATTGCTCTTAAGAGATAACTACTTACTATGAGTATGTCTATGGTGCTGATTTGGATTAGTCAATTAACTTAAGTTGATGTTTTTGGACGGTGGGAGGAAACCGGGGAACCCGGGAGAAATCCACGTGAGCACAGGGAGAACGTGTAAACTCCACACAGAAACATTGGCTGGTTTGGTAAGGACTAGAACCAGTGACGTTCTTGCTGTGAGGCAACAGTGCTAATCACTGGGCCACCGTGCCACCCATCTAGGAAAGGAGGAGGAGTAGGGGTGGAAGGGGGGATTCTTCCAAATGAAGATGGCTGTTATATGGAACTTAGGGTATTTAGTGGCTTAGGAGTCGTCTGATTGGTGAATCATAAATTGAATAATGTGGGACCAGCCGTGAGCAATCATAAGCACGTGATCCTCTCGAAATTACTTTAGAAATAAACTTCACTTAATGATTTGCCCTCCTGTAATTGTTTTTTCTTTTTCAAATATTTCCCAAATGATGTTTAACATAGCAAAGTATTTTTGCACAGTATTTACTATAATATTTTTTCATCCCAGGCTCATTATGAGTACATACTCCTTGTATACATTCCTGGAGAGCGCCAAAATACAACCTAAAAGGTACGTTTTTTTTGCAGTTTTTGTTTTCACAAATCCACCAGAGGCCGCTGTGTACGCTTTTTCAGATCTCAAATTTCTCTCGCGAGTGCCTTTCGCGCCTGCTGTTCTCACGTAAATCCACTAGAAGCCGATGTCGACTGACTGACCGACCGACCGACCGGCCAATCGACCGGCCAATCGACCGATCACCCCACCCCACCCGTTTCCTAAACCCAACCAACAGTGATTTCAAAACCAATCCATAAAAAAAGAAAAGCCCTCACGGCCGCCTGATTTTTCCCACATTTTCAGATCTTACCACGTTCTCACCCTGTTATTTACTTGTTTATTAAAATTTTTTGACTATGTTTTTGTCTTACCTGCTTTCTGGAGCCGTTCATTGCTGGAATCGAAGCTCATCATCGTGGTCAACTTCTCTCTGCATCTTAAGTCTGCCGTTGTGCGAGGTGAGCTACTGAGCAAACTGGTAACAGTGAAAAAGCATCCATACGGAGGTAAGCAATCAGCCGGTAAGCGCAAAAAGGAACAGAAGTGATCGGCTGCATCATACCGCCTCATAGCGTTCGTTTTAATGATAAAATGCAGCCATAGGTAGCTCCAGCTACATAATTCGTGCTCTCCAGATATGTGTACGGGGGTACGTTTTCCCAATGAGCCGGTGTTGGAGAAAGTTTTAAAAGTAGTCAATAAAAGCAGTTATAATTTTTTTTTTTAAACCATTTTAACATTGACAATAATTCAGGGGGCTAATAATTCTGACTTCAACTGTTTATACACAGTAGGAACCAAAAAAAAGTACAAACAACCATGGGCATTGCTAGGCCTATTTTAGGGGGGCTGTAGCCCCCCTATAATTCTTCTCAGCCCCCCTAAAATTTTTGCAATTACCTCATTAACTGTACGCTAAATTATCGCCTCAATCCTTTTTAAATTTAATATAAAAAAGCGGCAGAATTTGGCTGCTCCCCATATTTCGTTTTCCATTTGATCAGCAAACCACAGCCATGCAGAGCGAGAGAACAAGGTGTGTGTTTATCGATAACTTCTTATAATATCTGCTTATTTGCTAAAGATACACTTGTTTCACTTATACCGATGTAACAGAGGAGCAATCGGGTTTCCAATCTACTGTTTCTTCAGTGCTCACCTCCTCCAGCGAAAATGTAACTCTTTACGAACATTTCGCTATTTTTATTTCAGAATGAACTACGAATATAAAACACTTTACAGTGCATGTGGCATTAACTAGTCGATACCATGCACAGAAAAGATTAAACACAATGACAGAACACCTTAGTGAATGTACTCATTTTAACTGTCAGGGTCACTGACAGAGATAGAATAGAAACATCATGTGTTGTCTTGTATTAAAAAATATATATTTATTATTTATTATTATGCTTCAGATTGTTAAATGTGTGAATTAGCCTGTAGGTTTAAAAAATATTTATATTTATGCCATTTAATTAGAAAAGTGGCAGTTATATTTATTTAATACATGGAAACATTTATTTAATGATATTTATTTAATTAAATATTTATTTAATACACTGTTCTACAGTAAACAAGCCTATTTGGCTCATTCAGAAATCAAATTGCTATGCCTGTCTATACAATAGAGTGCTAGTTAAGCAACCAACTTTAGCATATTAGTCAAACATTTTTAAATGTATTACTAATAAATACTTATGCAATATTAGGCTTATATATATATATATATATATATATATATATATATATATATATATATATATATATATATATATATATATATATATATATATATATATATATATATATATATAATTTAATTAATTAATAAAAAAAAAACATTTACCTCATAAGGAGCTAAGCCCCCCTAAAATAAACATCCTAAAATCGCCCCTGCAAACAGCATACAACTATTTTCTGTTCCTACTATGGAAGTCACTGGCGATTTCTCTCAACAAAATAACTTATTTTGTGTTCAACAGAAGAAATAAGCTCAAGTTAGTTTTAAACAAGTGGATGATAAGTAAACGATGACAGAGTTGTCATTTCTGGGTCAACTCTCCCTATAATAGTTGGAGGGAAAAATAGCGAAGTTGGCAGCTTGTGTATTTTTAGCCCTGTCCTATCTCATGACATTTGTTGTATCATGCATCAGGAAGCCAATCTGTGGCTCAAAGGATGTTTGTAAAACTAAGACCGATCGCGCCCGCTGTTTGCTCAAGTGTGGTAATCCATAGCTTCGTTTGCTGAAAGTCAAAGTTCATCTTTCTTATCATTGCCAGGACTTCAGTTCCTATAGCACAGCACAGACAGGAATAAAACAGGCCAGAAGTAAGCCACCAACCAACCAAATAACCCACCGCCGGTTTTGAGTAGCTTTTTACTTTTAATCAGATTGGCCTACTGCCGACAAGTCGCCCACGCAGCAAAAGCACAATTGATATATACAGCTGAAGTCAGAATTATTAGCCCTCCTGTATATTTTCCCCTAATTTCTGTTTAATGGATTAATGGATGGATGAGCACATTTCTAGACATAATAGTTTTAATAACAAGTGTTGGGCAGTAGC
This sequence comes from Danio kyathit, assembly GCA_903798195.1. Classification (NCBI taxonomy): domain Eukaryota; kingdom Metazoa; phylum Chordata; class Actinopteri; order Cypriniformes; family Danionidae; genus Danio; species Danio kyathit. Next base: position 54,797,874 of record LR812539.1, on the reverse strand, counting down.
GTCTCTACAAGTAGTAAGGCTACTATAACTTAACTGCATTTCTCAGTAGCGTGGCGGTAGCGTCACTACTTTCTAAATCAATTAGCTTTTCAGTAGCAAAGCTATTATTTTAAGCGAGTGCCGCAGCAGCGTCCACACAAGCTTCTTTTACCTATTGTGGACCATTAAGTGATGCTACCGAAATTTACAAAGCTGTGAGGTCAATGCCTGTCCGATGAAAGTAAATACATGTGATAGCAGACGTTTACGGTGTTCGAAAACAAACTTTTTAGTGAGTAATTGCAACCTCTCGCTCCTGTCGGTGACGTCGCCAATCAGTCATTGGGCCAACATGAGAAATGATGAAAAGATGACTGTAGAGGAATTATTTCTGAAGCAGGACCATACCACGAGAAGTACATGTCTTAAAGCTAATTCTGATGCTGTGCTCTTAGATTTGAATTGGTTTTAAATTTATTCAATGTTTGTTCTGCAAATGTGGCCAAGTGCACTTACATGAACAAATAATATAATAGTTTATTGTAAATACAGTGTGAAAAATAATTAAAACACTATAGTGTCTTTGAACAATATTATAGGGAAGTCATTGAATTAGGTTGCTGTGCTACTTTTATATTTGCAATACAAATTTTCTACAGTTTTATATTTATATTTTTTATTTGTATTTTTTTATTGTTGAAAAGCTAAATTATATTATGTTAATTACTATTAGTTTACGATATTTACTAAAGATACTATAGTAGTTAATTCATTAACAGAAATGTAAATATATATATACAGTTGAAGTCAGATTTATTAGCCCCCTTGAATTATTAGCCCCCCTGTTTTTTTTTTTCCCCCGAATTTCTGCTTACTGGAGAGAAGATTTTCTTAGCACATTTGTAAATATAATAGTTTTAATAACTCATCTCTAATAACTGATTTATTTTATCTTTGTCATGATGACAGTAAATAATATTAGACTAGATATTCTTCAAGACACTTCTATACAGCTTAAAGTGACATTTAAAGGCTTAACTAGGTTAATTAGGTTAACTAGGCAGGTTAGGGTAATTAGGTAAGTTATTGTATAATGATAACTTAAAACTTAAAACTGCTTTTTATTCTAGCCGAAATAAAACAAATAAGACTTTCTCCAGAAGAAAAAATATTATCAGACATACTGTGAAAATTTCCTTACTCTGTTAAACATCATTTGGGAAACATTTTAAAAAGAAAAAAAATTCAAAGGGGGCTAATAATTCTGACTTCTACTGTATAAATAAATAAATAAACCAATAAATAAATACATATATTGTAAATAATAGTTCTGTCTGGTTCTCGAATTTGATTGGCTGATTGCCATGCAATATTCTGCAATATCACAATTGTACAGCCTCTTCACTAGTGTGTATTACTCTGCCCTCATACAATGACAGCAGATCAATAAACCCATTATAGTTTGACAAATATTGCAGCTGTTGGACAACATAATGTACTTTTGAGACTTTTTTAGACAGGAATGTAGTTGTATAGATTGCAACTATGCAGTTTATTTATAAGGATAGTGCTTATTTTAAAATATTTATAATTTCTGAGAGTTAGCGCATCGACATCCATCAGCCTTAGAAGAGAAACGATTGCAAACACAACAGTAATCTGGTAGTGATTGTGCTGCATTGGCTTTTTCAGGGTTAGTTAATGTGATCTTCAGGCATGTGCAAACATAGGGCTCAACCTGGGGTGTGTTTCCCAAAACCATCGTTAGCCAACTAAGGTCGCAAGTTCCATCGTTACAAACATAGTTCGTTGATTTGCCGTTTCCCAAATCCATCGCTCCAACGAACATTCGCAAACTGCGTCGCAAACTTGAGCACTTGAAACGACACCTCTGGAGCTGTAGTTAAAAGCATAGTTCCTGGCTGTGTTCTATTCCCACTTATCCCCCCTATGCCCTATTCATTTAGAACATTCTAACATTCAAAGTTGGAATTATTAAAAATAAAAAAGCATTAAGTTAATCTCTCTTAGGTGTAATTTGCTTTCAAAGTATTTTTAGAGTTCAGTTTTAGCGATCTTCATATTTACAATTGTGCTCCCTTCGCAGTGCACTTTGAAAACATTAATATCATTTTGAACACAGCCTCATGGCGAAAGCTATAGGTATATTTAAAAGCGGGAAATTATGTTACGTCTCCAAAGCTTGTGAAAATAAAAAACATAGCATATTTTATAGTGGGTTATTTATTAAGTTTCTCTGCTGTATATGACATGGGTCTGTTGGTTAGAACTTTCTGCTGTGGTTTGCATGTGTCAAATTGTAATTTTTTTAAAAAAATAAATAAACAATATCCTAAATAATAATAATAATAATAATAATAACAATAATAATAATCATCATCATCATTAATATTATTAATATTATTATTAAAGTAAATATATTTATAATAAATCGTCTCATTATTATTTATTTAAATGATTTATATATGATATTAGAATAGTGTGAGCTTTTGTAAGTGATTTTATGTTATAGAATAGAATATGTAATGTTCTCAATAATATTAGTAAAGCAAACATTGGCCCAATATGTGCCATTTACATATATTTTAAATAATATGGAAAGCGAGTGCATGTTTTTACCAAAACTAATATTGGATTTTATTTTAAATGCGTGTTTGTGTAAAACAATATAATTTGCACAAAGAAATGATGGGGTTGTTCTCTAAAGAAGTTACTCCACCCCGTTTAGAGCATCATTATGGGCGTTTTACGTCATAACTAACGTTGTTCAAGCGATGGATCTGCGACAGAGAAACTAGGGGTTTTGGGAAACACTCGTCACTACATCGTTTTTTTGCCAAACGATGCATCGCACTATGATAGTTCAGCCGCGAGTTACGTCGTTGTTTGGGAAACGCACCCCTGTGCAGTGCACATGTCCTTTTTAGTCTTGGATAGAAAGTGCCCTTCTAAAATGAGCTGATATATCGCACTGCTACACATGTGATATTGCTCATATATATACATATATATATATATATATATATATATATATATATATATATATATATATATATATATATATATATATATATATAGTTGAAGTCAGAATTATTAGCCCCCTTTGAATTTTTTTTCTTTTTTAAATATTTCCGAAATGATGTTTAAAAGAGCAAGGAAATTTTCACAGTATGTCTGATAATATTTTTTCTTTCTAAAAGTCTTATTTGTTTTATTTTGGCTAGATTTTATTTTATTAGCCCCTTTAAGCTATATATTTTATTGATAGTCTACAGAACAAACCATCATCATACAATAACTTACCTAATTACCCTAACCTGCCTAGTTAACCTAATTAACCCAGTTAAGCCTTTAAATGTCACGTTAAGCTGTATAGAAGTGTCTTGAAGAATATCTAGTCAAATATTATTTACTGTCATCATGGTAAAGATAAAATAAATCAGTTATTAGAAATGAGTTATTAAAACTATTATGATTAGAAATGTGTTGAAAAAATTGGGGAAAAAATTAAACGGGGCAAATAATTCAGGGGGGCTAATAATTCTGACTTCAACTGTACATATTTATAACCCTACATTGTACAAAGTTTTGAGTTGAGTTGTAAATACTATATATATACAGTATATATATATATATATATATATATATATATATATATATATATATATATATATATATATATATATATATATATATATATATATATATATGTGTGTGTGTGTGTGTGTGTGTGTGTGCTTTCTTTTATTTCCCCCTTACATTACGTTTGTATTTTAAATGTGCAACACCTGATTTCTTGAATTTTTGCTTCTGTCTAGTAAAGTTTTTTCTGTTTTATATCTGTAAATAACTGAACTTAACATTTATGAATTATGAACCTATGCTTCAATAGCAGTTTTATTGATCACTAAGACAGAACTGACTTGGATTGAAGTTAGATTTAAAAATGAAAAAAGAAATAAAATAAAAATAGATTTGATGTTGCTAATTAAGCTACTTTTGCCTTGCAGCTTTTAGCTTACAGCTTGCTACATTTCCCAGGGGGTAGCTTTTAGTGTAGTTGAGCTATATTTTAAGTAGAGTAGCTAACAGCTTAGCTCACTACAATTTCCAAGTAGCTTGCCCAACAACACTGATAATAACTGATTTATTTTATCTTTGCCATGATGAGAGATTTTACTAGATACTTCTCAAGATGCTAGTATTCAGCTTAAAGGTGCTGTATGTAAGTTTTTGACTCTTCTAAAGCATAAAAATACAATAATATGTGTGCAGATATTTAAGAAACATCCCAAGTGAACATACTTGTTTAACTGACAAACAATGCTGAAGTCAGATATTTTGCTTTGAAAATGTTTTTTTCCGTGCCGGAACGCTGTCTTTGTTTAGGAAATTTTCACATGCACATGCCAGTTTAGCCAATTATAATTCAGCACCCCGGGTTGCCTTGTTGGAAAACAGCATATTTCATTCATTCATTCATTCAGAAAGACTCTGAAAGCATGCGTTCATGAGCGAAATGCTACAGTGTAGTGGAAAGTATCAGATGTCAAAATGAGACAGATTCAGTTCCACATGACGTTAATTAGCAAATGACATAAATATTAGGAACGTGAGCAGGTTACATCGCGTGTCCTAACAACACGCTGTGACGAGATTGTTATGAGTGATGAGCCATTTGGCTGTTTGCACCACAAAACACGGCAGAAATTTAAATACAGCCTTTCAGAAGCACAGAATATGCACTCACTCACAAAACGGTAAGGTTTAGAATCTATTTAATACATGTTAACCCTCTTTAACATCATTAAATGTACATGCTGAATCACTCATATGTGTTTAGTTCTAAAGTTCAATTTCAAACGGGTTATTGTATTTTCCAGATCTGAGGTGAACTTTCTGCTTTCAGTATATGGTATTACACGTCATGTAAAATGCATTCAAACTCGCATAGTTTGCATTTAGCACTGAATAAAGCACACGAGGCTTACCTGAGGTGATCTGTCATAGGTTTCTGTTGTTCAGCTGTGAGAAATAGAAGCCGCTTCTAATAAATCAATTCGAGGTGTTGGTTAGAACTAAAACTCCTTTTAATATGGAGAATATTCCCTCAATCGCGTGTCGTTGCTTTTATTTAGAACACAGTTTAAAATCACTCAAACTGGCAACCCGGCGTACCTTTATTATGATTCAGGACTGCAATACCTAGTTCAACCACTGGGTGTCAAACTTACATACTGCACCTTTAAAGTGACATTTAAAGGCTTAACTAGGTTAATTGGGTTAATTAGGCAAGTTAGAGTTATTAGGCAAGTCATTGTATAACAGTGGTTTGTTCTGTCGACAATCGAAAAATAAAATGCTAAAAGGGGCTAATAATATTGACCTTAAAATAATTTTAAAACAATTTAAAACTGCTTTTATTCTAGCCGAAATAAAACAAATAAAACTTTCTCCAGAAGAAAAAATATTATCGGAAATACTGTGAAAAATTCCTGAATCTGTCCAACATCGTTTGGAAAATATTTAAAAAGAAAACCAAATTCACAAGAGGGCGAATCATTTTGACTTCAACTGTATGCTTGTCTCTTTCCCCTCCTCCTTCTCTCCAAAATGTGACAACAAAGCTTCTTTGTAACCCCTAGGACGAGACACAGTGGACCTTTATCTGTAGTACATCCAAAGGAAAAGAAAAACCCCGCAAAACCTTTGTTCAGTGGCCTTCCTGTGAGGTCATACATATTACATAAGGGGTCGCTTCCTGTTGCACTGACCTGGTGTGTTCGGGTCAGACGCGGGACGCTGTTTCTCAGCAGTAGGGTCTTGTCTGATCACCTTTTGTTGGGATGTCCTGTGGCAACATCCGGTAAAGAGCAAATTCAGTCTATGGTACGTATTGTCTTCTGTAGACAGGAAGGGTTCAAGGGCTAGTTGGCTCGCACATATTTTTTCAATCCAGGAGATATGTGAGTAAAATCTAGAAGGGATACAGCTGTGGATACGCACATCAATATTGCATCATTTTTGTGGCATTGTATATCAATAATTAATATTTTACATTACTGTGATGGTTGGGGTAAGGGTAGACGTTAAGAAAATTCAATTTAATAAATAATATGATTAACATTCAGTATAATTAAGCTATTTTGATTACCGTGAGGCTTGAGGTAGGGGTAAAAGTTAATAAAATACAATAAATAGGTAGCTTAATAAATAATATAAATAATTCTCGTTAACTTCTGGCCACAGCTGTATCCCTTCTAGCAACAACCCATTTTTGGGAACCACGGAATACTTGCACGAGGCTATGTCTACGTTTCCACCCCACAAATTTAAACCCAGTTTCTGAGGCTGCTTGAGCCCAGCTAAAGTCTCTCCTGATGGAAGATCAGAGCACACTACTGAGTGTACACCTGTTTTTCACATAAGCCTCTTTTTACCGCCATGCCTCTTATATCTTAAAGCCATTCTCCAGGTGCGGCTCAAGTTTGCCATTGCTGTGTGTACTTAACAGTGCACAATGAGTGATTACACTGGGAACTGCTTTACCCTGAATTATTATAAATCACCATGAAGAAAAATCAACTCAAACCATCCAGCCATCTAGGATCCATCCACCCATCAACATATCCATCTATCAACATATCCATCCATTCATCCATCCACCCACCCATCAACATATCCATCTATCCATCCATCCACCCTTCAACATATCCATCTATCCATCCATCCACCCATCAACATATCCATCTATCAACATATCTATCCATCCATTCATCCATCCATCCATCCATCCACTCATACCCATATCCATCTATCAACATATCCATCCATTTATCCATCCATCCATCCATCCATCCACTCATCAACATATCCATCTATCAACATATCCATCCATCCATCCATCCACTCATCAACATATCCATCTATCAACATATCCATCCATCCATCCATCCACACATCAACATATCCATCTATCAACATATCCATCCATCCATCCATCCACTCATCAACTTATCCATCTATCAACATATCCATCCATCCATCCACTCATACCCATATTCATCTATCAACATATCCATCTATCCATCCATCCATCCATCCACCCATCCACCCATCAACATATCCATCTATCAACATATCCATCCATCCATCCATCCATCCATCCACACATCAACATATCCATCTATCAACATATCCATCCATCCATCCATCCACTCATCAACTTATCCATCTATCAACATATCCATCCATCCATCCACTCATACCCATATTCATCTATCAACATATCCATCTATCCATCCATCCATCCATCCACCCATCCACCCATCAACATATCCATCTATCAACATATCCATCCATCCATCCATCCATCCATCCACTCATACCCATATCCAAATATCAACATATCCATCCATCCATCCATCCATCCATCCATCCATCCATCCATCCACTCATACCCATATCCAAATATCAACATATCTATCCATCCATCCATCCATCCATCCACACATCAACATATCCATCTATCAACATATCCATCCATTTATCCATCCATCCATCCATCCATCCACACATCAACATATCCATCTATCAACATATCCATCCATTTATCCATCCATCCATCCATCCATCCATCCATCCATCCACACATCAACATATCCATCTATCAACATATCCATCCATTTATCCATCCATCCATCCATCCATCCACTCATCAACATATCCATCTATCAACATATCCATCTATCCATCCATCCATCCACTCATCAACATATCCATCTATCAACATATCCATCTATCCATCCATCCATCCATCCACCCATCAACATATCCATCTATCAACATATCCATCCATTTATCCATCCATCCATCCATCCACTCATCAACATATCCATCTATCAACATATCCATCTATCCATCCATCCACCTATCAACATATCCATCTATCAACATATCCTTCCATCCACCCATCAACATATCCATCTATCAACATACCCATCCATCCATCCATCCACTCATCAACATATCCATCTATCAACATATCCATCCATCCATCCATCCATCCATCCATCCATCCATCCATTCATCCACCCATCAACATATCCATCTATCAACATATCCTTCCATCCACCCATCAACATATCCATCTATCAACATACCCATCCATCCATCCATCCACTCATCAACATATCCATCTATCAACATATCCATCCATCCATCCATCCATCCATCCATCCATTCATCCACCCATCAACATATCCATCTATCAACATATCCTTCCATCCACCCATCAACATATCCATCTATCAACATACCCATCCATCCATCCATCCACTCATCAACATATCCATCTATCAACATATCCATCCATCCATCCATCCATCCATCCATCCATCCATTCATCCACCCATCAACATATCTATCTATCAACATATCCATCCATCCATCCATCCATCCATCCACTCATCAGCATATCTATCTATCAACATATCCATCCATCCATCCATCCACTCATCAACATATCTATCTATCAACATACCCATCCATCCATTCATCCATCCATCCACTCATCAACATATCCATCTATCAACATATCCATCCATCCATCCATCCATCCATCCATCCATCCACCCATCAACATATCCATCTATCAACATATCCATCCATCCATCTATCCATCCATCTACCCATCAACATATCCATCTATCAACATATCCATCCAACCATCCATCCATCCATCCATCTATCCATCCACCCATCAATATATGCATCCATCCATCCATCCATCCATCCATGCATCCATCTATCCACCCATCAACATATCCATCTATCAACATATCCATCCATCCATCCATCCATCCATGCATCCATCTATCCATCCATCTACCCATCAACATATCCATCTATCAACATATCCATCCATTTATCCATCCATCCATCCATCTATCCATCCACCCATCAATATATGCATCCATCCATCCATCCATCCATCCATCCATGCATCCATCTATCCACCCATCAACATATCCATCTATCAACATATCCATCCATCCATCCATCCATCCATGCATCCATCTATCCATCCATCTACCCATCAACATATCCATCTATCAACATATCCATCCATTTATCCATCCATCCACCCATCAACATATCTATCTATCAACATATCCATCCATTTATCCATCCATCCACCCATCCACTCTTGCCTTTTTTGCAAAGAATCAGATCCAGAATAAGAAATGCTTTGATTAAATTTATATTGAATTCAGGACATTTTTCAAACTGTGGCTAAAAACTGAAATACTATAAAAAAACAAAACAGATAAAAGTAATAAAACACTGTAAATATTAGAGAAAACACATGTAAACCAAAATACAGTCAAATCTATCAGAGTATAAGACATAGCCACTATTGACCTCCTCCATCCATGCTAAAACAATGCATTTTGGACTGCTTGAATAGCATCTGTGTTAACTGTTTTGAAAAATGGTGGGGAAAATGTGTCAACCCAATGAGAAAGAGTTTGCACATTTGCAAGACATGCCTTCTGCTTTGCTGGGATAGTGATGAGGAAAATGGAGTGAATACTAATTTCTTTAACCAGGTCAAAGCAAACAAGAAAAACTGTAGTTAATTTTGATTGACATGACATAAGCAAATGATAATGTTATAACGCAGCAGAGAGTTGTATGAAAGCGATTGATGCATGTCCAAAAGCATTTGCAATTTGTTGGAAGGAATGAGAAACTGCTACTATGATGTGCACAAATGACTAATTGTTTTGAGAAATGCATGAACTGTTGTGCAAATGTAAATAGTGTTGTGAGAAATGCACCAAAGCCACTGAGAAAAACTGTAATTCACTGACAGTTTGTATAATTAGCATTCTTGTGTGTATTGCCTTCTCTTGTTGAATCGCTAAATACCGCCTCAATTGTAGGTCGCGTTGGACAAAAGCGTCTGCTAAACGGCTAAATGTAAACGTAAATCTCATCTTTAAAACTAACTAAGTGTAGTGAAGTATAAAAGCGGGGGATTGCTTGTTGAGCGGTCTGCAGCTGTCTTGGGTCTGAGTGTCATGCATGTATGAAATGTCTCTGCGGTGGTGTCGGTCTGTACACTAGAGGAAGTGTTTGGCTTTTGACAATGAGCTCCCTAGGAATGCACCACTGCAGGGGCCAAGTGGGCGTGTTGAGCTGCTGATACTGAAAGCCAAGTTTGGTTGGCTTGGTCCGGTGCCTCGGGGGAGGGGCTGCTTTTCACACACACACACACACGCACACACACACACACACACACACACACACACACACACACACACACACACACACACACACACACACACACACACACACACACACAGATGGGATGATGAGCATTACTCCACAAGGATTTTTATTAATCTTTATTTATCTGGGGTTACCACAGCGGATTGAACCGCCAACTTATCCAGCATATGTTTTACGCAGCGGATGAGCTTCCAACTGCAACCCATCACTGGGAAACATCAACACTCTTTCACACACACACTCATACACTACGGTCAATTTTAGCCTACCCAATTAATAATTAATTAGGTTAACTAGGGAGGTTAGGGTAATTAGGCAAGTCATTGTATAATGATGGTTTGTTCTGTAAACTATCAAAAAAATAAAGCTTAAAGGGGCTAATAATATTGACTCTAAAATGGTTTTTAAAAAATTAATAACTGCCTTTATTCTAGCCGAAATAAAACAAATGAGACTTTCTCCAGAAGAAAAAATATTATCAGACATACTGTGAAAATTTCTTTGCTCTGTTAAACATCATTTGAGAAATATTTAAAAAAGAACAAAAAATTAAAAGGGGGGATAATAATTCTTGCTTCAACTGTATATATATATATAAAATGATTTTCAAAGTCGTCCAAATTACACATTACTAATCAAACACTAAGTTTGTATGTATTTACAGTGTGAAATTTTCAAAATATCTTCATGAAAACATGGTCTTAAAATATTCAAATGATAATTATGTTTATTTAATCATCAATAATAATTGTTTTAATAATCATTAATTGTTATCACAGTTTTTCTCAGTGGCTTTGGTGCATTTCTCACAACACTATTTACATTTGCACAACAGTTCATGCATTTCTCAAAACAATTAGTCATCTGTGCACATCATAGTAGCAGTTTCTCATTCCTTCCAACAAATTGCAAATGCTTTTGGACATGCATCAACTGCTTTCATACAACTCTCTGCTGTTTGTAACATTATCATTTGCTTATGTCATGTCAATCAAAATTAACTAAACTTGTGGATGTTGAATAGTCATTTCATATAAAACTAATAGTCCTCATGTCATTACTGGAGTCATTACATACAAAAATGTTGAACTAGTTGTCAAAATCTGTCAAGCAAATTTTATTTAAAAACTTTAAATCTTTTTTTTTCTGAAAATGTCTTCTAAATTGAGCAATTTGATGAATGATTTACAGAGCTGTGTATGTTGTAGGTTCAGTTCCAATATGTACTGCAATATTGTTTACAGTTGTGCACAGCTCTACCCAAAGGGAGTTTATGTTTGTTGTAAATAAGGGTGTGTTTATTATTTTGCACAATGCTGTGAATAAATTAGAATTGTAAAGAGCAAATGCAGTAAACATGTGAAACACACATATTCAGTGTGTTGTACTCAGATTCCTCACTAAATGCAGTGATGTCTAACTTTACTCTAGCTTTCAAATGACTGTGTAAATAGTATATAGTGCTGTCTTGAGCATTTTCAGGACATGTCACCAAAATTAGACTTTTTTTGCATTGGAAAAAATGTACAGAGTAAAGTGTGATAATGAAAACATGACAAAGCCATTTGACTATCTTGTTCATAAACAGTGGTAAGACTTTTCATCTTGATGACACTGACACTTTCATTGACATCAATACTTGCTGTTGAGGAATGAGCTCTCCATTTAGAGCAAGTGACTCGCTTTTGCAGGTTATCCACTAGGTTTTGCAGTCTGCACTAATTGTTTTGAGAAATGCATGAACTGTTGTGCAAATGTAAATAGTGTTGTGAGAAATGCACCAAAGCCACTGAGAAAAACTGTAATAGCATATAATTTTAAATAAAAATCTATAATTTTGACCCATACTTTACATTTTTTATTTTTAAATAAATTGAGGAAAAATAAAAACAAGAATATTATTGATATTTGATATTTATTGATAATGTCGAGTTTTATCATTTTTTAATCCATTCAGCCTATCTCTGGGTCTGGCGAGAGCACTTTAGCATAGATCATTGAATCGGATTAGACCATTAGCATTTCACTCCAAAAATTAAAAAACTTTCACATTTCAGTCATTCATTCGGCTTAGTCCCTAAAGCCTTCGTCTTCTTTAAAGTTGTCCAAATTACACATTACTGATCAAACATAGGTTTGTATATGCAGTTGAAGTCATAGATATTAGCCCCCCTTTGATTTTTTTTAAGGGAATTTTCAAAGTCTTATTTATTATATTTATTTCAGCTAGAATAAAAACAGTTTTAATTTTTTTAAAAACTTTTTGAGGTCAATATTATTCGCCCCTTTAAGCTATATTTTCTCTATAGTCTACAGAACAAACCATCATTATACAATAACTTGCCTAATTACCCTAACCTGCCTAGTTAACCTAGTTAAGCCTTTAAATGTCACTTTAAGCTGTATAGAAGTGTCTTGAAAAATATCTAGTCTAATATTATGTGCTGTCATCATGACAAAGATAAAATAAATCAATTATTAGAAATGAGTTATTAAAACTATTATGATTAGAAATGTGTTGAAGAAATCTCTCCGTTAAACAGAAATTAAGAAAAAATAAATAAAAGGGGGCTAATAATTCATGCAGAGGGGCTAATAATTCTGACTTCAACTGTATTTACAGTTTAAAATGTACAAAATATCTTCATGAAACATGATCTTTAAATATTCAAATGATAATTATATTTATTTAATCATCATTAATAACTGTATTAATTGTTATTAATAATATATAATTTAATTTTTTATTTCATTTTGACTCATACTTATATTTTGGTTTATCCGCTTGTTTTCGTATGAAATTCTGTTTCCGGGTCCAAGCCGCTACTTGTTTGAATTTAGAAAATATTTGTTTATGGCCACATTTCAGTCCTATCACACATTAAAGTGAATGTTATATAAAATCATAGTGTACACAACAGTCTTTGGGCTTGCTGCATCACAAATTTAGAAAAATTGAATCACTTTCTGGCCATTGGATATTGGGCATGGATATATATATTGCGATCGTGATTTTCTGTAGTATTACAGTGCTTTGTAAACGTTTATTATCACCATTTGTTGAGTCTCTCTTCGCATGACAGCACACTTAACAAGCGGATTGCATATGCAACATAAAGTGTTGTGGTTCATAAATACAAATTAATTGAATCTTATTTTTGTGTAGACTAAAAAAGTATGATTCGTTGATTTTACTTAATGTTTTTAAGGTAAGTGGTTGCAAACAATTGATATGGGCTGAATTTAAACAAACAAATTAAGTTGAACATTACTAAATTTACCTTGTTTTTTTAAATGCAGCTCATATAAATAGTTTGCAACCATTTACCTTTAATCCAATGAATATATTTTTTTTTTTCAGTGTATTGCTTCCTATTGTTCAGCAAGAGTAAAAAACAAAAGACAAAAAGCATTGGCCAGCTTAGATAGATGGAGTATTTCATCACCAATGTTGACAGGGAAGAATCTTTCCATTAGAACACAGTAAATTTATGAGCGACAAGTAAAACGGTTTTTTTTTGTTAGGCAGCCCAGCTATAGGCTTTACAACTGTCTGCATTTGGAGCGCTGAAAATCCATTGGGGTCGGGTGTTAGCACAGACCAGGCCTCTGATACAGACCGGCTATAAATGCTGATAAGAAGTGCTTTCCGGAGCGGGAAGTGATGCAAGACAGTAGCCCTTTGTTTAAAACAGCACTCGCTTGGGTTCAAGCCATAGAGTTTGCAGAATGAGTGTGCATGGCGAGAGCATTCATGCTGAAAGATTTGGACAATCTCTGCGTTTCTGGCTTTTCCCTCGCCTCGGATCATTTTATTTGTTTCCTACTTTTTACATTTACATTCATGCGTTTAGCAGATGTGTCTGTGCACGCTGTAAAAGGTGTACATTTTATTGAAACGAGTATAACGCTGTGCTACATTGTAAAAAATATCCGTAAATTAGCAGTTTTTTCATATTTTATGATTCAAGTTATTATTTTTCCCTATTTATTTCTGCTTTTGAATTGCATTATGGGATCTTGATCTTTCTTCTAACAACTTTTCACCTCAAAAAGTTGTACAAAGTGACTTTTATGAACATTTTTAATAGTTTGCAGTGCTGTATTGTCTGTGTTGGTGTTGTATATTACGCAACAAACACCTTGTAATAAACTACAACACATTTTCTGTTATTTTACAGACTTATTTCTCTAGATATTATTTATGGTAACACTTTATTCTGATGGTCTATTTGAGTATTAGTAGGCTGTCTGCTTAATATCTGCTGATACTGCTCCTTCAACAGACATTTACCTGACTATAAGAAACTTTACGAGTACATGTCAACTTACACTAACCCCAACCCCAGCTAGCAAAATCCATGTGGCTCAAATCTGGCCCACACCAGACACTAACATCCGGCCCACATACCGCATGGAATGATGGCACTTGGATGGTTCGCTCCTGTTTGCCAGATCTGGGCCACAATTAAGCCATAGCAATATGACATATCAGCCAGAATTCAACCAAATAAACCAGAACTGATCCTATTCTGGGCCACAGTTTGCTTTTATTCTGGCCCAGATCTCGCCTACACCAGACACTTACATCTGGACCACATACTGAATGGATTGATGGCTCTAGGGTGGTCTGCTCCATGTTTGCCAGATCTGGGCCACAATTAAGCCATAGCAATATGACATATCAGCCAGAATTCAACCAAATGAACCAGAACTGACCCTATTCTGGGCCACAGTTTGCTTTTATTCTGGCCCAGATCTTGCCTACACCAGACACTTACATCTGGACTACATACTGAATGAATTGATGGCTCTAGGGCGGTCTGCTCCTGTTTGCCAGATCTGGGCCACAATTAAGCCATAGCAATATGACATATCAGTCAGAATTTAACCAAGTGAACCAGAACTGACCCTATTCTGGTCCACAGTTTGCTTTTATTCTGGCCCAGATCTGACCTACACCAGACACTTACATCTGGACCACATACTGAATGGATTAATGGCTCTAGGGCGGTCCGCTCCTGTTTGCCAGATCTGGGCCACAAATTAGCTATACTAACCATACCTGCCATGTCAAAGAGCTATGCTTTGACCATTATAATTATCAAATGATCACTGTACTTTATCTTTACCAAAAGTGACCTATCATATGTTTTAGGATAACAGTACCATACTTGCCACATCTTACCTCAGCTGCTTTGAGCTCACACCATCTTTAGCCAGAGATACTCGCCCATATTTGCCATATCTCATCTGGGCCACTACAGGCTTACAGCCACATAAGCCAGAGCTTACTGTGCCAAATATTTGCCAACAGTGGTCCACATATGTTTTAAGATAACTGGGCCACATTTGCCATATTTTATCTGGGCCACTTTAGGCTCAGAGCCACATTAGCTAAAGCTTACTATGCCGAATATTTGCCAAAAGTGGGCTGCATATATTTTAAGATAACTGGGCCACATTTGTCAAATCTACTTTGGGCCACTTTAGGCTCAAATCCAAATTAGTCAGAGTTTACTGTGCCGAATATTTATCAAAAGTGGCCCACATATGTTTTAAGATAACTGGGCCACATTTGTCAAATCTTCTCTGGGCTGCTTTAGGCTCAAATCCACATTAGTCAGAGTTTACTGTGCCGAATATTCGCCAAAAGTGGCCCACATATGTTTTAAGATAACTGGGCCACATTTGCCATATCTTCTCTGGGCCACTTTAGGCTCAAATCCACATTAGTCAGAGTTTACTGTGCCGAATATTTGCCAAAAGTGGTCCACATATGTTTTAAGATAACTGGGCCACATTTGCCATATCTTCTCTGGGCCACTTTAGGCTCAAATCCACATTAGTCAGAGTCTACTGTGCCGAATATTTGCCAAAAGTGGGCCGCATGTATTTTAAGATAATGGGCCACATTTGTCAAATCTACTTTGGGCCACTTTAGGCTCAAATCCAAATTAGTCAGAGTTTACTGTGCCGAATATTTATCAAAAGTGGCCCACATATGTTTTAAGATAACTGGGCCACATTTGTCAAATCTTCTCTGGGCTGCTTTAGGCTCAAATCCACATTAGTCAGAGTTTACTGTGCCGAATATTCGCCAAAAGTGGCCCACATATGTTTTAAGATAACTGGGCCACATTTGCCATATCTTCTCTGGGCCACTTTAGGCTCAAATCCACATTAGTCAGAGTTTACTGTGCCGAATATTTGCCAAAAGTGGTCCACATATGTTTTAAGATAACTGGGCCACATTTGCCATATCTTCTCTGGGCCACTTTAGGCTCAAATCCACATTAGTCAGAGTTTACTGTGCCGAATATTTGCCAAAAGTGGTCCACATTTGTTTTAGGATAACTGGGCCACATTTGCCATATCTTCTCTGGGCCACTTTAGGCTCAAATCCACATTAGTCAGTGTTTACTGTGCCGAATATTTGCCAAAAGTGGTCCACATTTGTTTTAGGATAACTGGGCCACATTTGTCATATCTTCTCTGGGCCACTTTAGGCTCAAATCCACATTAGTCAGTGTTTACTGTGCCGAATATTTGCCAAAAGTGGTCCACATTTGTTTTAGGATAACTGGGCCACATTTGTCATATCTTCTCTGGGCCACTTTAGGCTCAAATCCACATTAGTCAGTGTTTACTGTGCCGAATATTTGCCAAAAGTGGTCCACATTTGTTTTAGGATAACTGGGCCACATTTGTCATATCTTCTCTGGGCCACTTTAGGCTCAAATCCACATTAGTCAGTGTTTACTGTGCCGAATATTTGCCAAAAGTGGTCCACATTTGTTTTAGGATAACTGGGCCACATTTGTCATATCTTCTCTGGGCCACTTTAGGCTCAAATCCACATTAGTCAGTGTTTACTGTGCCGAATATTTGCCAAAAGTGGTCCACATTTGTTTTAGGATAACTGGGCCACATTTGTCATATCTTCTCTTGGCCACTTTAGGCTCAAATCCACATTAGTCAGAGTTTACTGTGCCGAATATTTGCCAAAAGTGGCCCACATTTGTTTTAGGTAGGATAACTGGGCCACATTTGTCATATCTTCTCTGGGGCACTTTAGGCTCAAATCTACATTAGCCAGAGCTTAATGTTCTGATTATTCGCCAAAAGTGGCTCACATATGTTTTAAAATAACTGGGCCACATTTGCCATATTTTCGCTGGGACACTATAGGCTCACAGTACATGAACTAGAGGAAGTTTCACCAACCGCTCAGCTCCTAAATTCCCTCCCGTCCTGCAAATCACTGCGTTTCTCTCTCTCTGCATTCATATTGGAGAAGCAGAAGCCGCGGGGAGGGCATGAGTACAGCAGCAGATGTGCTCAGGAGTTTTGCAGTATGTCATCTACAGACGGACGTTTTCTTGAATCAAGACAGCATGCATGAGTTCACTTCGGAAATGCAAGCCCAAGTCATTGTGCCAAACGACTGACCACGTGATTTAGAGAGAGCGGGTGCCAGGTTGAGACACTATAAGAGAACGTTCATGTCTTTATGGACCCTTTTCACAATACAGTTATGATGCGTATAACAGTCATCATAATCTTAAATCCTTGAAAGTTTTTAATATTTAGATTTTTTTAAACGTACACTGTAAAAAAATCCGTAATTTTACGGCTTATTTCCGGCAGCTGGGGTGCCAGAAAAAAAACGTAAAATAACGACTGTTAAATTACAGAAATTTACCAGAAATTTAAATACAATTCTGTAATTTAATGTCCGTTATTTTACAGTAAATTTCTGTAATTTAACGGGCGTTTAACCAGAGGTTTACATACAATCTAAAAAAAAGGAACAAAACCATTTTTTAAAAAAATGTCTGATAGTAAATCATACTAAACGTTTACTGTTTTAGGTCCGTTAGGATTACCTAAATCATTTACATTTTCTAAATGCCAGAATAATGAGAGAATTTTTTTTTCAGAATTTTGTATTAATTTCTAGACAGTCAAAAGTTTACACACATTTCCTTGGTGTTTTTTTTAGCTTTTAAACTGTATAACTTTGGTCAAATGTTTTGGGTATCCTTCCACAAGCTTCTCACTATAGTTTGCAGGAATTTTGGCCCATTCCTCCTGACAGAATTGGTGTAACTGAGTCAGATTTGTTGGCTGTCTTGCTCGCACAAGCTTTTTCAACTCTGCCTGCATATTTTCTATAGGATTGAGTTCAGGGCTTTGTGATGGCCACTCCAAAACATTCACTCTGTTGTCCTTAAAGCACATTTTAACTAATTTGGCAGTATGCTTAGGGTCATGGTCTGTTTGGAAGACCCATTTGTGGCCAAGTTTTAATTTCCTGGCTGATGTCTTGAGATGTTGCTTCAGTATTTCTACATAATGTTCTTTCTTCATGATGCCATCTATGCTGTGAAGTGGACCAGTCCCTCCTGCAGCAAAACAGCCCCACAACATGATGCTGCCGCCACCATACTTCACAGTTGGGATGGTGTTCCTAGGCTTGTAAGCTTTCCCCTTTGTCCTCCAAATGTAACACTGGTCATTATGGCCAAACAGTTCACTCTTAGGCCCCGTTAACACTAATGCGTTTTCGTTTTAAAACGCATAAGTTTTGCTACGGTTACGCCATCCGTCCACACTACGCCGGAGTTTTCGAGCCCCGAAAACGAAGCGTTTTGGAAACGCTGAAGAGCCCGTTTTATTACTGATACGCTGCTGCTCCGTCTCAGTGTGGATGGGGAAAAACGGAGATGTCTGAAAACGGAGGCGTGGCTGCTGAGATTCGCTACCTGATTGGGGCTTTTGGGTCATTGCGTTTCCTTCTCTTATTTGTCAAGCCCCTATCACATGACTATAACGCTACCGGAAGACGGCAGACCAGCCTTCACTGTAAACAACAACACTGACACAGAAATGGGAGCGTTGTTTGCACTATTGTCCGTTTCAGGCGCCATTGTGCAGTTAAACTCTGCCTTTTTTACTACAGCAGCTGCATATATTCACAAGAGGCAAGCTATTGTTCGAGCACTCGCTAATCACTCGCGTTCATCGTTCAACCAGCGTTTGTTGACTAACAATAACCAAATGCCGAGCGAGACACATGCTTCCTGTTTATACTTGAACGCGCATGCCCAGAGTGCGCGAATGGTCACGTGATATACGTTTTTGGTGGAGTAGTGTGGACGGAGATATGTTTAGAAACGCTAGATGAAACGCTAGTGTGGACGCGGATCGTTTTTGATAAAAAACACCGTTTTAAAACGAAAACGCACTAGTGTAAACGGGGCCTTAGCTCCATCAGACCACAGGACATGTCTCCAAACATGAGTCTTTTTCCCAGTGTAATTTAGCAAATTGTAATCTGGCTTATTTGTTGATTCTGGCTTGTTGATTTTCCCATGTTGTCACACAAGGAAGCAGTGTGTTTGAGGTTTTCCTTCAATACTATTCTACAGTTGTGCCTCCAATTAACTCAAATGTTGTCAATTAGCCAATCAGAAACTTCCAAAACCTTGACACCATCATCTGAGCTTTCTCAGAGGCATAATAATCTTAGTGTATGTAAACTTGTTAAAGTTATAACAATTTTTCAAACAATATCTCTCTCATTATTTTGCTATTAAGCAGATCAGAAACAAATGTGATCATCCTAACTTACCTAAAAGAGAAAAAGTTTAGTCACATTAACATCTGACTTATTTTTAAATGGTTATGTGCCTTTTTATACGTAAACTTCTGGTTTCAACTGTATCAGGAGTGGCCACAGCGGAATGAACCACAAATATTCCAGCATATGTTTTACGCACCAGATGCAACCCAGCACTGGGAAACACTCATACACACTCATACAATCAGCCAATTTAGGTAATCAATTCCCCTATAGCGCATGTGTTTGGACTTGTGGGGAAATCAGAGCACCCGGAGGAAAACCACGCCAACACGGGGAGAACATGCAAACTCCACACAGAAATGCCAAATAGCCCAACCAGTGACCTTCTTGCTGTGAAGCCACCATGCCGCCCCCTTTATGTGATTTACGTCATTAAATTATTGAGTAAATAATTTACTTTTCAAAATACTTAATTTAAAATACAATTTTAATGATGTAATTAGTTATCAATTAGGGCGACGCGGTGGCACAGTAGGTAGCGCTGTCGCCTCACAGCAAGAAGGTTGCTGGTTCGAGCCTCGGCTGGGTCAGTTGGCATTTCTGTATGGACTTTGCATGTTCTCCCTGCGTTCACGTGGGTTTCCTCCGGGTGCTCTGGTTTCCCCTACAAGTCCAAAGACATGCAGTATAGGTGAATTGGGTAGGCTAAAATTGTCCGTAGTGTATGAGAGTTTATGGGTGTTTCCCAGTGATGGGTTGCAGCTGGACAGGCATCTGCTGCATAAAACATATGCTGGATAAGTTGGCGGTTCATTCCGCTGTGGTAATAATTATTCCGTAGTGATTGATTCTAATTGCATATATTTTTGTGCAATAATTATTTGTCAAATACAATACATAGTTGTACTAGTTTCATGTCTCAATCACATAATACTATTATTTTTTCTCTAAGTCTATTGGTTGGGAATAATCTCTGAATATTTATTATATACTCTGTCAGGCTTTCTACTGCAAAATTAACTCTACATTATTTATTTTTTAAGTGACACGGAGTAAATTAACTAACTTAAAGGGGCAGTTCAACCTCCCCCCCAAAAAATAAATTCAATTTTGTAATCATTTATTTATAATTTAGTCATTCCAAACCCGTATACAGTAACACTTTATAATAACTACACACTATGAATCATCTATAAAGCATTAGCATATAGTGCAGCAATAACTCTACATTAATAGATGTTAGTAAGCAGTTTATAACTGCAGCTGTAAATGCTGTATTCTTGACTTATAAACACATGTATAATGTGCTTAATGATTGAATTTTCATACTTTATTACTTATTAATTGTTCATTACTAAATTCAGTATTGCATTATTTACAAATCATTTGTATTTAAGAGTAGGTGGTGGCTTTTAGAATCATTCAGAATGAGTTAGTAAATGATTAATAAACTGTTCAAATCAACATTTACATATTTTATTATTCAGTCATATAGTAATGGTTACTTTGTATGTTAATAAATGCTTTATTAAGTCAACTTCATGCAGTTTTGTGACCAAATCTAAAGTGAGGGCTATGTATGCGTTATAAATGCCTGATAAATGACAATTAAAGGCTCAGTATCAAATGAAAAAATAAATGATTGCAATCTTATTTTAAAAATAATATTACTGTAAAGTTTAAACATTGCTGAATAACAGGAGTGTCAAAATACAATTAAAAATACAATTAAAAACAATTGGATAAAACAACAATATAACAATTTACAGTGGTGTAACTAATTACAAATACTCAAATTACTGTAATTGAGTACTTTTTCTCAGGAATTGTAATTCACTGAGTAGTTTTATAAATGTGTACTTTTATTTTTCCTTGAGTACATTTTTAGTGCAGTATCGGTACTTTTACTCCACTACTTTCCTTCAACCTCCAGTCACTACTTTATTTTTCTTGTCTATGGGGATTAGAAAAATCAGTCCTGAGATTCCTGTCCAATCAAATCGCACATACCGTAGAAGGTAAATTGCATCATAATGAACTACCTCAAGACGTGTGCACTTTATAATTGCAGCAAACTGTTTGGAAGTATTAAAAGTGTCCATGAAGATGTTCAAAATCTTTACGCACATTGACCCAGAGACTGTTTAGATGCATGTCACTGATGAGAAGATGACGGATGTTTACTGTATGATGACCGAAATGGCCTTAAACACCCAGCAGGCACAGGACGTCAACATGACGTCAGATTGACGTTGAACCCTAACGTCATGGGGACGCTGCATTTCGTTTGGAAATGAAAATCGGGTTGAAGTCAGAACTCAATGTCAGGCCAATGTCATTGTCCAATGTTCAACCTAAAATCAACCAAATATCAACATCTAATGATGTTACAGCTTGACGATGTGTGAACGTTACCCCTATGACATCTGTCAGACATTGGATTTTGGTTGGCGTACCTCATGAATAAATGTCAGTATTTGACGTCAATATATGACGTTGGTTTAAGATGTTGGCTCAACGCTGGATTTTGGTCACTTTCTAACAACCTAAACTCAACCAAATATCAACGTCATTTGACGTCATTATTGGACATCAAAATAACGTCCTTAGATGCTGGCTTGACAATTAATTTGGGTCACCTGACATTACAACCTAAATCTAACCTAATATTAACGTCTCATGATGTTGTGTGCCTGCTGGACAATGACTAAATGCACTACAGAATGTTACGTTTACACACACATGCACAAATTACACATCAACATATCAGCTTTTGACATCTTAATACTCACTACTCACTACTCTTGAGTACTTTTAAAAGGGCTACTTTTTTACTCATACTTTGAGTAATATTTACAACAGATACTTTTACTCTACTTGCACTACATTTTTAGGCAAGTAATGGTACTTTTACTTGAGTCTGATTTTTCTGTACTCTTTCCACCACTGACAATTTAACAATATACTATGATACAACATTTTAATGTTATTTAGCGATGTTTAAACTACCGTAATTTTATTTTACAGAAAATTGCAAAGATTTATTTTTCATTTGATGCAGTTTCATTTGTCTATCTTCAAATGAATAGAAATGAATAAAGTCGTTTGTTTTCTTTTTTCCTGTTTAGAATATAACTGAGCCTTTAGTTGTCATTTAAAAAGGGATTTATAAAGCATAAATAGTCCTCACTTTAGATTAGGTCACAAAGCATTTATTAACATGCTAATTAACTGCTAATATATGCCTGAATAATACGATATATGAATGCTAATTTGAATAGTTTATTAATCATTTACTTACACATTCTGAATAATCTTTAAAAAACCACCAGATACACTTACTTCAAGATGTAGCATGCACCGCACTTTAACAAATCCATACTTAAAACAATACTGCCTACGTATCGCTGTCAACATTGCCAATTTTACATTGTCTTGTTTTTTTTTGTAAATATGTTGTTGTATTTTGCACTGTCTTTATATTGCACTGTCTGTATTTTGCACTGTCTTTATATTGCACTGTCTTTATATTGCACTGTCTTTATATTGCACTGTCTTTATATTGCACTGTCTGTATTTTGCACTGTCTTTATATTGCACTGTCTTTATATTGCACTGTCTTTATATTGCACTGTCTTTATATTGCACTGTCTTTATATTGCACTGTCTGTATTTTGCACTGTCTTTATATTGCACTGTTTTTATTTTGCACTGTCTTTATATTGCACAGTTTTTATTTTGCACTGTCTTTATATTGCACTGTCTGTATTTTGCACTGTCTTTATATTGCACTGTCTGTATTTTGCACTGTCTTTATATTGCACTGTCTTTATATTGCACTGTCTTTATATTGCACTGTCTTTATATTGCACTGTCTGTATATTGCACTGTCTTTATATTGCACTGTCTTTATATTGCACTGTCTTTATATTGCACTGTCTTTATATTGCACTGTCTGTATTTTGCACTGTCTTTATATTGCACTGTCTGTATTTTGCACTGTCTTTATATTGCACTGTCTGTATTTTGCACTGTCTTTATATTGCACTGTTTTTATATTGCACTGTCTGTATTTTGCACTGTCTTTATATTGCACTGTTTTTATATTGCACTGTCTTTATATTGCACAGTTTTTATTTTGCACTGTCTGTATTTTGCACTGTCATTGTATTTGCACTGTCTGTATTTTGCACTGTCTGGAGCCAGCACCTAAGCTTTTCACTCATCATAGCACACGTGCTGCTGATGATGTGACAATAAAAGTGATTTGATTTGATTTAGTTAGTAAGTAATGCAATACTTAATTCATAAAAAAATTATCATTAACAATGTATGAAAATACAATCATTAAACACATTATAAATGTGCTCTTAAGTCAAGAATACAGCATTTATAGCTGCGCTTATAAACTGCTTACTAACATTTATTAACGTAGAGTTAATGCTTGACAGATAATGAACTAACTATTCGCTAATGCTTAATAAATGATAGATAGTGTGTAGTTATTATAAAGTGTTACCCAGTTTCTTCTGTTGAACACATGAAGAAGATATTTTGAAGAATGTTGGTAATCAGTAACGTAGTATTTTTTTTAACCAACTATCGAAGTACAGTTAGCAAAATTCCTCAAATGTCTTCATTTGTTTAATCATTCATTTTCCTTCAGCTTAGTCCCTTTATTCATCAGGGGTCCCCACAGCGGAATGAACCACCAACTTATCCAGCATATGATTTTCCGCAGCGGATGCCCTTCCAACTGCAACCCAGTACTGGGAAACACCCATACACTATGGCCAATTTAGTTCATCCAATTTAGCGCATGTGTTTGGACTGTGGGGGAAACCGGAGCACCCAGAAGAAACCCACACCAACACAGGGAGAACATGCAAACTCCACACAGAAATGTCTACTGACTCAGCTGAGACTTGAACCAGAAACCGTCTTGCTATGAGGTGACAGTGTTAACCACTGAGCCACCGTGTCTTCATTTGTGTTTAACAGAAATAAAAAAAGAGACTCATAAAGGTCTTGCTGGTGAGTAAACGTTGAACTCATTTTCATTTTGGTGTCAACTTGCTGTAAATGATTTCCAGAGACACTGAAGACACAACACAACACACACACACAGGGTTTTATATTTAACAATATATATATTTTCCGATTTTCAATGTACATTCCGTTTCAACATAAGCTTTTTTTTATTCACAAACAAAAGTAGGCATCTAAATAAATACTATATAAAATAGAACTTCAAAATAAATATATCTATAAAGGGACATTTTCATATGTGTGAGAGATTTGTACTTTTTTTTTTTCCTTTTTGCTTATTTTTTTTAAACAAAACAAAAGCACATTGCTCTTATCTTTAATCCTCGACATTAACAATGAAGCCAAAAATAAAGAAACGCAGAGAGTACAAGCCCAGTTTGGAAGGCAGCTTAAAAAGTCAAAAACAATATGGGTTTCCACTGACCGAGAAACTGTACCACAAATAGACCTCCTAAAGATGATGGTGGATTAAAAAGGAAGTTCTGCGCAGCCATTTTATAGCCGTATCGTTCTTTATAGCCAAAAGAGAAGTGTGAAAGATGAAAAATAAGAGAGAAAGCAAACGAAAACACCAAATAGGATGGACTGGAATGTTATTTGAGAGGGATCCCTGTTCCTCCCAGACACGTTCACGCACAGCAGCTGTATATGTCAATCAAGCCCTGAAGATGTTGCACCATTTTAGGAGGAAGGAGGGGAAAGCAAAAAAACAAACTTCAGCGAATTCGATCTACAGTTTCAGGGGCACGGAGGAACCGGGATTAGCCTTGCCTCTCTCGTGCTAATGAGGCATGGCTAGCATTAACAGAGGTATTTTTATTGCCTGGCACACTTTTCTAAATCAAGTGCTTGTAATTGAAATACCTAAACGCCTTAGCTTTTCTATGCCACATGACCCCAACCCCCTCCCCCCCTCTCGAAAAAAAAAATATATATATATATTTATAATAATTCATTTATATACTTTTGTACTGAATCGTAATTAAACGGTACCATGCAATTTTCTCAGGACACTTTTTTTAAGATAGCTAGTTTTTATTCTGGATGACTATTTACAAGAGCGTGTAACCTGCACAGGTCAACGACGAAAAAAATAATCTATGGTACATTTGCAACTCTTCCCAATGCAGCTATATGCGTACGCTATCCACGGCGGGTTAGATTGCAAACGTATACCCTAGCCTCATACATTCAAGACTAAGAACAGTAGTGTATTTCTGCTTTTCGGATTTGTGCAAATGTTGGAATATGTGAAAACACAGACCAGCAAGGTTCTAGATTTGCGGGTTAAAAAAAGGCAGACGTTATTCGTTCCCTTTCGTGCCCTCTAGGAATCTTGAGAAGTGAGCACCGTACCTTTAAGAGCTTACTAATTGGCTAGAGTACAACAAGACATGCCCACTCGAGTTAACCAAAAACCCCACGGTGCACTCCTTTGGCAAAATCTCTATACACATGACAAAATAGAGCAGTTTGATACTAGGGCACGTGTTATGCTTGGTAGCGGTAGTAAACTAGAGAATTTTTTGTTTGTCTTCCATCTACAGTGAAACACTTTGTACATGCTACTGTACATAATACTGTGCTTTTGCCTCATGGTGATTGGCGTGTTTATTAAGCTAACTGTATAGCTTGTAACACGACTACTACTGGCGCAGCTCCTCTCGTAGCTTATGAATGTCCTTGCTATATAGTAACCAAACTCGTTCCAAGCTGAATTCACATGTGATTTCAGATAAACTGATGATCCCTGAGGTCATACAACGAACTGAACCGCTAAACATTTGGAAGAATCATTATGGAAGTATGCTATGGCATGTCATCAAAGGGACTCACGAAAGCTTTTTCACCTATTAGCCATCAAAAAAACAAACAAACATTCAGTCCCCCACAGAAGATTGAAAACATCCTGCCACGCGGATACGTGGCGTCTTTCGCAATGGGAACTCGGAATCCTTCCGTGACACACAATCACCTCCCATGTTTGCATTTCAAACAACACAAGAAATAAAAGCTCTAGAACAAGCTCGTAAATGCACTGTGCACAGAGATGAAGTCTGGTTATTTTGATTGTGACATGTGTTATCAGCTTGGAATTCACTGCAATTTGTTTCTTCTGCAGCGCCAGATCCGGAGAGGGATTGCCAAAGTGGAGAACGTTTCTGAATGGGTGGTTTCTCAAAGAGAAAATAAACAGAGATCTTTTCGAGACAGACTAAAATGCAGCATTCGGTGTTAGCAAGGTCCTTTAGTAGAGGCTAATTCGTAGAACCATCGTGAGGAGAAGAAAACATCTTCTTTGTAGTACGTGAAATGATCATTTGTGCCCTTCGGTTCAGTCAAACATTGCTACTGATTTCAACACCTTAAGTACCATGATTTTGGGAAGAAGGTCCTGCATACCATCACGAGGCTTGTTTTTCTAGCTGACAGGCCTTAATTTCTGCCACTTTGCAGGATTGGGTGCTTTTGCATCGACATCCTGGGCGGCTGATGCCGTCGTAGCATTTCTGTGAAAGCTTGGCACAGCCAGTGGCAGGTAAATAGCACACCAGGCAGGGCAGAACCAATGAGACGGCTGCCATGAAGGACCAGCGTGCGCAACAGTTCGAGTGTGAACAGGAGCATGGTTTGTCTGCGCAGGAGCCTTCCTCGTCCTCATCAGTGCAGTGGTAGAAAACCCCCTTGACTAGACACATGCAAGTCACCGAGTCCACTAGGTTTTGTGCGGAGCACAGACACTCTTGGTTGCAAACCCAACAAGAAGGCAAGGTTCGGGGAAGAGTGCATTCGGTGCATCGGCATTTCCCGCATTTCTCGCACAGCAGCACATGCTTTTTCTTCTCTTCAGGCAAGGCTGCCAGTGTCTTAATGTTCTTGGAGCTTAGTATCTTGGGCTGCTCCGCAGCTAGGGTCCTGCCGTGGGAATTCCCGGTCGAATACGGATCCACAACAGGAGTAGGAGCTGCGTGATCCAGCAGCCGCTGATCTGAAGACGTGCTACTGCTGCTGCTGATGGAGCTAGGCCGACCGCTGAAGGAGATCCAGGGGTGCGTGGTGGCATCTGGCACCTCACAGCGGGATAAATTCGGATGGTGCGGGGCTCCCAGCAGGACCTCCTGGCCCCTGGGGTTTGCCTTGTGGCTCGGTGGCTGTTGTGAAATCACAGCAGGGGTGTCGATGTAGTCGTTCTCCAAATGCAAAGCTTTCATTTGGTCTATGGGGTAGATGGTCAGCGGGTGCTGGAGGCGTCCGTAGGGAACGCGGCTGTCCAGTAACGGCTGCACCATGATGGAGGAGGAGACGCCGGGAATGTGGTGAGGAACCCTTGACTCCATCTGTAGGTCGTGTTCCTCATATACCAGAGCTCAGCATTTAGCACTCCTGCAACGATTAAAAAGCATGACGTGTTACTGTAAATCTCACTTTTTTATTTATTTATTTACTTATTTAACAAGCAAAGTTTCATTAAGATACAATACATCTCTTCTACCAGGGAGTCTTGGTCAAGACAGGCAGCATAGGGCTTAGTTAGATATAGTTAGATAGCATAGAGTTACAGAAAAATGAAAATCGCAACACATAGACCCACGCAAAAATAATATAAACCTTAATCAGTTAATAAAACATGTGCACTGTTTTAAATAGGCAGACTTTTAAATATTGTTCAACATAGCGATAGATGGTACAGATTTCACATGTGGTATATTTTAAAGCTCATTCCATACATATGGAGCATACTTGGAGAATGCAGATCGCCCTAACTCTGTATGACAAAATGGCATCTTGAGTAAAAGTGCATCTGCTGATGTGGTATTATAGGTTTTAGAGCCGTACACCAATGCAAACTAGATATACACTGAGGTCATTTACCAACTAAAGCTTTAAAATTAAAACTAAACTACCATGTGGTGTTTTTTCCTTGACTGTAATGAAGTCCATTCTGGCAATTTATATAAATTACAGTAATATGTGTGTGCGCTTGAGAGAAAAAAAAGACGTGTTACTGTAAATATCTCTTTATTGCAGATCATTTAAATCCTAGGAATGCAAGTTCATCTAAAGCAAAGTGATATACAGTGTAACATAATAAGGATGATTTGTAATTAAAGTCATAGTTCATGCAAAAATAACAATTTGCTCACGATTTACTCTCCCTCAAGTGATCCATTACTTTAAGGGTTTTTTATTTTTCAGTTGAACACAAAAGAAGATATTTTGAAACATGTTAGAAGCTTGTAACCATTGATTTTTCATAGTAAGAAAAACAACTGTGGTTACAGATTTCGACTATCCCTTTAAATATTACAAGCGTAAAAAAATGAGAGAGAGAGAGAGAGAGAGAGAGAGAGAGAGAGAGAGAGAATGCGATCATGTAAACCTTCATTCAGCTCAAATGTATTAGTATTAGTTTGACTACATGCCTATAATAGTGTTATGTTTTGTATTGTGAATAAACCAAGCACATTACCTCGAAGTAAAGATTCACAAATGTATGTTAAACTATCGTTACAAGCCAGACTAGACAAATTGTGACTCTCTTGACGTTATTCAAGCGTTTAATCCAGTGTAACATTTTTGTTGGACGTCATGTAATATGACCACAGCCTATGTGTCTCCGTATGTTTGATAACAGGTTAATTTAAGACAAAATCAACCTGTTGCGGGATTTTGCCGTGATATATTTAAATGCCACAGCTTGAATTGTCTTATAAGCAGCTCTACAGCCTCTGGAGTACTGCGGTGTGGTCTAAAACGACGATTAATACCCTGACACAATTACAGTTCCACACAAAGCAGACTGAAAGCAAACAAAAACGAGACGTTAAATGTAGGCTACTTGATCAGAAAACACACAGAACCTATTCTACAGCGACGACACACTAACTAATATCCGTTTATCCTCACTATAAAACAGATTTAAAGGTTTATATGCTCGAGCTGCAGTGAAGCGTCACGCGATTGTATTCGACAGAACGCGAATAAACGCGACGCGCGCACAGAATCGTGATACGCAACACGAAATAGCCAACTGTCCATTCCCCCATCAAATGAAGCGACGTGTATGCGTTTAACCTCGAATACTCGTATGTTTGGCGTGTGCATTTTAGTGTTAAGTCACCCACGATCCTGTCGTGGTTAGTGTTCGTGGTTAAATATTTACTCGAGGCACAAATACACCTACAAAGCGTTGTTAAAGAACGGCTGTATCGGCGCTTTGTGATAAACCAGAAACTACTGGATTCGACACAAGATGGTATAGCGCTGTAGGATAGCACATATGCATTTTTCGTTGTATTATTATAAGCTATATATATATATATATATATATATATATATATATATATATATATATATATATATATATATATATATATATATATAGAAATAGATTTTCAAAACTCACTTGCATTCGAATGCAGATCATTTCCTTCTCAGATGAACAGATCGTTGCGATATATTCCAGTGGCAAAAAGAGAGACAGATAGATCCAAACGAAGCCACGAAGTAAAAGCGGACGTCTATCCGCGCGATGTGCACTGCAGTAAGGACTCAGTCTTCTACATACGATGTTGCAACTACATGAGGGAAATGGCTTTTTATGAATGGGAGGGTAAGAAACGTACTGCGCAGATGCTTTGACAGATTTTTTTGTGAATGGGAGGGCATTACGACTCGGGGGTTACACTTTTATGAATGGGAGAAATCCGGATCGCACTGCGCATGCGCCATTTCGAGATTTCATGAATGGAAGAATGGGGGCTTTTCGTCACAAGGGCAATGTCAAAGCGGATTACATGAAGAAGGCGGCTACAACTGCTTTAATTCGTCTTTTCAATACATTGCCTGTTTCATGTGTGTCGTCTTAAAAGCCCGCCTGAGCTGCTTTGGCAGGGGAATCATTTATTTCCTCATCTCGAAAAGAAAATGTTAAGCAACAGCGTGTTTACCGAGCACAGCTGCTCATCTGTTATTACTCGCCATGACGCACTAGGAATGTAAAAATGCCTGGAAGTGAAGGCAGAAAACGTTTTATTCACAAAAAAACACTTCCGAGTTTCATCATCGCGGGTTCATTTGTAAACCTCGACCGGCGTGCACTTTATCCTTGTTTCGAGTACTCAGAAAGCAGGTCATGTTTTAAATACAGTCTCCATTTAAGGGATGCGTTTCATTCCCCATTTCCAATTTGATTGAGCTCACCCACCGGAGACACACACACACACACACACACACACACACACACACACACACACACACACACACACACACACACACACACACAACGCGTTTATGACGCAGCAGCATGAGGTCATGCAGGACCAACAAAGGAACAGGATGTTGTCGATTTGTAACGATTCCACAAGCAGGAAATGTGTGTGAATTTCCTTTTTAACATCTCCCTGTCTGCCCTTCCCCCCTCGGACAGCTAATTCCCAGCTTGTGGCTCGACTGATGCTGTCAAATGTTAATGGATAGCCTCAAACATTAGCACACATTTCCATGACAACATCCGCTTTCGTATTAAAACACAATCACGATGATTTGATGTGCTAAATTTTGGAGAGAGAATATCAGTGTTAGCTCTTAAAAACACCGTCCTAAACTGTATCTGTTAGAAAATATCGCATTCGGTATTGATTAGATGGAAACCTGAGGGGGAGAGACGGAGCTAAATATAGCACTTTCTGTATTCAGTGGTTTCCATTTGGTGCAAATGGCCACAGAGAACCAGGATTATCAAATGGGGCCATTTAACATATGTAATTCACTAATACACGATGGGTTCTGTGCTAGCATTCTGTCTATCTATGCTAAATCACTTAGGAATGGTTTGTTTGTTTATTAAATCATTTATTGAGGTAAAGTTGTTTTTATGTTCGCACATTAGCTATTCAGAGACCTGCTGAAAAAAAAGATGGTTGGCTGGTTTTAGCTGGTCGGCCAGCCTGGTTTTAGACGGGTTTTAGCCATTTCCAGGCTGGTTTCCAGCCATTTCCAGCCTGGTCTTAGCTGGTCAGGCTGGAAAATGACCAGCTTAAACCAGCTAAAACCAGCTTGACCAGCCTGGTTTAAGCTGGACATAGCCGGTTTTAGCTGGTCAAGCTGGTTTTAGCTGGTCAACTCCCAGCCTGACCAGCTAAGAGTGCGGAGTTGGACAGTTCCATTTTTGTGCGGAGGGGGACTTTAAATTTGATTGACAAACTTACAATAACTAAAGTGTTCTGTTAAAACATTAAACATTAATCAACATTAAATTACATTCATATTCCGCCTTACACCCGTTACATATTTTCAATGCAGTTTTTTTCTTTACTGCTATCTCCGTGGTCTATGGCCAGGGGGAGGCTAAGCCTTCCCCAGCCTTACACACGCTCCGCCTATGATGGAAACGCTGCTTTATTCGCACATCATTTATGCAACATTCCTGTTTAGCGCATCAATTTAATTCACATTTTTGGATGGAAACATAGCAAGTGTGTTTAAATATTAAAAAACAATAAAAAAAAGTCAATAAAAGCCTCTTTAATAAAGGGCCACAAAACCCCCCTGTCTCAGCAGGGTGTTTTCACACCTCTAGTTTGGAAAAAGTCAGGAAAGTGGGCGTGTCCAGCTCTTTTCGGTGGGAGCAGGGGCGTAGCAACCGGGGGGGATACGTCCCCCTCACTTTTAGAGACAGACCATTTAGAAACAGGTAATTAATAATTATATGAACGTAACCTATTGGATCTAATACAGCTGACCCCCCCACTTTTAAAATGTTTGCTACGCCCCTGGGTGGGAGTGTCGGGGGAGGGAAAGAGGAAAGGATTTGCAAATATGGGAGTTTCCGTTTGGGCACGCAGACGCAGGGGAGAAAGAGAGTGACTGTGTTTACATGGACATCAGTAATCAAATTACATGCCAAATTATTAATTTGTCGACTTTAACTGCAGTTTGGCACTTTCACTTTGTATTCAGGTATATTTCCTGCATGTTGCCCGTGACAAACGAGATATTGAAAGTGAGGAACTGCTGGAGAGTGGA
This sequence comes from Danio kyathit, assembly GCA_903798195.1. NCBI lineage: Eukaryota > Metazoa > Chordata > Actinopteri > Cypriniformes > Danionidae > Danio > Danio kyathit. The sequence continues at coordinate 54,764,912 of LR812539.1, read as the reverse complement.
GTTTTAATGGAGTGTTTGATACCGCATGGCGAATGGGAGAAAAAATCCTCTGCATTTCTCGGAAACTTAGATGCGCTCGGTAGGTAGCGTCAGAAAGCCGTGTGTGTATAGACCAGGGCTATTCAATTGGCGGCCCGCAGGCCGAACCCGGCCCCCGAGGCACTTTGTTCCGGCCCTCCAAATAGTGTGACCAAGACATCAAGAATAAATTTAGTTCAGTCAAAAAACGGCCGCTATAGTTATGACGTGCGTCTGTTCAATACAGCATGAGCTGCGCAGAGCGTGAGTAACCTGACAGTGGCGAGAGCAGCCGAATACATTTGAATATGTTTGTAGAAAAGGTCTTTTGTACAATGCACTGATATCGTTATTAGGGATGCAACGATTAACCGATTTCACTATTAACTGCGCTTTAATTCGTCGCGGTTAATTAATTGTAAAGGCTTCTCTAAGCCGCATTTCTGTTCTGTCGCATGAAACGAAACTGCTGAAAAAAGTTACGCCAAGTTGCCAACTGTGCGCTAGTTTAACGTTCCGAGCTTGTCCACCGAAGCTAATACACACGCACACTGTAATAACTATAGCCGCGGGCCGTTCCCATATCACGTCTTTCCTGCGCGCAAGTTTGTTATGTCGTAAGAATATATGCCAATATGCGGGCGCAAGCGGAGCAACGCGCTTGCGGCTGTCTGGGCGCACGCAGTAGAAAACATCTCATGCTGTAACGGTGAGAGTTGTGCTTAGCTTTCAGTGCAATGTAAACAAAAGACATGTTAGACGAAGTATTATTAAAATGATTATGTACGTATGAACGCAGATGATAACAACAGTTAATCTAAATATTGGCGCCGACCTTTATAACAATTATTATTATATTATTTTCTCCCGTTCCTCTCTATAAACACACACATAATTAAATTGTGTAGCCCTATAAGCACAGAAAAACCTTCAGCATAAAAACTATTACTAATGAAAATGCCTTTTAAAGGTTTTTAATATTAGTTAGGGATGTCCAGATCTAAATCTAGCTAATATAAAGCTTAAATTTACATTAGACGTGATAACTGTGAAACCCTGGTTATTCTTCACACTATATAATCGTACAACCAAAATCTATAATTGTTGCATCCATAATTGTTATGCAGTTCAAAACAGAACATATGAACGTATCTGAATGTAGAAGAAGCCTACTTAAGCAATACACTGATTTTGTTGTGCTGTGAAATACAACATTTGAATGTTTGTTAAAAAAACATTGTCGATGCAGTGATATTGTGTAGTTTCAAAATACAATATATTAACATTTTAATGTAGACAAATACAACGTGGGTGTCTAAAGGAGCAAAAATACAACATATTGGCTCTTATATGCAGTTGTGTCATCCCTTATATTGCAAGTCATATCTCTCCGGCCCTTCGTTTGGGATGCTTTTCATGAACTGGCCCTCGTAACAAACTAATTGAATAGCCCTGGTATAGACTATCCTGTCACAAAATGCGACAAAAATCCTACACGATGGTAATAGTTTGATTGCGGTGTTTACATGTTTACATCTTTCAGTCTATAATATTGTACTATAATATTGCAGTGATATTAACATACTGTAAACTTAGTAACTAAATCATTTTGACTAAGGTATGTCTTAAAAAACTGAAAGACGATTCGAAGTAACTTTGCCATCTGAATAAACAAACAAAAAACACTGATCACACACACTTACCAAATCTGTAGAGACAGGACAATCAACACCAACTGGAGCCGCGTCTTTTTTAAAAAGAGACGAGCGGCAAATCCGGATTTCATTATTTCCAGATGCGAAAAGCTCTCGGGTAAAAAAATGTTCCTTACAAACGCGTTTCTGACACGTGCACTGTATTCCACACGTGAGTCCAGCGGCGCTCTCATAGTGGGAAAATGAAAACAAAACCTTCATCGCAGCACATTTATAAACTAAACACTGACGACCCGTGTCTCCAAATGCTTGTTCTTTCACTTGTTTTGGCAACACAACATGGCGTCTCTCTGCCATCTGAACACTGTAACAGGTAAAACAGTCTTCGAAGCTATCATGCATATTAATAAAGTTGCACCTCATTCTAATAGGGCGCGCTGATTGGTTTGAGCCAAGTCTTTCTCATGAATTAATGCTGCACACTCAGAGACGTCACAATGCACTCGCAGGTAGAGACATCCAGTCTCCACGCTGGAATACACACAAGTATCTAATCACCATGAAGCAGCTTCAAACATTCAAACCGGAAGAACGAATTTGCTCAAAATAACGCAAAAACAACCTATTCTCACTTTTTAGTGAGATATATGTGTCCTGATAATGTTTATAGCAGCGTGGGACACATACAAGGGAGTGCAGAATTATTAGGCAAGTTGTATTTTTGAGGATTAATTTTATTATTGAACAACAACCATGTTCTCAATGAACCCAAAAAACTCATTAATATCAAAGCTGAATATTTGTGGAAGTAGTTTTTAGTTTGTTTTTAGTTTGAGCTATTTTAGGAGGATATCAGTGTGTGCAGGTGACTATTACTGTGCAGAATTATTAGGCAACTTAACAAAAAACAAATATATCCCCATTTCAATGATTTATTTTCACCAGTGAAACCAATATAACATCTCAACATTCACAAATATACATTTCTGACATTCAAAAACAAAACAAAAACAAATCAGTGACCAATATAGCCACCTTTCTTTGCAAAGACGCTCAAAAGCCTGCCATCCATGGATTCTGTCAGTGTCTTGATCTGTTCACCATCAACATTGCGTGCAGCAGCAACCACAGCCTCCCAGACACTGTTCAGAGAGGTGTACTGTTTTCCCTCCTTGTAAATCTCACATTTGATGATGGACCACAGGTTCTCTATGGGGTTCAGGTCAGGTGAACAAGGAGGCCATGTCATTAGTTTTTCTTCTTTTAGACTCTTTCTTGCCAGCCACGCTGTGGAGTACTTGGACGCGTGTGATGGAGCATTGTCCTGCATGAAAATCATGTTTTTCTTGAAGGATGCAGACTTCTTCCTGTACCACTGGACTGGGAGTTGAGCTTGACTCCATCCTCAACCCAAAAAGGCCCCACAAGCTCATCTTTGATTATACCAGCCCAAACCAGTACTCCACCTCCACCTTGCTGGCGTCTGAGTCGGACTGGAGCTCTCTGCCCTTTACCGATCCAGCCATGGGCCCATCAAGACTCACTCTCATTTCATCAGTCCATAAAACCTTAGAAAAATCAGTCTTGAGATATTTCTTGGCCCAGTCTTGACATTTCAGCTTGTGTGTCTTGTTCAGTGGTGGTGGTTTTTCAGCCTTTCTTACCTTGGCCATGTCTCTGAGTATTGCACACATTGTGCTTTTGGGCACTCCAGTGATGTTGCAGCTCTGAAATATGGCAAAACTGGTGGCAAGTGGCATCTTGGCAGCTGCACGCTTGACTTTTCTCAGTTCATGGGCAGTTATTTTGCGCCTTGGTTTTTCCACACGCTTCTTGCGACCCTGTTGACTATTTTGAATGAAACGCTTGATTGTTGGATGATCACGCTTCAGAAGCTTGGCAATTTTAAGAGTGCTGCATCCCTCTGCAAGATATCTCACTATTTTTGACTTTTCGGAGCCTGTCAAGTCCTTCTTTTGACCCATTTTGCCAAAGGAAAGGAAGTTGCCTAATAATTATGCACACCTGATATAGGGTGTTGATGTCATTAGACCACACCCCTTCTCATTACAGAGATGCACATCACCTAATATGCTTAATTGGTAGTTGGCTTTCGAGCCTATACAGCTTGGAGTAATACAACATGCATAAAGAGGATGATGTGGTCAAAATACTCATTTGCCTAATAATTCTGCACTCCCTGTATATGACTGTCAACAGCTTAACACATGTGTTTTGGTGTTTCGTGACCTTTTAAAGTCATTCCACTGTCATCTTTTAAAAATTCAATCCAGTCAACAGTATAAGATCACTGTGCTTGTTTTTAGTTTCTCCTTGGTTTTTCCACTATCTTCATTTGTGAAATTGTTATTGTATTGTGTCCCTGCTGCTTTGCACTGTATCTGCTTTTTATGTTGCCTCCTGGCCAGGTCGTCATTGTAAATAAGAACTGGTTCTCAATTGACTTACCTGGTTAAATAAAGGTCATTTTATTCGCACATCTTTTATGCGATTATTCCACTTTTGTGCATAGATTTAATTTGCATTTTTGGATGGAAACATAGCTAATGAGTTTGAATATTGAAAAAACAATAAAAAATTTATGTTAAAGTCTGTTGTTAAACTGTAGAGTTGAATTTTCAACATCAAAAGTGGACAGAGCAGAGATCAACATCCTATAATACAATGCACAACCGTAATTAAACCCAAAACACACTAAACTACGTAAACTGTTCAGATATTTTTACAGCAGTGTAGCAACCTGATTTAAAAAGCAGCAGCAGCAGCCTGTGGCCAATTGGGGGGTCCCCGCAGCTCAAGCCGAGCCCACAGGAAGGAGCTTGTGTGAGGGATCTATCTATGCAGAGAATGCAACCCTTTGGAGATGTGGACCCTGTGTGGGAAGAAAATGAAGGTCCTTCTGGTCCCCTGCTGATAGCGAGAGGAAAGCCGAGCTGTGGGTAAAATGCTGACCTTTGACCCTTCTTCAGAGGACTGACAGGAGCGGCCCTGAACTCTCACCCACGGGACAAACCAGCGCTGAAGCGTGACCTGCCGCTGGGGGCGTGGAGCTGCCATTCAGGACTCCAGCATTCTGGACATTCCACGCGCTGTTCCCTCATAGTAGACTCCCCTCCCCACTGGACCCACTGCAGGACCCCACTGTCCCAAACACAGGGATCATACAGGCGCTGGAAAGACTTTACTTTACTTTTACTTTACCTTTCTTAATATATATATATATATATATATATATATATATATATACAAAGATGCATACAAAGGTGACCAAAGTCATTTCTACATTCATTTGGTGCGCAAAACTGTTCTTGGAGCTTCAATTACAGTTAAAGTCACATTGAAGGTTTTGACAATATTTTCGGCTTCTTTTGTGGACTTTGAAAATTCACGACACCTTGCTGTCTGTTAATATAAATCTAATTTAATCTAATATATATATATATATATATATATATATATATATATATATATATATATATAGTTGAAGTCAGAATTATTAACCTCCCTTTTGAATTTTATTTTCTTTTTTAAATATTTTCCATATGATGTTTAACAGAGTAAGGAAATTTTCACAGTATGTCTGATAATATTTTTTCTTCTGGAGAAAGTCTTATTTGTTTTATTTTGGCTAGAATAAAAGCAGTTTTTAAATTTTTAAAAGCCATTTTAAGGTCAATATTATTAGCCCCTTTAAGCTATATATTTTTTAATAGTCTACAGAACAAACCATCGTTATACAATAACTTGCCTAATTACCCTAACCTGCCTAGTTAACCTAATTAACCTAGTTAAGCCTTTAAATGTCACTTTAAGCTGTATAGAAGTGTCTTGAAAAATATCGAGTAAAATATTATTTACTGTCATTATGGCAAAGATAAAATAAATCAGTTATTAGAGATGAGTTATTAAAACTATTCTTCAGGGGGGCTAATAATTCTGACTTCAACTGTATATATATATATATATATATATATATATATATATATATATATATATATATATATATATATATATATATATATATATACACACACAAAAGTGAGTACAAAGGTGACCAAAGTCATCTCTACAGTTTGGTGCGCAAAAGTTCTTGGAGCTTCGATTAGTTAACGTCAAAACGTCACATTGAAGGTTTTGACAATATTTTGGTTCCTTTTGTTGTCCTTCTGTATAACATTAATTTAATCTAAACTATTTTAATTTGTGTTCTGAAAGAAGGTCTCAGTACATGTAAATAATAACAGAATTATCATTTTTGAGTGAACTAACCCTTTAATTGGCTCAGACTGAACGATAAGTAAAACTGTGTGCCGAAGCATGTCCCTCAAACTCCAGATCAGAGCATATTGTGTTTTTCTGTCTTTTAATGTGGGTGTTTTGACTTAGATGAAGTCCCCACTTCCTGTGACAGCAGCTGGTTCTTGGCTTGCAGAACTGGAAAGAAATGTGCGAGACCTGTAATTACATGTCAACCGTTCGTCTCGTCAAACAACCTGATCTTATCTACACAGTATGGCATCATCTAGTGTATTCCCTGCTCACACTGTAATTTTCTTTGACTGTATTTTAATTAGACAATTGCATGTTGCACCAATCGAAGTTATTATAGTTTTGTATTTTAAATTACTTTTTATGTTGATGTTTTTTTTTTTAATTGCTGTAAATTTCTGTGTTAGTTCATTTGATTAATGGTTAACCCTTGTGTGCTGTTGGGGATGTTTTCATGCACTTTCTCTGTGTTTCAGCAAATGAACTGATTTTTGGTGACAAATCTTATTTTGACACATATTTTGGGAAAATGCTTTGAAAATTTTCAAAACGTCGACAATACTTTCCAGGCAAATTTATTACTATTTAAGTATGTGGCTGTTTTTGCCCCATTGACTTCTATTGTAATGACAATATTTAATTGTCATGATTGTTTTGATTGTTTTATGAGTGTCATAAGGCCATTAATATTTTTTCTGATCACAATTTTAGCAAAACAAACTGTATTTGTCATTAAAATGTCTCATTTAAAGTGTGATTACTGTAACCCAGGCTCATTTTGATTACGTACCCCTATATACATTTCTGGAGAGCACCAAATAAATCCCAGGAGGTACGTTTTCCTGCAGTTTTTGTTTTTGCAAATCCACCAGAGGCCGCTGTGTACCCTTTTTTAGATCTCAAATTTCTCTTGTGAGTGCCATTCGCTCCTGCTGTTCTCATGTAAATCCACCGGAGGCCGCTGTGGATGCTTTTTCAGATCTCAAATTTCACTCACAAATGACATTCGAGCCTGCTGTTCTCATGTAAATCCACCAGAGGCCACTGTGGATGCTTTTTCAGATCTCAAATTTCTCTTGCGAGTGCCATTCGCTCCTGCTGCTCTCATGTAAATCCACCAGAGGCCGCTGTGGATGCTTTTTCAGATCTCAAATTTCGCTCACGAGTGACATTTGAGCCTGCTGTTCTCATGTAAATCCACCAGAGGCCGCTGTGGATGCTTTTTCAGATCTCAAATTTCACTCACAAATGACATTCGAGCCTGCTGTTCTCATGTAAATCCACCAGAGGCCACTGTGGATGCTTTTTCAGATCTCAAATTTCTCTTGCGAGTGCCATTCGCTCCTGCTGCTCTCATGTAAATCCACCAGAGGCCACTGTGGACGCTTTTTCAGATCTCAAATTTCGCTCACGAGTGTCATTCGAGCTTGCTGTTCTCATGTAAATCCACCAGAGGCCGCTGTGGACGCTTTTTCAGATCTCAAATTTCGCTCACGAGTGACATTCGAGCTTGCTGTTCTCATGTAAATCCACCAGAGGCCGCTGTGGACGCTTTTTCAGATCTCAACTTTCGCTCACGAGTGACATTGGAGCCTGCTGTTCTCATGTAAATCCACCGGAGGCTGCTGTGGACGCTTTTTCAGATCTCAAATTTTGCTCACGAGTGACATTCGAGCTTCCGGTTCTCATGTAAATACACCAGAGGCCGCTGTGGATGCTTTTTCAGATCTCAAATTTCACTCACGAGTGTCATTCGAGCCTGCTGTTCTAACGTAAATCCACCAGAGGCCGCTGTGGATGCTTTTTCAGATCTCAAATTTCGCTCACGAGTGACATTTAAGCCTGCTGTTCTCATGTAAATCCACCAGAGGCCGCTGTGGATGCTTTTTCAGATCTCAAATTTTGCTCACGAGTGACATTCGAGCTTGCTATTCTTATGTAAATCCACCAGAGGCCGCTGTGGACGCTTTTTCAGATCTCAAATTTCGCTCACGAGTGTCATTCGAGCTTGCTGTTCTCACGTAAATCCACCAGAGGCTGCTGTCGACTGACTGACTTATCAATCGACCAATAACCCCACCCACCCCCTTTTCTAAACCCAACCGGTAGTGTTTTAAAAAGCAATCCAGAAAAAGAAAAGCCCTCGCCTGATTTTTACCCCATTTTCAGATCTTACCACATTCTCACCCTGTTATTTACTTGTTTTATTTTTTGCCTACTGTTTTAGTCTTACCTGCTTTCTGGAACTGTTCTTTGCTGGACTCGAACCTCGTCATCGCGATTAAATACGCTCTGCATCTCAAATCCTCTGCTGTACGCAAAATTTGCCACTTAGCAAACTGGTAACAAATCGTCATACGGAGGTGGCCGGTCAGCTGGTAAGCGCGAAAAGGAACGGCGTCATACCGCCCATTTTAAAGACGAAATGCAGCCATACGTACATCTGGCTACATAATTCGCAGTCTCCAGAAATGTATACAGGGCTACGTTTTCAGAATGAGCCTGTGTTGCATCAAATAATTTTTAAGTGCATCATTAATGTTTAACATTTTAATAACAAATTCAGCTGGCTCCACTGTAGTTTAGGTCAAAAATATACATTAATGACGGTGCTATAAAATTTATAGCATTTTTATAATGGCTTTATGAAGATCATGTTTATGACAGATTTATGACAGCTTTAGTTGTTTTGGTAACATCAAGTCAAAAACAGGTTGTGATGTATTTGTTTGTCAAGTTGTAATAACAAACAATTTCACCTTTCCATTTAAAATGTCATAACTGAGCAAACGACACTTAATAACAGTTGTCATAAGCATGCATAAAATCTCATTCATCATGCAGTAATCATAAAGTGTTACCATTATGCATTGGGCTATAATACCGGTGCAGATGGGTGGCAAACCAGTGTCATGTCATGATTATAAACTTTCAGTGAAAGTCTTATGAACACCCCCATTCAAATAAAGTGTTAGAGAATCATGTAGACTGTTCATTTGTTGTTCATGCAGTAATCATAAAGTGTTAGGCATCAGGCTATATAATACCAATCGGTGCAGTTGGGTGGCATAGCAGGAGGTCAATCTTTCTGCTGCCCTCAGCGCTCCTTGTTGGCATGAGAAGGCCTGACCTTCATTAGTAGTGCATCATGGAGTCACCAAACAGCAGGAGCTATATTTGAGACCTGAATCAGCAATGCTGCCCCAAGCAAAGCACAGTGGATCAGCATTATCCGTCCCAAGGAGGCCTTTGTTGACAAGCTACGGGCTAAAATAAGCTCCGCGTCCCCATCAGCAGACCACTTCCTGTGAGACAGCACTTTTTTCTGAATGATGGAGAAGCTTGCACACATTACTCCAGTTATTTATTTCTTCAGCATTAATTATTGGGAAGGGAAAAGAGATTGGTTAATTGGGATTTTCCCAAAATAATTAACAATGTCTGTTTTGCTTTGTGCATTGTTGTTGTTCTCTGATGAAGACCTTTGAATTGTGCAGTTTTCTATTCAGTGTTTGAGGTAGTCTCAACCGGAACACGAAGAGAGGGTGTGACATAGTGTAGCTCCTCCCTCTTTTTTAAAAAACAGCCAATAGCGTTTTGTTTTATCACCGCTATAGCAGTGAGAGTGGTTGAGCTTAAGAGAATCAAATGAAAACCAAACGAGGAAAAGGGGGCAGGGCATATCAGAAACTACAGAGCATGTGATTGGTCATAAGATTTGATGGGAAACTGAAGTATGAGGTGGCGTCAAAAAATAAGTTGATCCATTTAGCTGGAAGAGACAAACTGCAAGCTTGGGATGTTTATATTTTCTAAACATAAATTTGGTCACAGTCTTGAAGCACACCAGCTTATAGATATCCTTAAAACTGACTATGTATATTTGTTTTGCTAATCATCAATCGAAGTCGTTTGCTTCTGCGATTGGAGTGGTGATTCTTCAGTTGTCCTCAACTTAAAAGGTGCGTTCGACTTCATGCAGCGCTGCGCAGATCGATCGAAATCTGTCTTAAAGCGGTGCATGCTAGTTAGAAATTTTGTCCGGATTAATGCTGCGCCAACGCCATGTGACTGTCACATGTGGCATTAAAGTACCGCGACAGCGCTCCGAGATCAGACGACTGACTCAGCCCGCGCAGCGTCTGAAGAGCATCTGCCCGAGCTCTGATGACGACACTGATGTTACACGATTGGCCGATGTCACCGCATGACAACAACCACGTGTGTTTTGCGTTTATTATTGGACAAATTCCGTCTCACAAATTTCAAAACAAACAATTAACTTTTCATACCCTCTCTATCTTGTACACATCATGCTTATTAAAAGACTACAAATATTTTACTGCAGCATCATCTTTAGTTAAATAATCTGGTTATGAAGGCTAGATTGTTTGCACAGGTTTATTTTCGACCTTTTTTTATACAGTACAGACTATTTACTGCATTCAGCTCCATAAACGATTTAAATGATATATTTTAGTAAATAACCTAAATATTAACTCAAAAGAGTCTTACAGTAATAAAATAATTATCATCATTGATCCTGCCACCCTAAAGGTTTCTTAACAAATAAAGAACTATTTTATTAAATAATTATAAAATAATTTTTAGGATTATAAAATATACATTTTATTTCCTGTCTAGCTGTTTATTCAGTTTTAAAAGTGACACTGATGTACCTGCTCTTTCTTCTACTTAAAGTGTAGCTCACTTATTTTAGGAATGTCCTTTTGTTCAATCTTTTTGGATTAAAATGCTTTTTTGAAAATGCTTTTATTATCCAAAATAATCTTAATCATTGTATAAATTAATCAAAACACCTTGTTTTGGGTTTTACACAATTATCTATTGGAAAGTTTTATATCTATAAATGTAAATAAATGTAAACCCCTTTTTAGCATATTAAACAAGAACTATTAGCCTAGAGTGATGTTTAAACTCCTAAAATTTGTGTTTATTGCTTTGTATTTAATAGGCCTGTTGGTTTTTGTGTTTATATTACCCTCTCGTTTCCCCTTATTTCTCTCATGCGTTTGTAATATATTTAATTCATAAATCACTTATTGTTTAAAAATGAACTATAGTTTGTAGAGACTGTCTTGTGTTTTATTTGTAAATATTTTGTTGTTATAAATAAAAAATAAAAAATGATGATGAGGCCATGTGATCGGTCATCATGACTGCCGCAACTTTGAACACCGAAGTGTCCGGCTTGAAGGCTCCGTTTTCAACTTCGCCCCCGCCTGCGCTCGGCTAATCTCGTTGATCATCGGCTGCAGCTGTGCTTCGTGTCGAACGCACCTAACGGCTTCCATAGTAACTGCATAGCAATATCCTTAACCACACCCACCTCACTGTTAGTTTGCTTTGAGGGAATTATGCACAATTGAAAGCATGTTTACATACTTCAGGCTACATAATTCACGATCTCCAGAAATGTATATAGGGGGACGTTTTCAAAATGAGCCCATGTTGACCATTTTGTGTATGCAAGTCAATGGTTACAGGGTTTCAGCACTCTTCAAATGATCTTCTTTAGGGTCCAACAGAAGAATTTTTTTGGGGGGTGAACTATCCCTTTAAGTGGCATCTGCATGGCTTGCAACCCTTATTACACCTTTATTAGCATGCTGACCATAAATTCTCAATAGTTTCTAGTCCAAATATCTAAAAATTCTTAAATCAAGAAGCATTTTCTAGACAAGGTAAACATATGGTCTTGTCTTAGGAAATAATGAGTTAAAATTATGAGATTTTTCTTAAAAGAAACAAGCAAAATAATATGCCAATGGAGTAAGCAAGATAATCTTGTCAAACAGAAAAACAAGGTTATTTTGCTTATTATTTTAGTCTAGAAAATGCGTAAAGTATGCACTCAAAAAAGGGCTTTTGCTGCTTGTTCAACACAGGCTTGTAGTGAAAATGTACCCTAGTATCGTTTCTGGAGATTGCAAATTATGTAGCCAGAGGTACATTTCATCTTTATAACGAGTGCTACGGGACGGTATGACGCCGCTGATGGCTTCTGTTTATGTTTGTGCTACCAGCTGACCATTTATCTCCATGTGGATGGCTTTCCAGCTGTTACTAGTTTGCCCAGCATCTGATGACGGGGTTCGAGTCTGGTGAAGAACGGTTCCAGAAAGCAGGTAAAACAAAAACTAAAGGCAAAAAATAAACAAGTAAATAACAGTGAGAACTTGGTATGATCTGAAAACCTGGTAAAAATTTGTCCGCCGCGAGGCCTTTTCTTTTTCTGGATTGGTATTTGAAAACACTGCCGGTTAGGTTTAGGGAAGGGGGTGATCAGGTCAATCGTGCTTTTGAAATCACTATCGGCTGGATTTTGGGAAGGGGGTGATCAGGTCAATCGTGCTTTTCAAAACACAGTCGGTTGAGTTTGGGGAAATAGGTGGGGTATCGATCAGTCAGTCAGTCAGTCGACAGTGGCCTCTGGTGGATTTACACGAGAACAGCTGGTATGAATGGCACTCGCAAGAGAAATTTGAGATCTGAAAAAGCGTACACAGTGGCCTCTGGTGGATTTACGTGAGAACAGCAGGTGCAAATGGCACTCGCGAGAGAAATTTGAGGTCTGAAAAAGTGTACACAGCGGTCTCTGGTGGATTCGCCAAAACTGCAAAAAAAAAAAAACGTAGCTCCTGGGACGTATTTCGTGAAACAACCCAGGCTCATTCTGAAAACATAGTCCCGTGGACGTTTCTGGAGACCCTGAATAACGTCCCGAGAGGTACGTATTTTTGCAGTTTTCATTTTTGCGAATCTGCGAGAGGCCGCTGTGTGCGCTTTTTTGTATCCCAAATGTCTCTCGCGAGTGCCGTTCGCGCCTGCGCTGTTCTCGCGTAAACCCACCAGAGGCCGCTGTCGACTGACCATCTGTCTGTCTGTCTGTCTGACTGAATGATTGACTGGGCGACCGGCCAATCGACTGACCCACCCTCCTCCTTCCCTTAACCCAACCAAATTTACGGATTGACCCGCCCACCCACATACTTCCCTAAATCCAACCAACGGTTTACAAAAGCCGTCCAGAAAAAGAAAAGCCCTCGTCTGATTTTTACCACGTTTTCAGATTTTACCGCATTCTCACCCTGTTATTCACTCATTCATTTTATTTTTTGGATTCTGTTTTTGTCTTACCTGATTTCTGGAACCTGCGTCTCAAGTCCGCCGAAAAGTTCTCCACACGGAGGTAAGCGGTCAGCTGGTAAGCAACAAAAGGACCGGCGTCATACCGCCCCGTAGCGTTCGTTTTAAAGATGAAATGCCAGCCTGATCTCACAAGGAAATGTAAGTATTTTACGTTTTGTCAGTTTAGTGGCTAATTCGTACGAATTCGTACAAGTTCAGTCGTATGAAAATGTACGATTTTAAAAACGAGGTGTGGCATCTAACCCCACCCCTAACCCCAACCGTCATTGGGTAATGAGCAAATCGTACTAAATTGTACGAATTAGATCTTACGAATTCATACGAATTAGCCACTAAATCAAAAAGTTACGAATTGCCGTGAGATTGCATTGGAAATGCAGTCATACGTACCTCCGGCTACATAATTTGCGGTCTCCAGAAACGTCCACGGGACTACGTTTTCAGAATGAGCCTGTGTTGCAATTATTAAGTGTGAATTGCTTTATGCTCAATCCACTTACAATTGTAAAAAAAAAACAAAAAAAAAACGATTAATCGATTTGTGTTGGGACATTGTGTGGAACCCAGCATATTTTTTACAGTGTAGAAACAAGACCAAAAATCTTTTTTTTATTTCCATGTACGTCCAACACTGAAAAATGCTGGGCTTTACACAATCTATTTGTGTTGGGACAACATAAAGAAAATAAGTTGACTAATTGGTTTTTACAAATTTAATTGAAAATAAAACAATTAAGTTGTCCCCCCAAAAAAACAAAGAATTGTGTTGTTTCAGCTCATTTTAAATACGCAGTTTGAACGTAATTTTTTTAGAGTGAAGAAGTTTATCTGTTTGCATTTTGTTAATTAGCCCTATTGTCTGCATATCAATCAGATTAGCGCTGAGGGATCTCGCAGGGTGCTGGGTAGAGCAAGTTTACCCAGGAGGAAGTGCATTGCTTTGATCTTTGCTAATGAGCTGCCAATACCGCCCTCAAGGGCCACTTCCTGAGGCCAGCTGGAAGCCTGCAACTTAGGCCACCTGAAACAACACATACTGCTTCCCTTTCCAAGTGCCCTCACCCCACATGCCCCTTCCCCCATTTTAGTTTTTCTTGAATGGCAACCCTTCCCCCAATTTGAACTCTGTGATAATTGGAGATAGAGGTGGGCTATACAGTCACCCAAGGCTCTATTGTTGACCCCGGTGTATTCATTCACTCTCTGGCCAGACTTTACACTGAGAAAAAACGTTCTTGTTGCCTTAACTTTTTTTGTTGACTTAAATTAACTTTTCTAGTTATCTCAACTTACATCAGTCAAACCGCCTAAAAATATTAAGTTAAACTTCGCATAACTAAAAAATGTAGTTGAAACCGTATTAACGTATTAAAATAAGTTAAAGCAACATAAAACTATTTGTCAGTAATTTTGTCATTAATCAAACTGACTAAAAATATTAAGTTAAACGCTGTAAAAAAATCTTGTTGCCTTAATTTTTTGTTGAATTAAATTAACTTTCCTAGTCATCTCAACTTATATCAATCAAACTGATTAAAAATATTAAATACTGTGAAAACACTGTAAAAAATCCTGTTGCCTTAATTTTAATTAATCAAATTAGACTAAAATATAATGTTAAACGTTGCAGAATTTAACAATGTAGTTGAAACTTGATTAAAATAAGTTAAAGCAACATAAAAATGTTTTCTGTCTTGACTTTTTGTCATTACGTTTTTTTACAGCATGGTCAGACTACACTGTAAAAAATATATTTTTTTATTTAGTTGAATCAAATAAACTTTTTTAGTCCTCTCAACTTTAATTTTAATTAAATACTGTGAAAACACTGTAAATAATCTTGTTGCCTTAATTTTAGTTGAATCAAACCGACTAAAAATATTAAGCTAAACTTCGCATAACTTAAAAATGTAGTTGAAACTTGATTAACATATTAAAATTAAAGCAATGTAAATATTTGTTGTCTTGAATTTTTGTCAGCAATTTTGTCATTAATCAGACTGACTAAAAATATTAAGTTAAACACAGTAAAAAAAAACTTGTTGCCTTATTTTTTTTGTTAAAATCAAATGAAATTTTCAACTTATGTCAATCAAACTGACTAAACATTTGAAATACTGTAAAACACGGTAAAAAATCTTGTTGCCTTAATTTTAGTTGAATCAAATTAGATTTTCTAGTCATCTCAACCTACACCAAGCAAACTGGCTAAAATATTAAGTTAAACGCTGTAAAAATTCTGGCTGTCTTAATTTTTTAAGTCGAATCAAATTAACTGTTCTAGTCATCTCAACTTATATCAATCAAACTGACTAAAAATATTAAATACTGTTAAAAACACTGTAACAATATTGTCGCTTTAATTTTAGTTGAATCAAATTAGACTAAAACGTTAACATTTTAGTTGAACATTATAACTTTATATATATATATATGTACAGTTGAAGCCAGAATTATTAGCCCCCCTGAATTTTTAGCCCCCCTGTTTATTTTTTCCCCAATTTTTGTTTAACTGAGAGAAGATTTTCTTAACACATTTCTACATATAATAGTTTTAATAACTCATTTCTAATAACTGATTTCTTTTATCAACTTATTCAATCAGATTAGATCAACGTAGTCAGATTTGTAGGCTGTCTTGCTCGCACAAGCTTTTTCAACTCTGCCCACAAATTTTCAATAGGATTGAGCTCAGGGCTTTGTGATGGCCACTCCAAAACATTCACTCTGTTGTCCATAAAGCACATTTTAACTGATTTGGCAGTATGCTTAGGGTCATGGTCTGTTTGGAAGACCCATTTGTGGCCAAGTTTTAATTTCCTGGCTGATGTCTTGAGATGTTGCTTCAGTATTTCTACATGATGTTCTTTCTTCATGATGCCATCTATGCTGTGAAGTGGACCAGTCCCTCCTGCAGCAAAACAGCCCCACAACATGATGCTGCCGCCCCCATACTTCACAGTTGGGATGGTGTTCCTAGGCTTGTAAGCTTTCCCCTTTGTCCTCCAAATGTAACACTGGTCATTATGGCCAAACAGTTCAATCTTAGCTCCATCAGACCACAGGACATGTCTCCAAACATTAGTCTTTTTCCCAGTGTAATTTAGCAAATTGTAATCTGGCTTTTTTTGTTGATTCTGGCTTGTTGATTTTCCCATGTTGTCACACAAGGAAGCAGTGTGTTTGAGCTTTTCCTTCAATACTATTCTACAGTTGTGCCTCCAATTAACTCAAATGTTGTCAATTATCCAATCAGAAACTTCCAAAACCTTGACACCATCATCTGAGCTTTTTCACAGGCATAATAACCTTATTGTATATAAACTTGTTAAAGTTATAACAATTTCTCCAAAATCTCTCTCTCATTATTCTGCTATTACGCAGAACAGAAACAAATGTGATAATCCTAACTTACCTAAAAGAGAGAAAGTTTAGTCACATTAACATCTGACTTATTTTTAAATGGTTATGTGCCTTTTTATACGTAAACTTCTGGTTTTAACTGGATATATATAAACACTCCCTCTTAATCTAGCACTTAATTATTTGAGTTTTTATAATCAGCAGTTCGTGTTTGTATTGCCTCTTCTTGTTGAATCACTGAATGCCTCCACAATTGTAAATGACTAAATATGATTCTGATGGACTCCAGAAACGTCTCTTTAATCCAGAGCACTTCCAGCAAACCTCTCTCTCTCTCTCTCTGCTGGGTATCCTCTGGCTCTTTTGTGAGCGTGGGAGAGGCTTGAAACAGAAAGCTTAGCCCGTCCTCAGAAGCTCCGTTTCACATCTATTCTCCAGCTCAGGTGCCCGCAGTCCTGGGAAAGAAGCGACTGGCCATGTCTTTCCCCACTGGACGTGGAGCCGTGCTGGGGTGTATGGCGAGCACACAGCAGCCCCTTTGATGGGCGTGGGGACAGGCCGACACGGGACACTTCCTGGGCTGAATGGCGCCCGATATTCGACACCTGGGACAGCAGCGTTTCGACACTGGCTCCGTGCCAACCTCAAGCAGCCACCTTTGTGCTCCTGGGCTCGGTAACCTATCCGGAAAGATCTCTCAGTGCTAGTTCCCATGCATCACTCCACTCCGCTCGGCACTGCTTTTGTGCCCAAAAACTGGCACTTCCTCTTGCCCCTCAATCCAGGTTATAATTGCATGGTGAAAAGCACGGATGAAGCTGAAAGGAGGGACTAACCCTTGCATTTTGTCACCGAACACCATGTTATAGCGGGACGCTATATGCTAATGATGCTATGCTTTTTGTCTCATAATTTTGTAAAACACTATACAATTGTTATGCTTTGTTGTCCTCTGGTGTGACAGACCCATTCATTCATCCATTTTCTTTTCAGCTTAGTCCCTTTATTAATCTGGGGTCGCCACATGCAGCGGAATGAACCACTAACTTATCCAGCACATGTTTTACGCAGCGGATGTCCTTCCAGCTGCAACCCATCACTGGGAAACCCCCATACACTCTCATTCACACTCATACACTACGGACAATTTTAGCTTGCCCAATTCACCTGTACCTCATGTTTTTGGACTTGTGGGGGAAACCGGAGCACCCGGAAGAAACCCACGCCAACACGGGGAGATCATGCAAACTCCATACAGAAATGCCAACTGGCTCAGCCTGGGCTCGAACCAGTGGCCTTCCTGCAGTGAGGCAACAGTGCTAACCACTGAGCCACCATGCCGCCATCACTTCACGAATGAATTAATGAATTCTCTCGTGGTGCATCATGCGATATCGTAGCATCAAACGCATGCACACTTCAAAATCTCACCATGAAGGAATTAAGTTAATTTATTAGTTTTTACAAATTTAAGTGGGTTGAACATAAAACAATTAAGCTGCTCCCCACAAAAAAAATCTCAAGATTTGTGTTGCTTCAGCTCATTTTAAATAAGTAGTTTAAACAAACAGCAAATATCATTTTTCCGAGTGTTCAATTTAGATCAGGGGTGTCCAAACTCGGTCCTAGAGGGCCGGTGTCCTGCTGAGTTCAGCTCCAACTTGCTTCAACACACCTGCCAGGAAGTTTCCAGCATATCTAGTAAGAGCTTGATTAGCTGCTTCAGGTGTGTTTGATTAGGGTTGGAGCTAAACTCTCCAGGACACCGGCCCTCCAGGACCGAGTTTGGACACCCCTGGTTTAGATCATCTGGGTACTTCTTGCCTACTGTTTTTCCAATATTATGATTTCAGACATACGACTCAACTCGACTTTCACAGTCTATACAGTAGGGAAGTATGCCATTTCAGACGCAGCCTAACTCTTGCTTTGCTGTAGCCTTGGGAATCAGGCCACTGAATGCTCTTTCTTGTCCATGTAAAGCCATTTTCAGGGATTAATTTGAAGGCATTGTTCAGACATGGGCTATCTGGTGTCTTTACCGCTGCTCTTTATGTCTTGCTCACAATGAGGTACAATGTGAAACTTTCTCCTACAAAGCACAGCAAG
The DNA here is from genome assembly GCA_903798195.1 of Danio kyathit. Classification (NCBI taxonomy): domain Eukaryota; kingdom Metazoa; phylum Chordata; class Actinopteri; order Cypriniformes; family Danionidae; genus Danio; species Danio kyathit. The sequence continues at coordinate 54,746,304 of LR812539.1, read as the reverse complement.
CACAGGTAACTCTTGTTGTGACAATCCCAGTAATTCCAGTGCAGGACATTGAACATAACTGGACAATGTGATCCTGGAGTCTTTTTGCACAGGTATATTTTTGGCAATAGCAATATAAATATATAT